>JBBDGP010004218.1:57500-285922 GCA_037952835.1 Lithobates septentrionalis | reverse complement strand
TAATCTGCCAATATACCACCCTAACCTTCCAATATACCACCACAACCTGCCCTATACCACCCCAACCTGCCACTATACCACTCTATACTACCCCAACCTGCCCCTGTGCCACCCCAACCTGCCCTGTGCCACCCCAACCTGCCAATATACCACCCTAACCTTCCAATATACCACCACAACCTGCCCTATACTACCCCAACCTGCCACTATACCACTCTATACTACCCTAACCTGCCCTGTGCCACTCCAACCTGCCCTGTACCACTCCAACCTGCCCTGTACCACTCCAACCTGCCCTGTACCACCCCAATCTGCCAATATACCACCCTAACCTTCCAATATACCACCACAACCTGCCCTATACCACTCTATACTACCCTAACCTGCCCTGTGCCACCTTAACCTGCCCTATACCACTCCAACCTGCCACTATACCACCCATACTACCCTAACCTGCCACTATATCACCCTACACTATAATTTACAGGGGCTGGTTTGGGGTTACAGCCCATGACCGTGCGCTACAGGCAGGGTGCTGGGCAGCTTAGACAGGAGGGGGTGACACCATGTTTTACCGCACCAGGTGACACCAACCCTAGTGACGCCACTGCATATTCTACATACATATTACCTTCACCACCCCCCCCCCCCCCCAACCACAAATACTCTTTCCCCACACATACTACCCGCTACTTATACCCTCCAGTACTCCTCTCCTACACTCACTCCCTCCCTGCTGTCCTTCTCTCCTACATACACTGCACCCTGTCCTCCCCATCCAGTACTCCTCTCCTACACACACTGCACCCTGTCCTCCCCATCCAGTACTCCTCTCCTACATACACTGCACCCTGTCCTCCCCATCCAGTACTCCTCTCCTCCACACACTTCACCCCCCCTCCAGTACTCCTCTCCTCCAGTACTCCTCTCCTCCACACACTTCACCCCCCTCCCCCCCTCCAGTACTCCTCTCCTCCACACACTTCACCCTGTCCTCCCCCCCCCCCCCCCCTCCTCCCCTCCTCCAGTACTCCTCTCCTCCACACACTTCACCCTGTCCTCCCCCCCCCCCCCCCTCCTCCAGTACTCCTCTCCTCCACACACTTCACCCTGTCCCCCCCCCCCCCCTCCTCCAGTACTCCTCTCCTCCACATACTTCACCCTGTCCCCCCCCCCCCCCCCAGTACTCCTCTCCTCCATACACTGGGTATGATCAGCCCGCCTTTCTATACATGTAGTATGATGGGGGGAGGGGGTACAGGTCCGCTTGCAGTGCAGACAGACATTAGAGGAGGATGTTCGGTGGCAGCATTACCAGGTATGACCAGAGACCTCCGACACCGGCCTGATAGAACCGAGAGATCTGTCCACTACCGGTACACCGATATCCAACCCATTTATATGGGCGACACCCTGAAATCTGCCCCCCCCCACCATACACCGGAGAAGATCAGTCGGTGCTCCTCTCATCACCCCAGAGGCTGCAATCAGAAAAACAAATAAGAAAACTCGGATCATTTCTGAGGATTTCCAGCTTCTCCCTCCGCACCGATCCGGGTCACCTCCAGAGATCAGAGACCCTCCGACCTCTGTATCCGATCATCACCGGGGAGAGTCCGGGGTACAAATCCATCAGTCCGGCCATCTCATACATTGTATCCAATCCGCTCCTCCCCTCCATACATTGTCTCCAATCCGCTCCTCCCCCTCCATACATTGGATCCAATCCGCTCCTTCCCCCTCCATACATTGGATCCAATCCGCTCCTCCCCCTCCATACATTGGATCCAATCCGCTCCTCCCCCTCCATACATTGGATCCAATCCGCTCTCTCCCCTCCATACATTGGATCCAATCCTCTCCTCCCCCTCCATACATTGGATCCAATCCGCTCCTCCCCCTCCATACATGGGATCCAATCCGCTCCTCTCCCCTCCATACATTGGATCCAATCCGCTCCTCTCTCCTCCATACATTGGATCCAATTCGCTCCTCCCCCTCCATACATTGGATCCAATCTTCTCCTCCCCCTCCATGCATTGGATCCAATCCGCTCCTCCCCCTCCATGCATTGGATCCAATCCGCTCCTCCCCCTCCATGCATTGGATCCAATCCGCTCCCTCCCCCTCCATGCATTGGATTCAATCCGCTGCTTTCCCCTCCATACATGGGATCCAATCCGCTGCTTTCCCCTCCATACATGGGATCCAATCCGCTCCTTTCCCCTCCATACATGGGATCCAATCCGCTCCTCTCCCCTCCATACATTGGATCCAATCCGCTCCTCTCCCCTCCATACATTGGATCCAATCCGCTCCTCTCCCCTCCATGCATTGGATCCAATCCGCTCCTCCCACCTCCATGCATTGGATCCAATCCGCTCCTCCCACCTCCATGCATTGGATCCAATCCGCTCCTCCCACCTCCATGCATTGGATCCAATCCGCTCCTCCCACCTCCATGCATTGGATCCAATCCGCTCCTCCCACCTCCATGCATTGGATCCAATCCGCTCCTCCCACCTCCATGCATTGGATCCAATCCGCTTCTCCCCCTCCATACATTGTATCCAATCTCTAAAAGCAGCACGTGTCTCCTCCGATACATTGTATCCGTCCCTCTCATCACACCGACCAATCAGGTGATGGATGCACAATCCCAATCCTCACCTCCTCGGGCTGTTCTCCTCTCTGCCGGAAGGTGGCGCTCTCCGCTATGTCCTGTGACGTCACCAGACGCTCTCCCTTCTCCTGTCAGATCTCTCCATGTATTTTATCCGGGAGATCTCCGTCCGTCTCCTCACCGTCTCCCCTCCGCTACCATGCCCGCTTCCCGGTATATTCCCGCAATACCGAGAGTGATCAACCTCGGTCAACCTCCTCCTCCACCGACCAATCAGATCTGTCATCGCCCGCCCCTTCACTTATGTATCCTCCTACCTTTACCCCGCCCCTTATCTCTTTTTATAGGACAAAGTGGGAGGATCCTGGAGTATACTATTATATGTGCTGAGTGCAGGGGGATTCACATCATCTGTACTCCTCTCCCCTCCATGTCTGACCCCCTGTACTCCTCTCCATACCATCCCATGTCTGACCCCCTGTACTCCTCTCCATACCTCCCCCTGTACTCCTCTCCCCTCCATGTCTGACCCCCCCCCCTGTACTCCTCTCCATACCATCCCATGTCTGACCCCACCTGTACTCCTCTCCATACCATCCCATGTCTGACCCCCACCTGTACTCCTCTCCATACCATACCATGTCTGACCCCCCCTGTACTCCTCTCCATACCATCCCATGTCTGACCCCCCCCTGTACTCCTCTCCATACCATCCCATGTCTGACCCCCCCCTGTACTCCTCTCCATACCATCCCATGTCTGACCCCCCCCTGTACTCCTCTCCATACCATCCCATGTCTGACCCCCCCCCCCCTGTACTCCTCTCCATACCATCCCATGTCTGACCCCCCCCCTGTACTCCTCTCCATACCATCCCATGTCTGACCCCCCCTGTACTCCTCTCCATACGATACCATACCATGTCTGACCCCCCCTGCACTCCTCTTCATACCATCCCATGTCTGACCCCCCCCCCTGTACTCCTCTCCATACCATCTCATGTCTGACCTCCTGTACTCCTCTCCCCTTCATACCACCTCCATGTCTGACCCCTTGTACTTCTCTCCTCTACTTACCGCCCCATATCTAAAACGCTGTACTCCTTTCCATACCACCCCATGTCTGACCCCCTGCACTCCTCTCCATGTGCCTCCCCCACCTGCACTCCTCTCCATGTGCCTCCCCCACCTGCACTCCTCTCCATGTGCCTCCCCCACCTGCACTCCTCTCCATGTGCCTCCCCCACCTGCACTCCTCTCCATGTGCCTCCCCCACCTGCACTCCTCTCCATGTGCCTCCCCCACCTGCACTTCTCTCCATGTGCCTCCCCCCCCCTGCACTTCTCTCCATGTGCCTCCCCCCCCCCTGCACTTCTCTCCATGTGCCTCCCCCCCCCCCTGCACTTCTCTCCATGTGCCTCCCCCCCCCCTGCACTTCTCCATGTGCCTCCCCCCCCCTGCACTTCTCTCCATGTGCCTCCCCCCCCCCTGCACTTCTCTCCATGTGCCTCCCCCCCCCCCCTGCACTTCTCTCCATGTGCCTCCCCCCCCCTGCACTTCTCTCCATGTGCCTCCCCCCCCCCTGCACTTCTCTCCATGTGCCTCCCCCCCCCCCTGCACTTCTCTCCATGTGCCTCCCCCCCCCCTGCACTTCTCTCCATGTGCCTCCCCCCCCCCCTGCACTTCTCTCCATGTGCCTCCCCCCCCCCCTGCACTTCTCTCCATGTGCCCCCCCCCCCTGCACTTCTCTCCATGTGCCCCCCCCCCTGCACTTCTCTCCATGTGCCTCCCCCCCCCCCCCTGCACTTCTCTCCATGTGCCTCCCCCCCCCCCCCTGCACTTCTCTCCATGTGCCTCCCCCCCCCCCCTGCACTTCTCTCCATGTGCCCCCCCCCCCCTGCACTTCTCTCCATGTGCCTCCCCCCCCTGCACTTCTCTCCATTCCACCCCCATTTGACCCCCTGTACTCCTCTCCCCTCCATGCCACCCCCATTTCAGACATCCTGTAGTCCTCTCCATCCCATCCTATGTATGACCCCCCGCACTCCTCCTCCTCTCCATATCTTCCCCTGCACTCTTCTCCATACCTCCCACTGCACTCCTCTCCATACCGCCCCATGTCTGACCCCCTGCACGCCTCCTCTCCATACCTTCCCCTGCACTCCTCTCCATACCGCCCCATGTCTGACCCCCTGTACTCCTCTCTATACCTCCCTCTGTGCTCCTCTTCATACCGCCCCATGTCTGAGCCCCTGTACTCCTCTCCATAACACTCCATGCTTGGCCCCCTGTACTCCTCTCCATGGGATGGGGAAGATGGGACTGCAGAAGGAGGAGGATGTGGGATGGAGGAGATGGGAATGGAGAAGGAAGGGGACATTGGGATGGAGAAGATGAAACTGGAAAAAAGAAGATATGGGATGGTGAAGATGGGAGTGGAGAAGAATGTGGGATGGAGGAGATGGGGACTGGAGAAGGAAGAGGACTTGGGATGAGGGAGATGGGACTGAAGGAGGAGCACATGGGGAGGCGGAGGACTTGGGATGGAGGAGGAAAAGTACATGGGATGGCGCTGATGGTACTGCAACAGGAGGAGGATGTGGGATGGAGGAGATGGGACTGGAGGAGCAGGAGGACATAGGATGGAGGAGATGGGATGAAGGATATGGGAGTGGAGGAAGAGGATATGGGATGGAGGATATATTAGGTTGTAAGAGTATGAAAATAAAAGTTGGTGAACTGAAGGACTTGGGATGGCTAGTGGGTGGATTTGGTGGAACAGCCAGTGGGGGGCCTTGAGGAATGTTTGTGGTCAGGCCCAGGGGGGCCCAAGACCTAAAGCTGTGTAAGGGGCCCCAAACTTTCTGATGGCTGCCCTGGTGATTACCAATGATAAATAGTATAGAAAACTGAGTGCTTATATAGCATGAAAACCGATGACTGGGTACTCATATTTTTCTGGTGCTACCGGCGCACCGGTCTGTAAACAGCAAAGATAAAATCCATGTTTGGGAATCACCTCTCCAATTCACACAAGCCCCACCAGCACTTCTCATGGAAATAACTAGCTCTGCGCTAGTTCCTAGTGCCGCCATCGTCCGTGACCCTCCTCAACGCGTGTCGATACAGGGTTTTTTATCTTCCTCAGGGGGATTTCTATAGGAAGAGCGGGCTATCAATCTATTTATACAGATGGGTACCATTTTCTTTTAGTCTACAAGAAAATGGCACCCATCTGTATTGATAGCCCGCCCCCTAGAATATTCAGCACCAACCGCCACTGCTGGAGACCATACAGCAAAGAACTAATGCAGAGTTCAGGTTTAACCACTTTCAGACCGCCCACCGTGAATATAAGTCGCTACTTTGATGTTAAATACTGCTATTTTTTTAAAACGACAGGTGGACTGCTTTTAACATAAAAGTGGTCTCAGAGGCGGATTATTGACAGTGGGAGAGGTGCCCCCTCCCCTCCCGCCATTTCCCGGTAGCCTCCGCCGCTTACCGGAGCTGTTGGTAGCGGTGGAAACATTTCGTGTTTTTTTTTTTACCACTTCTGGACCACCACACGCCTATATACTTTGGCTGTTTGAAGTGGTATATCTTTGTTATGGCAGCAGCTAGCTGTCATAACCCTGGTATCCTCTTCAGCCGGCGGTCCGGTTTCCGATAATGGTGGTCTGCGGCGGATTCGCCGCGGAATCACTTGGCGGCGGGAGAGGGCACCCCCTCCTGCCGCTCTCCTGTGCCCTCCACCACTTACTGGAGCTGTCAGCAGCAGCGAAGGTGATCGGGTCCTTCTGGTGGCTAGGTATGGAGAGGAGTGAGGGGAAGATGGCCCCCACCCATCTCCATACTATAGCAGGATTGCATTTTAGTGTAAATATGAGATCTGGGGTCAAAAAGATCTCAGATCTCATATTTAAGAGGACCTGTCATGGTTTTTTTCTATTATAAGGGATATTTACTTTCCTTGTAACCTTGTAATAGAAAAAAAGTAACACTTCTTCTTCTTCCTTTTTTTTTTTTTTTTTTTTTGTAAAAAAAATAAATAAAAGGTAAAATAAATAAGAAAATTTAATAATTTTTAAACATGCCCCGTCCCATGTGCAGAAGCGAACGCATACGTGAGTAGCGCCCACATATGAAAACGGTGTTCAAACCACACATGTGAGGTGTCGCCGCGATCGTTAGAGTGAGAGCAATAATTCTAGCCCTAGACCTCCTCTGGAACTCAAAACATGCAACCTGTACAATTTTATTAAACGTCGCCTATGGATATTTTTAAGGGTAAAAGTTTGTCGCAATTTTGAAGTGTGACATCTTTGGTATCAATTTACTCGGCGTAACATTATCTTTCACAAATAAAAAAATTTTGAGCTAACTTTATTGCTGTCTTAGTTTTTTAATTCAAAAAGGTGTATTTTTTTTTTTCCAGGTGTGTAGGCTCATTACAAGCAAGGCATAGCTCAGACAGCCGGTTCAGGTTTTGAGCTCCTAAACAGACAATTAATGGGTATATTCTGTCATTTTCCTGATTTACAGATCCGGTCCTTCTCCCTGATAGATGACAATAGGACGCTGATTATCCCCAGTGTGCAGAGAGACGACGCTGAGAGGAGATTCCGGGTCAGGATCACAAACCCGGTCAGTGAGGAGATCCGGGAATAGCTGGAAATGGAAGGTAAGAGGAGCAAAGACAACATTTCGAATAATAAAAAAAAAATATTTTGATTAATATAAAAAGTACATGGGTGCAGGAGGGAGTTAAAAGCTGTACAGGCTTATTATAAATAAAACCATATCTGATAGTGAAGTAGCCTCCGCTCCTCCGGAATGACAACCACAATATGATATACAGGAATGTAAATATTTCTAGTTAACAGGAGCCATGGAAGCTCACTGTGGAAACAAGGCTTGTGAAAGAAAGTGATCCTTTGAAATGCGTTGGTGCCACCTAGTGGCCATTCCTTAATCACACACAGCTGCCTCTATCAACACTAATGCCCCGTACACACGGTCGGATTTTCCGATGGAAAATGTCCGATCGGAGCGTGTTGTCGGAAATTCCGACCGTGTGTGGGCTCCATCGGACATTTTCCATCGGATTTTCCGACACACAAAGTTGGAGAGCAGGAGATAAAATTTTCCGACAACAAAATCCGTTGTCGGAAATTCCGATCGTGTGTACACAAATCCGACGGACAAAGTGCCACGCATGCTCAGAATAAATAAAGAGATGAAAGCTATTGGCCACTGCCCCGTTTATAGTCCCGACGTACATGTTTTACGTCACCGCGTTTAAAACGATCGGATTTTCCGACAACTTTGTGTGACCGTGTGTATGCAAGACAAGTTTGAGCCAACATCCGTCGGAGAAAATCCTAGGATTTTGTTGTCGGAATGTCCGAACAAAGTCCGACCGTGTGTACGGGGCATAACAGGTTTCCTGAGTGAGATGATTCAGCGCAGCTCATACCAGAGTTTATTCTTCAGCAGCAAAGTCACTTGAAGATAAGATGAGATTTATTGTCCTTGTAGAAAACAAATTCACAATGAAATTATATTTCTACTCCACACATTATTCATACATCACAATATCAACCATGCATTTATCACACAGGATTTAATTACACCAAAAAAATATATATATGTATGTGTGTGTCCCTGTATTATAAAAGTATAAAAAGTGTCCTCATATTAAAAACTAAACAAGACAAAAAAACAAGACTATGTGACCTCTTTCATTTCATTAATGTATTGACAGCCTTAATAACCCTGGGGAAGAAGCTCGCTTCAAAGAGATTGTAAAGGTTTATTTATTTATTTATTTTTTTTAACCACTTGCCGACCAGGCCATACCTGAAAGATGGCTACAGCGCGGTCGGCTTATTCTGGGTGGGCGTCCATGGACGTCCTCCCAGAATCTTGCTCCTGTGCACCCCCTGGGGCGCGCACCCGGGAACATCCGTCACCACCGGGTCCGGGAGACCCGGCACATCACAGATCACAGCCGCTATCAGCCGTTTACCACATGATCGCTCTGTCAAATGACAGATCGATCACTTGTAAACAAACTGGCGTCATGTCATGATGATGATTCCTCCCTCCCCTCTCTGTACCGATCTGTACAGTCCGAGGGGAGAGGGGAAGAGATCGTTTGCAGCAGCGATGTGGGCTGGATCTGTAGTGCCCATACTCTGCCCACACTCTGCCCACACTCTGCCCATACTCTGCCATAAATTTTAACAGAAACTAAGAATTATATATATTTTTTACAGAATTTTCAGTCTTTTTTGATTTATAGATCAAAAAATAAAAAACCCAGCGATGATTAAATACCACCAAAAGAAAGCTCTATTTGAAAAAAAGGACAAACATTTCATATGGGTACAGTGTTGCATGACTGAGTAATTGTCATTCAAAGTGTGAGAGCACCGAAAGCTGAAAATTGGTCTGGTTAGGAAGGGGGTTTAAGTGCCCAGTGATCAGGTGGTTAAATAACAAACATGTTGTACTTACCTCCGCTGTGCAGCTCATTTTGCACAGAGTGGCCCCGAACCTCCTCTTCTGGGGTCCCTCGGCGGCTGTCTCGGCTCCTCCCCGCATCAGATAACCCCCTCTGGGAAGCGATTTTCCCAAGGGAGCTACCTTGCGAGCGCGCTCCCTAGTCCAGCATTTGCGTCCATAGACACGAATGCTGAACTCAGCCCTGCCCCCGATGCCCGCGTCATTAGATTTGATTGACAGCAATGGGAGCCAATGGCTGCACTGCTATTAATCTATACAATGAAGAGGCGAGAAGACCGGGCCGAGATCTATCGCGTTCTCGACGTGGGACTTTCCAGGGCTCAGGTAATTAAACGGGGGGGGGGCTGAGGGGCCGTCAACTATGTTGGATGCATTAAGGTGAAAAAACAGGAAGGTTTACAACCCCTTTACATCAATTTATTTGTTTTAATCACCCTAAAATGTCTCCCAGATACCTGAAGAAGATCTTTGGTCTGGAAAAAATAAAAGTCAGCAGCTACAAACACTATAACTGCTGGCTTCTAATAAACATGCACTTACCTCACCCAGGCTGGTTCTTCATCAGTCTTCAGGTCCTCAGTACCACCATCTTGATTTCCTGCGACTTCAGAGTCACCCCCCCCCCCCCCCCCCCATCCACACGTCTGGTCCCCTGATCTGGCGACCAACCGGGGATGGCTGGCTGTGGGTGCATCTTATACCACCAGCCACCACTGATAAAAAGAACTTCCCTTTTCAGGTGAAGTTCCAATTTAAGATATCCTATTTTATGAATCTGCTACAAAGTCTCTTACCTGGACATCCTGCCAGTAACAGCACTTCCTGTTGGAGGCTGACAACATTTTACAGTATCTCACAAAAGTGAGTACACCCCTCACATTTTTGTAAATATTTTCTTCTATCTTTTCATGTGACAACACTGAGGAAATGACACTTGTCTACAATGTAAAGTAGTGAGTGTACAGCTTGTATAACAGTGTAAATTTGCTGTCCCCTCAAAATAACTCAACACACAGCCATTGATGTCTAAACCGCTGGCAACAAAAGTGAGTACACCCCTAAGTGAAAATGTCCAAATTGGACCCAAAGTGTCAATATTTTGTGTGGCCACCATCATTTTCCAGCACTGCCTTAACCCTCTTGGACATGGAGGTCACTAGAGCTTCACAGGTTGTCACTGGAGTCCTCTTCCACTCCTCCATGATGACATCACGGAGCTGGTAGATGTTAGAGACCTTGTGCTCCTTCACCTTCCGTTTGAGGATGCCCCACAGATGCTCAATAGGGTTTAGGTCTGGAGACATGCTTGGCCAGTCCATCACCTTTACCCTCAGCTTCTTTAGCAAGGCAGTGGTCATCTTGGAGGTGTGTTTGGGGTCATTATCATGTTGGAATACTGCCCTGCGGCCCAGTCTCTGAAGGGAGGAGATCATGCTCTGCTTCAGTATGTCACAGTACATGTTGGCATTCATGGTTCCCTCAATGATCTGTAGCTCCCCAGTGCCGGCGGCACTCATGCAGCCCCAGACCATGACACTCCCACCACCATGCTTGACTGTAGGCAGGACACACTTGTCTTTGTACTCCTCACCTGGTTGCCGCCACACACGCTTGTCACCATCTGAACCAAATAAGTTTATCTTGGTCTCATCAGACCACAGGACATGGTTCCAGTAATCCATGTCCTTAGTCTGCTTGTCTTCAGCAAACTGTTTGCAGGCTTTCTTGTGCATCATCTTTAGAAGAGGCTTCTTTCTGGGATGACAGCCATGCAGACCAATTTGATGCAGTGTGCGGCGTATGGTCTGAGCACTGACAGGCTGACCACCCCCCAAACCTTCAACCTCTGCAGCAATGCTGGCAGCACTCATACATCTATTTCCCAAAGACAACCTCTGGATATGAGGCTGAGCACGTGACCTCAACTTCTTTGGTGGACCATGGTGAGGCCTGTTCTGAGTGGAACCTGTCCTGTTAAACCTCTGTATGTTCTTGGCCACCGTGCTGCAGCTCAGTTTCAGGGTCTTGGCAATCTTCTTATAGCCTAGGCCATCTTTATGTAGAGCAACAATTCCTTTTTTTCAGATCCTCAGAGTTCTTTGTCATGAGGTGCCATGTTGAACTTCCAGTGACCAGTATGAGAGAGTGAGAGCGATAACACCAAATTTAACACACCTGCTTCCCATTCACAGCTGAGACCTTGTAACACTAACGAGTCACATGACACCGGGGAGGGAAAATGGCTAGTTGGGCCCAATTTGGACATTTTCACTTAGGGGTGTACTGACTTTTGTAGGCAGCGGTTTAGACATTAATGGCTGTGTGTTGAGTTATTTTGAGGGGACAGCAAATTTACACTGTTATACAAGCTGTACACTCACTACTTTACATTGTAGCAAAGTGTCATTTCTTCAGTGTTGTCACATGAAAAGATAGAAGAAAATATTTACCAAAATGTGAGGGGTGTACGTACTTTTGTGATATACTGTAACTGCTGCTTTGCAATTACCAGCAGCATTGCCAGCCTGCCTCTTTCATTTGGGCATCATGCTGCCTGTCTGATAGACATGGCAAGGGCAGCAATGAAATTCAAAGATGAACAAAAAAGTGAATTCTGTATTCTATAAATTTAATTATTGATGACCCTTTGCTTAAGCGAGCCAAATGATATCCAGTGAGGCCCCTTATACACACGTCCATCCAGCTACAGTGCGTCCCTACTGTGCCCAGGAGGGACGGGTGCAACATCCAGCTCCAATGCAGGCAGCCTGTCAAGTTCTATGGCAGGTTGCAGCTAGATGGGGCTGAGTGTTTTACTGAGTGGTACTGGCATTTAGTGTCCTGTCCCTTTTTTAAGGACAAAGTTCCAGAATGTGGAAAGCCTGTATTCCAGAACCCTGTCCCAAAATAGATGGAAACATCAGTACCGCTCTGTACAGCATCCAGCTGCAGCCTACCATACACTTTATCAGGCTGCCTTCAGCAGGGCTGGATGTTGCTCCTCTCCTTCCCATGCATTGCACACTAATGCTGGGTGGCCCCATGTGCGAGGGGCCCTATAGTTACATGTATTAGTAGCTGGCAGTGTAGAAAATATCTTGTGCTGTGCTGGACTCCCATATGTACATGCAGTATTATTATATAACTGGACTGGTCATGACCAAAGCTGAACCTAAAGGACTAAGGTTGTGCACAATATTCCTACCTGGGGCAGGTCCATACATTGGGGTAATAACCTGAACTGTATAGATTGAACATGGGGGATCTTATATTCTTGTGTGACACAGAATGGTAACATTGTTTTTCTCTATTCTCCTCTGCTTCAGGGATATTACAGGTCAGTTATAAATCTTGTATATAATTACAAGGTTCTATTTCTATACATTGCATTATCACAATCTGAATAATATCTCACAAAATGGTTAATGTGATCTTATTCTCTGACAGATTCTCATTCAAATTTCCGACCATTACCAGAACTTCCCATTGCTGCTGGAATGACTATCCGTGTTCCGGTGAGTAATATTTTATATAATAGTTCCCTAGAAGGTATCACTAGACGGCTATTATCTATAAATTTTTTATTTATTTATTTTTTGGCAAAGAGGGAAGGTTGGGGATATCCAACCGGTTTTCTTTGTTTACATTTTGGAGGTTAAAGTAGAGAATTCATATTGTCCTTCAAACCTGAGGAAGGGAGTGCCCAGAGCACCTATGCTGGGCACTGCCACCTATAATGTTTACTTGCTGTCACAGTAAAGTTGTGTTGTATCCTCTGAGCAGCTCTGTGCTGTACAGGGCAGGCAGGAGGCAGTGGCACGTGGCACAAGATGAAAACCCCACTGCTGCTGTTGATGGGGGAGGGGGGGTTGAGGTGGACAGGGAGGTGAATATTTTGCAGGCACAGACTGTAGTATATGTTGCTGTGTACACAGTGAGTAGGCTCAAGCTTTAAGCCCCTCCCACTATTAATGCAATTGTTCAGTGCACTTCCAAAAAGTTCCCTATATTGATGACTATTTAGTGACAGGTTCTCTTTAATGAGACCTCAGTCTTTCCTTGTCCTCTGTAATGACGGGAAAATGAATAACTTTACACAAAGTTCACTACATGGAACACTTGTGTATTTATTCATTGTGATCATATCCCCCCCCTTAAGTATTCATACATTGTGGTCATATCCCCCCCCTTAGGTATTTATACATGGTGATCATAACGGTTTAGACATTAATGGTGGTGTGTTGAGTTATTTTGAGGGGACAGCAAATTTACACTGTTATACAAGCTGTACACTCACTACTTTACATTGTAGCAAAGTGTCATTTCTTCAGTGTTGTCACATGAAAAGATAGAAGAAAACATTTACAAAAATGTGAGGAATGTACTTACTTTTGTGAGATAGGTAGGTGGGTAATACAAGTGATTCCGAGCAGCATAGTTGTTAAGTTAAACTCTTATGATGGAGATACAAGACACATATATATTTTGGGAAATGCTGACCTCGGGTATATGACACCAGTAAGGGGTGTAAAATGCGTCAGCTGATTCATCCACTGTCCTTGATTGCTGTATGGACTGATTTTATTCAATAAAGAATTTTTTTTTTTTTTTACTGGAGTGCAGCTGTCTGGATTTCCTCTAATGCATGGGTAATAAATACAATGGGGGGAAGATGATTTGATCCCCTGGAGATTGTGTACGTTTGCCCACTTAGAATTATAGACCCTTCATTTCTTTGTATTATAGGTGTATTTTAACCACTTTGCATCCAGGCCATTTCTGACACTTGGCTCCTACATGTCAAAAATCATTAATTTCTTTGCTATAAAATTACATAGAACCCCCAAACATTATATATGTTTTTTTAGCAGAGACCCTAGAGAATACAATGGCGGTCATTGCAACTTTTTATCTTGCACGGTATTTGCGCAGCAATTTTTCAAATGCGTTTTTCGCGCGTTTTTTCATGCTTTAAAAATAAACAAAACAGCAAAGTTAGCCAAATTTTTTTGCATTGTGTGAAAAATGAAATTACACGGAGTAAATAGATACCTAACATGTCACGCTTCAAAATTGCACTCGCTCGTGGAATGGCGCCAAACTTTGGTACTTAAAAATCCCCAAAGGCGACGCTTTAATTTTTTTTTACTGGTTACATGTTTTGAGTTACAGCGGAGGTCTAGGGCCAAAATTATTGCTCTCACTCTAACGTTCGTGGCGATACCTCACATGTGTGGTTTGAACACCGTTTTCATATGTGGGTGGGACTTACGTATGCGTTCGCTTCTGCGTGCGAGCTCACGGGGCAGGTGCGCTTTAAAAATTTTTTTTTTTTTTTTTTTGTTAATTTTACTTCATTTTTATTTTGACACTTTTAAAAAAATTTTTTTTTTTTTTTTTGGATCACTTTTATTCCTATTACAAGGAATGTAAACATCCCTTGTAATAGGAATATGACACGATCAGTCCTCCTTTACAGTGAGATATGGGGTCAATAAGACCCCACATCTCACCTCTAGGCTGGAAAGCCTAAAATAAAAAAAAAAAAAATAAAACGATCGCCGCTTCACAGCCGAAGCAGCGCCGTTTTTTTTTAATGCAAGGCCGGGCGTGACGTCATAACATAGCGCCCGGCCTCCGAACGATCATAGAGACTCCGGCGACCATCTGGTCCGCCGGAAATCTCTATGGTGAACATCCGGCGCTGGCAGATCTGCTATCCGACTCACCGATCGCTGAGGTGAGTCGGTAGAAGCACCGGAGGGCGGCGGGAGGGGGACGTCCCCTCTCGCCACCCGTAAGAACGATCAAGCGGTGGAACAGCCGCTATGATCGTTCTTATGGTGTACGGAATCGCCGGCTGAAAATGCCGGTATCTGAATGATGTCTGTAGCCTCAGGCATCATTCAGATATAACCCCCGAAAGTGGAGGCTGTCATATGACGGCCTCCGGATGTCAAGCGGTTAAATGATAGAAACAGAATATTAACCATAAAGAGAAAAAAACGCATAAAACAAATGCTAAAATTTAAGATACAGTTCAGTGAGTAAAATAAGTATTTGATCCTCAAGAAAAACATGACTTAGTAATTGGTGGAGAAACCCTTGTTGGCAAGCAGAGAGGTCAGAAGTTTCTTGTAGTTGGTGACCAGGTTTGCACACATCTCAGGAGGGATTTTGGTCCACTCTTCTTTACAGATCTTCTCTAAATCCTTAAGTTTTCTTGGCTGTTTGGCAACTCAGTTTCGTCTCCCTCCGTAAATTTTTTTTTTTTATAGGATTAAGGTCTGGAGACTGGCACTCCATGACCTTAATGTGCTTCTTGAGCCACTTATTTGTTGCCTTGGCGGGATGTTTTGGGTCATTGTCCATGACCCATCTTCAGTGTTCTGGCTGAGGGAAGAAGGTTCTCCTCCAAGATTTTACAATACATGGCCCCGTCCATTGGCCCCTCAATGATGCAAAGTCGGTCTGTACCTTTAGCAGGGAAACGGCCCCAAAGCATCATGTTCCCACCTCCGTGCCTGACTGTAGGGATGGTGTTCTTAGGGTCATAGTTGGCATTTTTCTTCAAACAGTCGAGTTAATGCCAAAGAGCTCAATTTTGGTCTCATCTGACCACAGAACACAAAATGTGCAGGAGATCAAATAACTATTTTCCCTGTATGATAGAGATGTATTGTTCCATCACCTGACCTGCAGTTGTGTCTTTTTATATCTCTAGACTTGTTGCAAAGAAAAAAGTAAAGATCTTCCTCTAGGTATCATGGAGGAAGGATATTCACAACCAATCCACAATGGGTCCACATCCACCCATGGGATCCATGAAGATCTTCCTCTGAATATAATGGAGGATGAATATGAGCAACTCAACAACGACACGTCTACATCCACCCATGGGATCCATGAAGATCTTCCTCTGAGTGTCATGGAGGTTGGATATTCACAACCCATTCATAACGAATCCATATCCAGTCCTGGGATCGTTGATCCACATTTGAATAAAGAGTGAGGGCGGGGGGGATAATCCACCAATTAGAAGGGATCCCTGTCTGGAGCGGGGGATGGAAGTGTGCTCCACAAACTCTACTAGGGCATGGAGCCCCCCATCTATTTACAGTGATGAATGTAAAATTTGTACCTTTTTTCTTGTCATGGCTGGTAGACTTCTGGAGGATATGTATTGATACATTATTTTATCTACTTTTAATATTATGCAATCTGTACATTTTATGATTTGTGATTAATTTTTGTTTTTAAGGAGATCTTAAAGAGGAACTCCAGCCAGAACATTTTTTTTTTTTAGTGTGGAGGAGGGTGGGGAAAGCTTAGAACCTCATCCAAGTTGTAATTGTATGTGCTGGGGGGGGGGGAATTTCACTCACTTCCTGTTCCACTGACCACACAGGAAGTGATGGAAATCAGTCCCAACACGGAGGTGCCAAACCACCCCTACACAACTTTTATAGCTGTGCGCGTCCCACTCTCTCACCCCAAAAAAATGGCTGGAGGTTTGTTTTTAAAACCAGTTATACAGTAAGTAAGCTTATGTAAGAATCAAAATATCTTCAGCTTTGTGTAAGAAGTCAGAGATCACATCAGGGTTAATTATAGAAAAAACATTGCTGGACAAATGTCGCAAGCATTCACCCAGCCACCACGAATGTTTGCTCTACTATGCCAAAGGCGTTTATTACCTATAATCGTCGGCTCCATCTAGTGGCCATAATGTGGTATTTGGATTGGATTGATGCATTTCAGGAAAATACCACATTGTGACCACTAGATGGAGCTGGCAATCATAGGAAATAAACAAATCAGGCAAATGATGGTGATTATTCGTGATGGCTGGGCAAATGCTTGTGTCAGCTCATCCAGCATTATCTAAAAGTTGCTGCCTGATCTTACACTCCCTATTCCTAAGAGTGCGCTGGGTAAAAATGTGTGTTTATAGATGGATTAAAAAAAAAAAAAAATGAACCTACCAAATAAAATTGCCAAATCAAACTACTACAAAGAGCAAAACAGGTGAAAAATAATTAATCGGTGCACAATAATTGTTACAGTGCAAAATGATTTGTCTGCTCCTGATGAAATGCTGTGAGTGGGCGGAGACATGCTGATGTCATCACACACCAGGAAGTCTCACTGTTACAGAGCCTAGGAGGGGTGGCTGAGTGCAGGTTCTGGTGATGTTACAGCACCTCTCTTGTGAGTGAGATGTTTTTATGCTTTTATTTGTAAAAATGTTTGTTTTTATGCTATGGAATGTTTTGGTTTTTTTTTGTGTTTTTTCTCTCAATGGTAAATTGTGAAGGATTATTGGCCACAGAGTGGGGGAAAGAAAGCGATGTGTGGGGGGATTTAACCATTTGATTTACGGGGTCAAGTCCTTAAGGTAAGTAAGATGATACTGGAGCGGATCAGCACTTTATGTATTCATCGCGGCACTCTGTGAAAGAAGCACTTTACTATTGCAGTTTATAATAAGGGATTGTAAATAGATTTATGGGCGATTTTTTTGTTTTGCATTCTCTGAATTGATTTGGATGAATGTTGCACTTTAGATTTTGTCTGTGGCACTTTATTTGCACGTTTATTGTGAACTGATTTTTATTTTTACCTGTTTTGCACTTTTAGTATGGTAGTTTGTTAGTATTCATTCTTCCTTTTTTTTTTTTTTTTTTAAATTAAGTGCACTTTATAATCCCACATTGATTGGGTAAACTGTTTTACTTGCACATCAGCTGTAGTTGGTGTGGTAGGTAGGTGGACAGGATCTGTGGGTTGGCCACTTCCCCTCTGGAACACTTGTTTCCTTTTTCACACACATTAAAAAAAAAATCAGCATTTTTGGTTAGAAGATTATTTAAACCCCCCTCAGAATTGTATATATTTTCTGAATACAGAGGCCCTGTAGAATACTTTTTTTTTTTTTTTTTGATACCAAATATGCCAAGCCTCAAAACTGCAAAAAGATTACAGTACCTCATCTCCAGTAGTTGGCACTTTAAATGCATTTACATCTTATTCGTTTAGACCCCTTTCACACTGAGGCGCTTTGCAGGCGCTATAGCGTTAAAAATAGCGCCTGCAAAGAGCCCTGAAACAACGGCTCCATTCACTCCTCGGGCTTTCACACTGGAGTGGTGCGCTGGCAGGGCGTCAGAAAAAGTCCTGCATGCAGCTTCTTTGGAGTGCATTAGGAGCGGTGAACTCACCGCTCCTAAAGCGCCCCTGCCCGTTGAAAACAATGGGGCAGCGCTGCTATACCGCCGGCAAAGCGCTGCTGCAGCGGTGTTTTGCGGGCGGATTAAACCCCTTTTTGGACGCTAGCGGGGGTTAAAACCGCCCCGCTATCGGCCGAATAGTGGCGCTAAAAATAGCACCGCTTTACTGCTGACGCCCAGGGCAGCGCAGTGTGAAAGGGGTCTTGGGGGCAAACAGGCATGAATTTTAATGCAGAAGAGACATGCTTTTGCTTTTTCTGCATTAAAGTTACAATAGCGGCTGGTGCTCAATTCCCGCGCCCACCCAGCCAGCCACCCGAAGCTCAGGCTCTCATCACGCGCTTCCAAAAAAAAAATTGAAATCCATGCGCTCGGAACCATGCATGTAGATTAGAGGCTGGGCACATGGATTAGGGGGCTGCACCCCATGTGAGCGGTTATCACTGATTACCTGCCTGTCCACATGCAGCTCACTATACAAATTTGGCAATGCCAAACCTGCATGAACTCCCATCCATGAGTGAGAGGGACGTCATGCCTGCCAATAACAGCAGCGAGCGATGAGACACAGAAGCCGGCCACCCAAAGATGTCAGTGGCCTGATGGGGGAGATCCAGGACGGTGCATTGCTGGATTCAAGGGGAGTATAGTTTCGCTTTAATGGTAAATTAGGGACATAGAATTATCACTCTCACTGTGATGTTTGCGGTGATGCCTAGCAGCAATTGTTGTTTACATAGACATACACACCCAACATGTTTGCTTGTGTTCTGTGTTACCCGTTTTTAAACCAGGAAAAATGCAGCATTATGGCCACTAGATGGCGCTTCCAATCATATGAGATTATATGAGCTGTGTGGATGTGTCCCATTCCTTCCATACATGACTCTCTAGAGTGAATATTACGATTATTACATGGACCACATTGTGACTTTCTTCTTGAAAAGGAACCAGTTAAAAAATGTGATATGTGATGTGTTTTGCACTTTTTTTTTATTGACCGTTCTGATAATCTGCAATCCCTGTCTCAGTATATGTGAGAGAGATATGTGAATGATAAATACAGGATATTTGTGTTGTTTTTGAGGAATGTCAGAGAAAAGCTGGATTTTCACTTATATGGAATGAGGAAGATTGTCTACAAAAGTTTTGGAATCTGACATCTTGGCATGACACTTTTCAGGCTCTTATTTTAATAAACCTTCCATTGGTTTTTCCACCATAATTATATGAAGAGAGCAAAAGACTAAATGTGGGCGTGTCCTCACCATGAAAAAAACATGGGGCCCCTGCTCTGCATTATGGCCAGTAGATGGAGCGGAAAATCATAATAAATGTTTTTTTTTTTTTGTTTAACAAAGTTTTATTGAATGAACATAAAAACATATTACAATGTAATGTTGGTATGGACACGTAAACAAATTACATATAACAAATGGGTTTTAGTACAATTTATATTAAAGTATCAATATTGTTATACTTTTTCTAGGTATCTCCAGTGATCATCAGCTCCATCTAGTGGCCGTAATGCAGGGTTTTCATAATTTGTATTATTGTGTATGAATGAAGAACATTCAACCTACAGCAAAAATAGCCTAAAACATTATATTTTGCCCCAACTAAATGCACATGCAGGACAAAAGCCTTATATATATATATATATATATATATATAATTTTTATATCAATGTGCCCCATAGTGTGAAGAAATGCACAAACGTCCCCCAACCTTTCCATTACAAAACTTCTCTAGAAATCCTCTCCATATGCATTTCCTCTGTTGATGGCATAATCTGTAATGTCTGTACGGGGTTTCCCAATCATCATCTCAGGGTTCTCATAGTTGCTCGATCTCAGGGTTTATTGCAATAAAGCACTTATTAGATGGAATATGTGCAACAATGAGATGTGGAAGATGTAAAGGACACCTGTCTAATGCCATGGAAGGACTTTGGGTCAGGTACCATTGGAGAATAAGGCAGAATGTTGACATTAAAGTGGTGTTCCAGCCGAAATTATACTTTTTTAAATAAAAATACCCCTATAATACACAAGCTTAATGTATTCTAGTAAAGTTAGTCTGTAAACTAAGGTCTGTTTTGTTAGTTTATAGCAGTAGTTTGTTATTTTATAAACTTACAGCAGGCCGTGGCCATCTTAAGTGTGGGCATCTGAAGCCAGACTGTATTTCTTCCTGGATCTCAACCTTGCAGATCTTGCACATGCTCAGTGCAGCACAAGCAGTGTAATAGGCTTCAGGTCAGGTTTCCATAGCAACGGCAGTGTCAGGGGAAGTTGCTGCCCCTTCCCAGAAGGCATTGCAAACAGGAAATGATGCGATGGGCCACGGCCAGGGAGGAGGAAGTGAAAAATGAATACAGCAGATATACAGTAAGTGCTGAGAAAAACAATAAAAAAAAATATCCAATTCGTTTAAAGTGCACAGTTTAGTGAGGGATGCTGAAGAGTTGTAAAAGTGGGTGGAACTCCACTTTAAGTGTAACATTTTGTAAATACTTTGTCTATGAATTTTTTTTATTTTTTTTAAGAATATGTATCATGTTCCAGACATATCAACATTGGGGGGTTATTTACTACAACTGGAGAGCGCACAATCTGGTGCAGCTCTGCATAGAAACCAATCAGCTTCCAGGTTTTATTGTCAAAGCCTAATTGAAGATAGAAGCTGATTGGCTACCATGCACAGCTGCACCAGATCATGATTGCTCCAGTTTTAGTAAATCTCCTCCGTTGTTTTATTTATATTTGTAATGTAATCTTGTTTTACTCGCCCCCCAAACCGTCCAAAGAAAGCCTAGCAAGGCAGCTGGAGGGGGTTCCACACATGTGACAAGTCTGGCAGATTTGAATCCGGTTGCAGCACATATCAAACTTTCCCATTGAAGTCTATTGGACTGCACCACCACCACCACATGCCAGATGCTTGGCTCATGGGTGCTGCGTGTTGCTTTAATGCAAAAAAATAAACATTCATGAGGTGTCGGCATCACCTGGAAGCTACTGATCTACCACCCTCTGACAAGCGATCTACCTTGAATCGCTTTTCAGTGGGGAGATAGAGACCGACATCTGTGTGAACTTGGCACTGGGTTGGTTATATTACCTCTCTCTGGATAAATATTCTGTCATTTTATATCCTTCATGCTGGAAAACTCTAGGAGGTCACACCCATACAGCAATAAAAAAATTTTATACTTTTTTCGTATTGTGGGATTTCCTTTGTGTTCATAATCTCATCTATATTTTGGAATAAAGTGTTTTTTTATAAGCTCCTCAGGGACCGATGTGAATGTATAATATATGTAAAGCGCTGTGTAAATTGACGGCGCTATAGAAGTATTTGTAAAGAATAAAGTTTTCACATTCAGGACATTCTTGTCTTTTGTATTCTCTTCACTGCATTAACAGGAGCCCCAAAATCAAATATTAAAATATATGTAAAGGCAAGCTTTTTTTTTTTTTTTTGGGTGGGTTAGACCCTCTGTCGGGATTGTATTACTGTCTGTGTCCACCACTGGGGAGATTCACCCTATTGGTTCTGGTGACCTTTATCCCCGAGACAAAAACTGAAGGGAAATCCCAAAACTTAGCTGTCACCAGAACAGGAAGTGAGAAAGAATGATGAGATCCAAGGCACCATAAGCAATTGGCCTCCATCCCAACATCCCAGAACAGGAAGTGAGGGGAAATCATCCAATGGGGACACATGTCTAAGATGGGAATTCTCTTCACTTTAGTCATTTCCTGTTCTCTCCCTGGGATAGGAAGTTATGAGAAATCTCCCAAGGGGGAGCCAGAAATATAACCTGATAGGGGTCACCTGAGAGCCCTTCAGTACAGGAGCACCTACCGCCTGAGGAGGAGGAGGACCTGTGATGTCACCGGACTGGTCAAATGACACTGACATAAGAAGATGATATCTGTTCATTGAATTTATTTAAAAAAGAAAAAAAAGTGAAAGGTGCCCCCCCCAATTGAAATTTTAACACCTTAAATAAATTCTGAAATCTCACTGACAGAGGCCCCCCCCCCCCCCCCCCCCCCCCCCCCCCCCCCCATGGGCCATTCAGTAGAAGACCGACTACCACTCACCCAATGTTTAACTTCAGACTGCCAGATGCACATTGACATCACACGGTTAGGTGACTGCAATTTGTATTTGTACTTTGGCCAAATGTTGTCTCCATCTCTGCAGTTCAAGTGAAATAAATGATCGGCAGATCGCTTTTCAGAGAGAAGTAATCATTCCCTTCTGTCTGATGCTCTTCTACCCCATTCCTCTACTCCTGAATATAAAAATGGAATTCCTACCTAAAACTATGTTTCAAAATATTTTCTATCCCCTCCTACTTATCCTACCCAGTGGTGGCTGATGGCTGATGCTCAAAATGAACCCCCGTGAGAGACAATATAGGGAGAGTCCAATAGGGGCTTCCTGATCAGCCAGGAGGAGGATCAGTGTGTCAATAGTGAATATTTATTTGCTATTGCCACACAAGTGGGTGTGCTCAGGACACAGTGCTCTGCGCCCCGAGGCCACCCTTCTTTGAAGCCTATTGCAGCCTCTGCTCTGGCTCTAATCACGTGCTTCAAACGCCCCCCCCCCCCCCAATTGGGATCCATGCCTCCTGCATGTAGCTTAGGAGGCTGGATGGATGGGGGGCGGCGCCACTGATCCTACCTACCCTGATAGATACCTATCCTACCTACCCACAGTAGATCTGTGCACTTCCTTATTTATAGTCCGCTCTGGTCACATGATCAGCAGCTCCAACTCCCCTGTGTCAATCGGCATTAGCATTGGCTGCTGCAGGGGGGAGGAGGAAGCGCCAACAATGGCTGGAACATGAAAGCCTATAGATGACATCACAGCTCCCCAAATACTCAGGTGTTGTTGAGCCCAAAGGGCCGATGGCTCAGTGGGCCTTTTTTGTATGCAGAGTTTGGCGGCAGTGGGAGCATGGGAGCAAACAGCGGCTGGGATTCGGGGAAGGTTGCCAGTAAGGAGGGCAGTTAGATGTGAGATCCCAGGAGGGAGAAGAGCTCCACCCCCTATCTGACCACTGAAGAGGCGAGCGGGAGCGGCTACCCCGGCACTGCCAGAACCTCGATTCCTCCACCTCCTCTCTGCTCCAAGAACCCTTGCGGCCCGGGCCGGAGGACAGGCTGACTGGGGGCCCGGAGAAAGAGAACATGCGGGAGGTGGAGGCTGTCTAGGAGCCGCTGGAAGGAGCAGAGCAGCGAGAGCATCCTCGAATCAAGAAGGAGACTCGGCGCTTCCCCTCCTGGCCATCAGGTACCCGCATCCTACACATACATGCCCGCACACTGAGACTGCGGGGGGGGGAGCAGAGGAGGGACTGCAGATAGGGACAGCGCTATGTGGTCTCTCTCAGCCCTCTCCCTCTCAGCCCCCCTATCTGTCTCTCAGACCCCCTTCTCTGACCCCCCTCCTTTCTCTCAGCTCCCCCCCCCCCCGTCTCCCAGCCCCTGTCCTCCTCCGTGATTACCATAGACGTTTTCCCCTCAAGCCTGGTGGTCCTCGGAGGGGGAGGGGTCGTTGAGGAGGAGGTACTGTCAGGGCTGGGCTCAACCCTTATTTCTCTGATCTGGCCACTCAGCTGTCGGCTAATTGCCAGCTCTTATCTCTCCAGTTACTCAGCTGTTGATGATATCCTGCTCGTTAGTCCTGCCTACTTAAGCTGTTCAGCCCAGTGGATCTCTGCCTTCGCCTTGGTCAACATCACAGAAACTCCTGCGATCCTGTTCAAGACTTGCTTTGCTGTCATCCCTTCTGGCTCCAGAATCTGCTTGCTGTTCCACTACATTGATCCCTGACTTCTGGCTTGGCTGACTATCCGTTCCGGTTACTGAACTTTGGCTATGTTTTGACTACGTTTGTTCTATTTACTTTTATTATTAAATAAGTGTGATTTAACTGTATTTCTGTCTCGGCCTGATTTCATGGTTTCTGACACCCCCTCTGTCTCTCAGACTCCCCTGTCTGTGACCCCCCCCTCCTGTCTCTCAGCGACCCCCCCTCTGTCAGCCCCCTCTGTCTCTCAGCCCCCTCCTCTCTCTTGCACTCACCCCCTCTCTCTTGCGCTTACCCCCTCTATCTTGCACTCACCCCCTCTCTCATACACTCACCCACCCCCTCTCACCCCTTTTCCCTCACCCCCCCCCCCTCACGCCCACCTCTCTCTCTATCACCCTCTCATAATATACAATAATGGATGTGGGGGCCTTTTTGGTGGGCGTTATTTTCTTTAAAGGGGGTGGGAAGGCAGCATTTTATTGAATTAAAGTAAGCTGGTCTGGATGAAGTCCAGGGCCAAATTTTTTCTCAGTCCAGCCCTGCTTACAGCATAGCTGCAGAGATGAAGGGGCCAAAAACATGGATGAGAGAGTTTGGGGTGGAGGAACTTGACTGGTCTGCACAGAGTCCTGACCTCAACCTGATAGAACACCTTTGGGATGAATTAGAGCAGAGACTGTGAGCCAGGCCTTCTCATCCAACATCAATGCCTGACCTCACAAATACTCTTCTGGAAGAATGGTCAAACATTCCCATAGACACACTCCTAAACCTTGTGGACGGCCTTTCCAGAAGAGTTGAAGCTGTTATAGCTGCAAAGGGTGGGCCAACTCAATATTGAACCCTACGGACTAAAGGGCCGTACACACGATCTGACTTTTTGACAACAAACATGCAAATTAGCTGTTTTGGAGCAACATCCGACCGTGTGTACGCTCCATCGGACAAACTTTTTCAGTTTCCATCTGACTTTTGTTGGCTGTGCGAACGGACAAACTTTCTGGCAACAAAAGTCAGATGGAGCAAAGTCCGATCGTGTGTACACAAAGCCATCGCACTTTTGTACAAACTACAGTACGCAGCCGCGAGAATGTTTCCAGCGCGATCGGATCACGCTGGTTCTCGGCGGCAGGGTACTGTACATCTCGCGCTAGCTGCAATAGGAAAAACACATTTTCCTACTGCAGCGGGCGCGAGAGGGAATTCCCCTGTGGGGAATACCAAGCCCTTCGGTCTAGTATGGATTTTAAGGAGAACCCCCTAAGCTGAAAAAACGGCGTGGGGGTCCCCCCAAAATCCATACCAGACCCTTATCCAAGCACGCAGCCTGGCCGGTCAGGAAGGGGAGTGGGGACGAGCGAGCTTCTTCTCTTATTGGAATCCGGGAGCCCCCTTTAATAAGGGGGCCCCCAGATCCCGGCCCCCCACCCTATGTGAATGAGTATGGGGTACATTGTACCCCTACCCATTCACCTAGGGAAAAAAGTGTCAATAAAAAACACAGTACACAGGTTTTTAAAGC
The DNA here is from genome assembly GCA_037952835.1 of Lithobates septentrionalis. Lineage (NCBI taxonomy): Eukaryota > Metazoa > Chordata > Amphibia > Anura > Ranidae > Lithobates > Lithobates septentrionalis. The sequence continues at coordinate 260,179 of JBBDGP010004218.1, read as the reverse complement.
AATTTATTAGGCAGCTCCGGGGTCCTCTTCGGGGGTCCTCTTCCGACTTCGTGGGCCTCTCAGGCATCCGCATCTTCTGCCGGCTTCACCGCTATCTTCTGCCGCTCTTTTGCCAGCGGTGGTCCGGACTTCTGGATCGTCTTCTTCCCTCTTCTCTTCCAGAGATGTTGATACGATGCTCTCTCCAGCCAGAATGCTCTCTGTGCGCTCCGCAACGGACTTATATAGGCGGTGACCCCGCCCCCTATGACATCACAGTCCCGGGGCATGCTGCGACTGTGAGGTCATAAGGGGGTGTGGTTATATGATGACATGAGATAATAATCATAACGTGATCCTGCGCTACAGCAAAAATACCCCCCCCAAGTCGGAAAAAGATCCCGGAGCTGCTAATAAATAAATCTTGAAATCTGTGTACTGTTTTTTTTTTTATTGACACTTTTCCCTAGGTGAATGGGTAGGGTACCATGTACCCCATACTCATTCACATAGGGTGGGGGGCCGGGATCTGGGGGCTCCCGGATTCCGATAAGCGCTCCGCCCGCAGACCCCGACAACCAATGGCAAGGGTTGTCGGGAAGAGGCCCTTGTCCTCATCAACATGGGGACATGGTGCTTTGGGGTGGGGGTGGCCGCAGGGCGCCCCCTTCCCCCAAAGCACCCACCCCCCATGTTGAGGGCATGCGGCCTGGTACGGCTCAGGAGGGAGTGGAGCTCGCTCGTCCCCACCCCCTTTCCTGACTGGCCGGGCTGCGTGCTCGGATAAGGGTCTGGTATGGATTGGGGGGGACCCCAACGCTGTTTTTCCGGCGTAGGGGGTTCCTCTTAATAGCTATACCAGACCTAAGGCCTGGTATGCCCCTGGAGGGGAACCCATGCCGGTTTTCTATTTAAAATTTGGCGTGGAGTTCCCCCTCAAGATTCATACCAAACACAGTGCCTGGCATTGGCGGGGATCCAAGTCGGATCCCCACACCAGTGTGAACCCGACTCGCAAGGTGTCAATCTCGCCAATAAAAGTGGCGAGATTGACACAATATCAGACAACAATACACAAGTTGACCAACGGGTGGTGGTAAAGAGCTGAAAAACCACATGATATGGTGAAAGTTGGCTGGAAAAGTCCTGTCGTCTGTATGCAAGACAAACTTCTGGCCAACTCCCTTTGTACAAAAATCCAAGGGAAAGTTTGTACAAAGTCCTATCGTGTGTATGGGGCTTAAGACTGGGATGCCATACACTATATATAGTGTATATACATTCACATCAGTCCGCTCAGGAAGTGTACAATCTACAGTCTCGATCTCACACACAAGGGACAATTTGGAAAGCGGCCAATTATCATTTCAGCGCGGCTCTGGGAGGAAATCCGCACAAACACGCATGTAACCTGAACTCGGGACCCCGGTGCTGCTTTTTTTTTTTTTTTGTTCCAAAGAAAATGGGGGCTGGCCCCTCCCCCTCCCCTCACTGCTGGGCAGGTTGTTTGTGTTCTCTCTCCTGGAACGCAGCACCAAGCCTTCTTCTGTTGGAGGCCTCACGTCGCTTGTGAGCCTCAGGAATCCTCTTCTTACACACCTCTACAGGTGACCAGGTAAGGACTTCTACTTCCTAACCTTTCATCTACAGATCTTCTGAGTATAAATACTAAGCAATAAGTCTGTTTAGATTGCTTTCCTGAAATGACATCAGTAAGGGATCTTTAGAATGGGCGGCACTCTGAAAAGTGATCTGCGGTGGATCGCCTTTGAGAAGGTGGTAGAGCAGAGGCCCAGAAGCCCGGGCTTTTTTTCTGTCACTTTTTGTGAACAAGTTTAACCTCTTGCCTACCGGGCACTTTCACCCCCTTCCTGCCCAGGCCATTTTTCAGCTTTCAGCGCTGTCACACTTTGAATGACAATTGCGCAGTCAAGCAAAACTGTACCCAAACTAAATTTTTATCATTTTTTTCACACAAATAGAGCTTTCTTTTGGTGGTATTTAACCACTTCAATACCAGGCATTTAGACACCTTCCTGCCCAGGCCAATTTTCAGCTTTCAGCGCTGTTGCAATTTGAATGACAATTGCGGGGTGATGCTACACTGTACTCAAACAATTTTTTATCATTTGGTTCCCACAAATAGAGGTTTCTTTTGGTGGCATTTGATCACCTCTGCAGTTTTTATTTTTTGCGCAACAAATAAAAAAAGACCGAAAATTTTGAAAAAAAACAAGTTTTTCTTTGTTTCTGTTAAAATTTTTTGGAAATAAGTAAGTTTTCTTCTTCAATGACGGGCACTGATATGGCTGCACTGATGGGCACCGATGAGGTGGCACTGATGGGCACTGATGATGGGCACTAATAGGTGGCACTGATGGGCACTCATAGGCGGCACTGGGCATTCGTAGGTGGCATTGATGGGTACTGATGGGTGGCACTGATGGGTACTTATGGGTGGCACTGATAGGTGGCACGGATGGGCACTGATAGGTGGGCACGGATGGACACTGATGGGTGGCACTGATGCCCCTAAGGGTGGCATTGCTGGGCATCAGTGCTATATAATGGTGCCAATCAGTGCCCATTTGTGGGCACTGATTGGCACAGATTGGGCACATGTGGATGGCCATGGGGTACATACCTGGCCATCCACATGTTGCCCCTTCCCTGGTGGTCCTAGTGGCGATCCCTGGTGTTCCAGTGTGGTGATCTGAGGGGGGCTGCGCTGATAAACAATCAGCACAGACCCCCCTGTCAGGAGAACCGCCGATTGGCTCTCCTCTACTCGTGTCTGTCAGACGCGAGTGAGGAAAAGCCGATCAACGGCTCTTCCTATTGACATCGTGATCAGCTGTGATTGGACACGGATGATCACGTGATAAAGAGCCTCCGCCGGAGGCTCTTTACCAAGATCAGTGTAGCTGTGTGTCAGACTGACACACCGCACCACCAATCGCCGCAATGCGCGCCCCCCGCGGGCGCGCAGCGGCATGTTATCCTGCTGGACATCATATGACGCCCAGTCAGGATAACTGAACCACCGCCCGGCCGTCATCTGCTATGGGCCGGGCGGGAAGTGGTTAATCAATGCTGGTTTTTTGTATTTTTTACAAATAAAAAAAGCCCAAAAATTTTGAAAAAAAATGTTTTTTACTTTTTTTTCTGTCAGTAAATTTTGTAACTAAGCTATTTTTCGCTTCACTGATGTGCGCTGTTGAGGCGGGACTGATGGGTACTCATAGGCTGAACTGGTAGGTATTGGGGAGGTGGCACTTATGGGCACTGATGAGGCGGCACTGATTAGGTGGCACTGATGAGGAGGCACTAATATGCCGCACTTATGGGCACTGATAGGTGGCACTCATATGTGGCACTGTTGAGCACTTAGGCGGCACTGGTGGGCACTGATAGGTGGCACGGATAGGTGGTACTGATGGGCGACACGGATGGGCATTGATTGACAGCAGTGATGGGCTTTGGGTAGCAGTGATAGGTGGCACTGATTGCCAGCAATGACTGGCATCACTATTGGGCACTGTTTGGCACTTGTGGGCACTGATTGCTGCCACTGGTGGGCACTGATAGCTGGCATTGGTGGGCAATGTTGGGCACTGATTAGTGACAGTGTATTGCACTATTGTAATCAGGGCACTGATTACATTACTACATGTCCCCCTGTGAGGAGTTGCCGCTGATCGTCTCTCCTCTCCTCACTCTCTGTCAGTGTGAGGCGAGGAGAGCCGATTACCAACACTTCCTTGTTCACATGTGACCGGTTGTGATTGGACACAGCCAATCACATGGTTAAAGAGCCACAGACGCTAAAAATTGGTCTGGGCAGGAGTGGGGTTTAAGTGCCCGGTAAGCAAGAGGTTAAAAAAAGCAAAACCCAATATATACCACATTTATTTTTGTATAAAGTAAAAGATGATTTTAGGCCAAGTAAATAGATACCTAACATGTCACTCGTGGAATGGCGACAAACTGGAATGGCAACAAACTACACTATGGTACTTAAAAATCTCCATGGGCGACATTTTAAATGTCTTTACAGGTTTAGAGTTACAGAGGAGGTCTAGCACTAGAATTATTGCTCTCAGTCTAACGTTCGCAGCGATACCTCACATGTGTGATTTGAACACTGTTTACTTTTGCGGGCGCGACTTACGTGTGCGTTTTTCTTTGGTACCCTCATGCACGGAGGCTAAACTTCCAGTGTGCACAGGGCCTTACATCTGTGTTACCGTCACACACACATCTCCATACATTTGGTCCTCATCAGACCCCCCTACATATTTGTGTCCTCATCAGAGCCCCCCTGTATATTTAGGTCCTCATCAGAGCCCCCCTGCATATTTGTGTCCCCCTTAGAGCCCCCTTTCATATTTGTCTCTTCATCAGAGCCCCCCACATATTTGTTTCCTCATCAGAGCCCCCCACATATTTGTGTCCCCATCAGAGCCCCCCACATATTTGTGTCCTTATCAGAGCCCCCCCCCCCCACATATTTGAGTCCCCATCAAAGATCCCCCCACATATTTGTGTCCTCATCAGAGCCCCCCCACATTTGTGTCCCCATCAGAGCCCCCCTACATATTTGTGTCCTCATCAGAGATCCCCCCACATATTTGAGTCCCCATCAAAGATCCCCCCACATATTTGTGTCCTCATCAGAGCCCCCCTATGCATTGGTGTCCCCATCAGAGCCCCCCCACATTTGTGTCCCCATCAGAGCCCCCCTACATATTTGTGTCCTCATCAGAGATCCCCCCCACATATCTGTGTCCTCATCAGAGATCCCCTCCCACATATTTGTGTCCTCATCAGAGCCCCCCTACATATTTGTGTCCTCATCAGAGATCCCCTCCCACATATTTGTTTCCTCATCAGAGGCCCCCCACATATTTGTGTCCCCATCAGAGCCCCGCCCCCACATATTTGTGTCCCCATCAGAGCCCCGCCCCCACATATTTGTGTCCCCATCAGAGCCCCGCCCCCACATATTTGTGTCCTCATCAGAGCCCCACCCCCACTAATTTGTGTCCCCATTAGAGCCCTCGCCCCCACATATTTGTGTCTTCATCAGAGCCCCACCCCCAACCCCCCGCAGAGGTTTTCATGAACGCTGTGCGTTTGTGATGTGGTGCTGCGAATCCCGCACCGCATGAGTGTGAACGGGGATAAGAGCCCTTGCAGCTGCCTGTATGCATCTCTACTCAACCAGACATATACATGAGATGAGATGCACTATGGACTACCAGCTTTCTGCTGGCAAGATCCTGTTTAAATTGATATGCCTTTCTGGCAGCACAGGTGACCCGATCTTTTATTGCTGCAGTTTAATTTGCAGATCCTCTTCCCAGCCTGCGAATGGACAGTGAAAGCAGAAACTGCAGACTGAAAGAATCATCTGTCGGTCACTCTGCTCACTCCTCCTATCAGCATTCTCCTAGCTCGGCAGCACAACTGATTGCCTTTTTGTGCTGCTTCTCCCTCCCACAGCCTAACCTCTGCTGTACAGAGACCGCACGAGGCTGAAACCAAGCCACATTCAGGTACTTAAAGTGGTGTTCCACCCAAAAAAAAAAAATACATGAAAATTCCTAAAAAAAAAAAAAAAAAAACATTTGGAAAAATTTTTTTTAAACTTACCTCTAAATGCCTGTTGCTAGGGGGTCCCTCGTAGTCTGCCTCTTCCAGTGCCTGGGCTGGTGACATCACTTCCCTCCTTGGCACAGGAAGGACTCGGCTCTGCTCCCTACTTCCTGTCAATCATCTGGGACCCATTACAGGTCTCAGGTGACTGAGCGGCCAATCACGGCGTGAAGCCACAGCCCGGCGCCCACAGTTGCAATGCCGGCGCCGATCCCCCGCATCGCTGGACCCTGGGACAGGTAAGTGTCCAATTAAAAGTCAGCAGCTGCAGTATTTGTAGCTGCTGACTTTTAATTATTTTTTTTTTTAATGGACCCTCCTCTTTAAACTGCTTGCATTTGAAAAAAATACATTTAATGTACAGCATAAAATAAATGGTTACATAGTTGCCTGAATTTGCAACTTTTATATCAACATGAAGTTCAGCTACATCCAATATATTTTATTACAGAAGAAATGTGCATCATGTGGCTCCCCCTGCTGGTGGCGTTGGGTTTGATTCTTCTGTACAGGTGGTACAGGCAGAGCCAGATACTGGAGAATCTCACCGACAAATATGTCTTTATCACCGGATGTGATTCTGGATTTGGGAACTTGCTGGCTAAGCAGCTGGACAGACGTGGGATGAAGGTCCTGGCTTCTTGTCTGACGGAGACGGGCGCCGAAAATCTGAAGAAAGAGACCTCCAGCAGACTGAGAACAAGAATCCTGGATATCAGCGACAGCAAAAGTGTGAGCTCTGCTGCCGAATGGGTATCAAGCATTGTTGGAAATGAAGGTAGGTTTTTTTCCCCCCCTTATACTGTATATGCTTTACACATAAATGACCCCTTTCAAATTTTTATATCATTGTAAGAGAATGCGAGGAAAGAAAAAACTTCTTAAATTACAGTATCAATGTGAGTTTTTTTTTTTTTGTAAATATTATCCAAGCAAACAAAAAGGCCGATTTGAAAGCAGGTTTTTAGGCCTCTTTTACACGGGTAGGTGGGGGGAAGGTAAAGCAGGTAGACATATGTTGGAAGGCAACATGTTTTTTTTCGTTTTAACTGCTTCAGCCCCGGAAGATTTTACCTCCTTCCTGACCAGAGCACTTTTTTACAATTTGGCACTGCGTCGCTTTAACTGAAAATTGCGCGGTCGAGCGATGCTGTACCCAAATGAAATTTGAATCCTTTTTTTTCCACAAATAGAGCTTTTTGGTGGTATTTTATCACCTCTGCAATTTTTTATTTTTTGCGCTATAAACAAATAAAGAGCGACAATTTTGAAAAAAAAAAACAATATTATTTACTTTTTGCTATAATAAATATCCCCCAAATTTTTTTTAAAAAAATGAGCTTCTTCATCAGTTTAGGTCAATATGTATTTTTCTAGATATTTTTGTTAAAAAAAAAATGTAATAAGCGTAAATTGATTGGTTTGCACAAAAGTTATAGCGTTTACAAACCATGGGAAAGATTTATGGCATTTTTATTATTATTATTTTTTTTTTACTAGTAATGGCGGTGATCTGCGATTTTTAGCAGTCTTGCGACATTGCGACGGACAGATCGGACACTTTTGACACATTTTTGGGACATTTGTACAGCGATCAGTGCTATAAATATGCACTGATTAATGTGTAAATGTCACTGGCAGGGAAGGGGTTAACACTAGGGGGCGATCAAGGGGTTAAATGTGTGTTCCCTGGCTGTGTTCTAACTGTATGGGGATAGGACTGACTGGGGGAGGAGACAGATCCTTGTTCCTGCTTAGTAGGAACACACGATCTGTCTCCTCTCCCCTGACAGCACAGGGATTTGTGTTTACACACACAGATCCCCGTGCTGGATCTTGTGCCCATGATTGCGCTTGACCAGCAGCGTTCGTGCCCGCTGCCCACATGCAGCGGTTCCCCTGCTGGGCAGCAGGTACCTCCGGCGGCACGCGCGCACCCTCTGGCGGCTCTCCTGGGCAAAGCCGTACCCGTATGGGATTTTGCAGCAGTAAAAGTACGTGAGCCGGTCAGGAACCAAATAATATCAGTTGTTTCTGGTTGGATGAAACCCGATTACACCTGGCCTGGAATGCCAGCAGAGCAAGTTTACCCAGCAGGGTGTTGATAACAAAGAGTCATAAATGAGAATTCATCTCCGACAGGATGTTCTTGCAGGAATCCTGATGTGAGGTATGGGGGTAGAATAAGACCTCCTGGAGGGGTGCGAATTCAAATGCCCTCTTACAGTACATCAAAAGCCAGCTGTTACTGAAAGATGACCCAGGTCAGAATCAGTGATTCATGGACAATTTGCTGCCCCTAGTGGGCACTACAGCATGCTCCATGGAGGATGGGCAGAAGAAGAATATATTAGGAAAACCTGCCTCTTATCGATTTTGATTGGTCAGAATCCTAGATAGGCTAGCAGTGGGTGTTGTGTGGGCTTTAAAAGCACTGACTGGCTGGAATTACTTTCTCTTGCCATTGAGCCCAGCTGAAAGCTACCGAACACAGAGGACGACCTTACGTAAAGTATCATTATAGGAATAGAAAAGTAATACATATTTATAATAAATAGTGGGAATCTATAATTAGCTAGTCTAGCAAAGATCTGATAATGTTATTGGTGATGGTACAATAACAAGGTTCACTATAAAAATAAACACCCTGTTTTAACAAAGCAAGGGTCTTATTGTAGAATAAGATAAATAGAATATATTGTATATAGGAACATGATATTGGATATAGAATAGGATAAATAGGATGTACTGTATACAGTATATAGGAATAGGATATAGAATAGGGATGGTCCCAATGTTCGAGTGAAATGTAAGACTCGAACATCGGGTGTTCGCCTGTTCGCCGAATAGCGAACGATTTGGGGTGTTCGCGGCAAATTCGAAAGCTCCGGAACACCCTTTAAAAGTCTATGGGAGAAATCAAAAGTGCTAATTTTAAAGGCTTATATGCATGGTATTGTCAAAAAAAGTGTTTGGGGACCCGGGTCCTGCCCCAGGGGACATGTATCAATGCAAAAAAAAAAGTTTTAAAAACGGCAGTTTTTTCGGGAGCAGTGAATTTAATAATGCTTAAAGTGAAACAATAAAAGTGTAATATCCCTTTAAATTTTGTACCTGGGGTGTCTATAGTATGCCTGTAAAGTGGCGCATGTTTCCCGTGTTTACAACAGTCCGAGAGCAAAATGACATTTCTAAAGGAAAAAAAGTCATTTAAAAGTACCCGCAGCTATAACATAGTTGCCAACATTGTAAAAAAAAAATGTGGGACACTTTTGTGGCTGTAGGCGGAGCTGTCAAATAATTAGGGGGCGGGGCATTCCTCAGCAGGCGTAGCAGACAAGTGAAAAATGGGCGTGGTTTACTCAAAATAGTGGGTGTGGCTTAAATGGGCGTGGCTCTAGAGGGTGTGGTTAGAGTCTGAGATGAATGAGGGATGGAGATGGGGAGAGAGGGGGAGAGAGGGGGAAATGACGGGACAGCAGCTCCAGATCCTACACAATAAAAATGTGTATTCTAGAAAGTTTAACAATCAGCAGATAAAGATACTCCAAACACCTGGTGTTAGCACTTCAATCATCCCGGCACCATGGTTGTTATGGTGTCAGGATGATTGAAGTGCATTATTTCTATTATTACATTGTAATATAAAATGAAATCATTCAACTTACCATAATGCAGAATCAGTGGGATCCCTGTGCGTGTCACCAGCCACGTCGCCTGCCACCAGCCATCCGTCCTTGCATCAGATGTCCCCAGCGGAGCCCCCCTTACATCAGATGTCCCCAGCGGAGCCCCCCCTCACACCAGGAGTCCCCGGCGGAGCCCCCCTCACACCAGGAGTCCCCGGCGGAGCCCCCCCTCACATCAGGAGTCCCCGGCGGAGCCCCCCCTCACATCAGGAGTCCCCGGCGGAGCCCCCCTCACATCAGGAGTCCCCGGCGGAGCCCCCCCTCACATCAGGAGTCCCCGGCGGAGCCCCCCCTCACATCAGGAGTCCCCGGCGGAGCCCCCCCTCACATCAGGAGTCCCCGGCGGAGCCCCCCCTCACATCAGGAGTCCCCGGCGGAGCCCCCCCTCACATCAGGAGTCCCCGGCGGAGCCCCCCCTCACATCAGGAGTCCCCGGCGGAGCCCCCCCTCACAGGAGTCCCCGACGGAGCCCCCCCTCACATCAGGAGTCCCCGGCGGAGCCCCCCCTCACATCAGGAGTCCCCGGCGGAGCCCCCCCTCACATCAGGAGTCCCCGGCGGAGCCCCCCCTCACATCAGGAGTCCCCGGCGGAGCCCCCCCTCACATCAGGAGTCCCCGGCGGAACCCCCCCTCACATCAAGAGTCCCCGGCGGAGCCCCCCTCACATCAGGAGTCCCCGGCGGAGCCCCCCCTCACATCAGGAGTCCCCGGCGGAGCCCCCCCTCACATAAGGTGTCCCCGGCGGAGCTCCCCCTCACATCAGGAGTCCCCGGCGGTGCCCCCTCACAATTAGGAGTCCCCCCTCACATCAGGAGTCCCCGGCGGAGCCCCCCTCACATCAGGTGTCCCCGGCGGAGCTTTCCCTCACATCAGGTGTCCCCGGCGGAGCTCTCCCTCACATCAGGAGTCCCCAGTGCCCCCCCCTCACATCAAGTGTCCCCGGCGGAGCCCCCCCTCACATCAGGAGTCCCCAGTCACAGTGCCCCCCTCACATCAGGTGTCCCCAGTGCCCCCCCTCACATCAGGTGTCCCCAGTGCCCCCCCCCTCACATCAGGTGTCCCCAGTGCCCCCCCTCACATCAGGTGTCCCCAGTGCCCCCCCTCACATCAGGTGTCCCCCCCTCACATCAGGTGTCCCCAGTGCCCCCCCCACTCACATCAGGTGTCCCCAGTGCCCCCCCCCTCACATCAGGTGTCCCCAGTGCCCCCCCCTCACATCAGGTGTCCCCCCCTCACATCAGGTGTCCCCAGTGCCCCCCCCCACTCACATCAGGTGTCCCCAGTGCCCCCCCCCTCACATCAGTTGTCCCCAGTGCCCCCCCCCTCACATCAGGTGTCCCCAGTGCCCCCCCCCCTCACATCAGGTGTCCCCAGTGCCCCCCCCTCACATCAGGTGTCCCCCCCTCACATCAGTTGTCCCCAGTGCCCCCCCCTCACATCAGGTGTCCCCCCCTCACATCAGGTGTCCCCAGTGCCCCCCCCCCACTCACATCAGGTGTCCCCAGTGCCCCCCCACTCACATCAGGTGTCCCACAGAGGTGCGCGCGCTCTCCCCCCCCACCTCAGAGGTGTCCTACAGGTGTGTCCGCAGCATGGCTAGAACCCCCGCCCCTTTCCATATCAGACTGGCAGCGGGGCGGGGGGTAGGCGGGCCGAGGCGGAGCGGGGCGGGCCGAGGCGGAGCGGGGCAGGGGGTGGGCGGCGACGCAGAAGCTTCGTCTAGCCCCCCCCCAGCCGCCTTCCTGAACTTTCACAAAATGGCGGCCGGCGGAGACAATGTCTCCACCGGCCGCCGACCTCTGGCGGCGGCGGTTATCTCAAAAACGGGAACCAGATTTTTCGGGACATTTGCCGGGACACCACAAATTCGGGAATGGAGTCCAAGTCCCGGGAATGTCCCGGGAAATCCGGGACAGTTGGCAACTATGCTATAATGAATTGTCGGTCCCGGCAATACAAATAAAAATAGGATTTTTTATAACAGCTTACCTGTAAAATCCTTTTTTTTTCGATGGACATCACAGGACACAGAGCCATAGTAATTACTGATGGGTTATATAGGGTATCACTAAGTGATTGGACACTGGCACACCCTATCAGGAAGTTCAACCCCCTATATAATCCCTCCCCTTGCAGGGATACCTCAGTTTTGTAGCCAAGCAATATAAGTGTATTAGAAGAGGGGCGGGACCTCTGTGTCCTGTGATGTCCATCGGAAGAAAAGGATTTTACAGGTAAGCTGTTATAAAAAATCCTATTTTCTTTCTCAAACATCAGGGGACACAGAGCCACAGTAATAACTGATGAGATGTCCCAGAGCAATGCTACCTGAGGGGGGGGGGCCACGACCAAGTAGGGTGCAATCAGACCTGAGGACCCTGTACCGCTGCCTGCAGCACACTACGCCCAAAGGCGATATCCTCATGCCTTCTCACATCCACCTGATAAAATCTGGTGAATGTATGAACTGAAGACCAGGTTGCGGCCTTGCAGATCTGAGCCATAGAGGCCCGGTGATGCACTGCCCAAGAAGCACCAATAGCCCTTGTGGAATGTGCCTTGATCTGAAACAGGGGAATCTTCTGTTTCAAACCGTAAGCTTGAATAATCAATTGTCAAATCCATTTAGAAATGGTAGCTTTTCACGCTGCCTGTCCTCTATTGGGACCCTCTGGCAGCACAAACAAAACATCCGTCTTGCGAATTTGAGCAGTTGCTTCCAGATAGGCCTTGACTGCTCTTACTACATCCAAAGAATGTAGAGATCTCTCTTCCGAAGAACAGGGATCTGGAAAAAAGGAAGGCAGAACAATGTCTTGGTTTAGATGAAAATCTGAAACCACCTTCGGTAAAAAACTAGGATGAGGGCGTAGTACCACTCTATCCTTGTGTACAATCAAGTAAGGCTCTTTACAGGAAAGAGCTGCTAATTCTGATACTCTTCTAGCAGAAGAGATGGCCACCAGAAAAATTAACTTCCTTCTGCAACAGGCAGTCTCAGTCACGTATATCTATATGACTGAGCCTCTTCCAGGTTAGGAGCATGCAGCACACCCCTCTTGTGACCGCTATGTCCATTGGACACAGCAGATTACTGTTACTGGTATCTGGGTATCATTTGATCGCTATGATTGGTCACAGCAGTCACATGATAACAATGTAAACGACCTGTCATGAATGGCTTTCCATTCATGAACAGCTTGCTTACTGTTGTGATCTGTAATTGGCCCAAAGCAATCGCATGGTACCTTTTTTTCTTTATATATATACTGTAACCAGTCAGTGTTCCTGACCACCGCCACACCAAACATATGATGACGCTGTACTGCACTGGTGACGATATCTAAAAGAAATTTTGTAAAGAGGCAACAAATTTTATTTAACTTCTACATTTTCTAAAATATTACAACTTCAAAAAACGAAATACCTTGGACTGTCCACTTTCCAAAAAGGGGTAATTTGGGGGGTATTCCTACTGTCCTGGCACTTTGAGGACTTAAGAAATGAGATCGGCAGTCAGTACCTCAGAACTGATACATTTTCAAAAATATACAGTTAGGTCCATATATATTTGGACACAGGCACAATTTTCATACTTTTGGCTCTGTCTATGTCACCAGAATAAAATTAAAATGAAGCAATCCAAATAAATTTGAAGTGCAGACTTTCAGCTTTAATTCAAGGGGTTAAACATAAATATCAAGTCCAAATTTAGGAACTGCAACCATTTTTATACACAGTCCCCCCATTTTTAGGGGCTCAGATGTAATCAAATGTTAATTATTAATATTTTGTTGAGAATCCTTTTTTATTGGATTTTATTGGATATGTTTTATAACAGGAAGTAGAAAATATTGTTTTTTTTTCCAACATTTTCAGTCTTTTTTTGTTTATATAATAGAAAACATAGTGGTGATCAAACACCACCAAAAGAAAGCTCTATTTGTGTGAAAAAAAAGATAAAAATTGAATTTGCGTACAGTGTTGCATGACTGTGCAATTGCCAGTTAAATTAGCGCAGTGCACAGGGATTAGAGCACCAGTCAGTTTTTATTGCTGTCTGTGTCCCCATTAGGGAGATTCACCCTCTCTATTTGTCCTACTTACTATTATCACTGAAAGTAAAAGAAAATCCCTAATTTTGGGTTGACACCACAACAGGATTAGAGGGGAAATCTCCTCTCACTTCCTTTTGTGCCTATGGACAGGAAGTAAAATCTCACAATCAGACACAAGGCAGGAAGGGTCAGTATAGCATATGGAAGGCAGGAAGGATCACTATGGCACATGGAAGGCAGGAAGGATCACTATGGTACATGGAAGGCAGGAGGGATCACTATGGAACATGGAAGGCTGAAGGGATCACTATGGCACATGGGAGGCAGAAAGAAAGGATCACTATGGCACATGGAAGGCACGAAGGATCACTATGACACATGGAAGGCAGCAAGGATCATTATGGTACATGGAAGGCAGGAAGGATCACTATGCCACATGGAAGGCAGAAAGGATTACTAAGAAGCATGGAAAGCAGGAACGATCACTATGGCACATGGAAGACAGGAAGGATCACTAAGACATATAGAAGGCAGAAAGGATCACTATGGCACATGGAAGGTAGGAAGGATCACTATGGCACATGGAAGGTAATAAGGATCACTATGCCACATGGAAGGCAGAAAGGATTACTAAGACACATGGAAAGCAGGAACGATCACTATGGCACATGGAAGGCAGGAAGGATCACTATGCCACATGGAAGGCAGAAAGGATTACTAAGACACATGGAAAGCAGGAACGATCACTATGGCACATGGAAGGCAGGAAGGATCACTAAGACACATAGAAGGCAGAAAGGAAGGATCACTATGGCACATGGAAGGCAGAAAGGATTACTAAGACACATGGAAAGCAGGAACGATCACTATGGCACATGGAAGGCAGGAAGGATCACTAAGACACATAGAAGGCAGAAAGGAAGTATCACTATGGCACATGGAAGGTAGGAAGGATCACTATGGCACATGGCAGGAAGAGAGAGAGGGGAGAGTTCACTCACCCGAGGCTGGCTGGTCTCCCGAGGCTCAGGCAGTGAAATTGTGTGCACTGCTTCAAAATTCCCGCCCACACAATCCCTTCACAGCCACAGGATTGGCTGCATTCTGGGGTTTGTGGGGAGACATGGGGAGAGCTGAAGCAGATTTAGCCTACCTCTTCTCCCATTCTGTAGAGAGGGCGGGTGCGAGCCGACAGGTGGGTGAGCGGGTGGGGGGGACTGTGCCAGTCTCAGCTGCAGCGCGGTACAGACTGACAGGTGGACTTGTTCCGGCACTATGCTCCGCTGCGGGATTCAGCCCGGATTCGCAGGACACCAGGATTTACTTGAAATCCCAGGACGGTCCGGGCAAATCCAGGACAGTTGGGAGGCATGCTCAATCCAGTTGTCTCTTCTTGGTCGCTTCAACTGGTCCGCTGATGACATTTACAAAAAAATTATAAATACATTTTCTCGGCTGACCATTGCGTCTACGATCCTCAACATTGCCCGTTTCTTTGTGCTCCTTCAAAAGAGCGTTCACAGCACATCTTGAAACCCCAAATCTGCTTTGACCTCTTTGCCAGGGAGTGACCTTGCTGATGCTGTAGAACTACCTTGTGGCTTGTTGCTGTGCTCAGTCTTGCACTGTATGACCTGGGACTTGGATCTGTCTTCTTCTATAACCTCACCTTGGTGTCAGACTTTAGCTGTTCTTCGCCCAGTTTTAAGCCTCCTGCGTAGCTGTTTCTGCGTCAGTTAATGACTGTGTTTCAGCCTACATCATATTTGTTAATGATCATTTGCCCCCGCTTGGTATAATTTGATTAATCACACGCCTGGCTCTAATCCTACAAAATCGCTGACTTTGTGCAAGCGTAAAAATCGATGCCGGTTTGAAGCCAAAGGGTAGTCACACCAAACATTGATTTGATGTCGCTTTTTCTTCTGTTCGCTGACTTTGAAAATTGATTAAAAAAAAAAAAAAAAATTCGAAAAAAAAAAAATAAATAAAATTTGAAAGCGTTCTTACTTTACAGTATTTCTTCACACCTGCCTGAAACTTTTGCACAGAGCTGTATACCCTTTAGGCATCACCGCAGAGGTTTAAGGGTGCAGGGAATTCTAAAAATTTTTGGCAGATGTAACTGTTCACACCGATGAAATTTAGCTGTGCGCTTAGTTTGTTTGCCTTGGGTTCTTACTATGTTTTTTTTTTGCAAGCGTTCAGCCTTTCATACTGACACAAGTGAGAGTTAACATTCTCGGGCAGGTCAGCGAGTGAGTTATGCCGCGTACACACGGTCGTACTTTTCGTCTACAAAAGTCGGACAGCCTGTCCGACAGACTTCCGGCAGACTTTCGGTGGACTTGCGGCGGACTTGCGGCCTACTTTCTAACGAACGGACTTGCCTACACACGACCACACAAAAGTCGGTCGGATTCGTACGTGATGACGTACACCGGACTAAAATAAGGAAGTTCATAGCCAGTAGCCAATAGGTGCCCTAGCGTGGCTTTTTGTCCGTCGGACTAGCACACAGACGAGCGGATTTCGGGGTCCGTCGTAGTTACGAAGTAAAGTTTTAAAACATGTTTCAAATCTAAAGTACGTCGGATTTGAGGCTAAAAAAGTCAGTTGAAAGTCCGGAGAAGCCCACACACGATCGGATTACCAGCCAGCTTTAGTCCATCAGCGTCCGTTGGACTTTTGTAGACGAAAAGTAGGACCGTGTGTACGCGGCATTAGAGCAGACAGGCTTGTGAACAGTGTAGGGTCGGTGCCCTTTGATATGCAATAGGCTACGGGCTTTGTTTAGCGGAGGGACTCTGTTTAACGGAGGGACGCTTACGCTGTGGCTGGGTGCTTAAGAGCCCTCCCCGTATGCAAAATTATGTGCTGCTGCAGTGTACGCTGGGATTGTTTGGTTTTCTCAGATTCCTTTTCGTAGAATCCAGACATTTGGGGGACATCCTATCTATTAGTAGTGGATTAACTACTCTTAACTGTTTTACAAGGACATGGCTGGCTTGTGGTCCAATGCTAATTAAGATTAGTTTGTCACACGTTCCTGAAGCCTCCATAACTTGGTGGAGGCGTGCCCCGACTGGGGAGCATTAGCGCGTCAATTCCAACTCATACTTACCTGGCAGAGGAGATACCATGATCATGAAGGTGGTTCTCCCAGGGTGAGGCTTGGCCATTGCACTCCGGCTTTGCTGACCCCTGCGATTTCCTCAAATGCAGGAAACTCGACTGCATAATTTGTGGTAGTGGGGGACTGCGTTCGCGCTATCCCCTGTTCATTTCTGGTCAAAGACAGTTTGTAAAGATGCCTCTCTTGTGCTTCACACATCAGCTTTTATCATATTTTTACAGGCAGCCTTCTCCTTTTTATAATGCCTTCTTTGCAGCTGTGTGTGCCAAACTTTTGTCACTATTGCTTTGTCTATGATCAGCTTTCCCTGGGTACTCATATCTGCTACAGGCCCCTACGCCATTCCACTCTGTAAACAGCAATGCTTAAAAGTTGGTCACTGGCAAACATGGTCCTCTTTTGGACACTCCAGTTCATCCCCCTGCATGTGGCATATGGGGTCTCCTTCTCCGCCTTCAACACGCTTGCCTTAGGCGGCTCCGCAACTACTTTTCTCCTCCCGCCTGCCATTCGAGTTCATTCCTGATCATGGAATCCCAAACCGAAGCAAGTCATCACAGAAGGTTTACTCTTAAGGGGGAACGTACATTAATAGGCGTAGACACATCTATTTACCCAATGGGCGCAATTTTCGTCCTGAACATTATGTAAACGGTAGGACTCCCGGCATAGTGTACCTACTCACGTGTGAATGTGGGTGCTACTATGTTGGGAAAACTATAATGAATTCTGGAAACAAACATACCAACACCTATCCACCATACGCCAATGAGACCCCAATGTGCCTATTGGTCGCCATATGGCAGTTCACCCAGAATGTATCCCCAAGGTATACTTTCTGGCACTCGTATCCACTTCAACTCCAGAGGTGGTGAATTTAACAAGCGTCTCCTGCAATGTGAGTTGAGATGGATATTTAATTTACAGGCCACCTCACCACCTGGCCTAAATGAGGCTTTCAGCTTTAAATCTTTTCTTCCGGGCTTTGTTTCAGGGGGCAATGAATTTAATTTATAGCTTCTTTTTTCAAGTTCCACATATGGCATTTCCATGCTTCATCCCTCACACCATGGTTTCACAAATTTATTAGCTATGAAGGTGCCCCTTTTGACAGTTCGGGACATTACAATTAGTGACACTTTAGCACCTCTATACTGCGATTTATCGCTCACAGTACAGCTCCGTGACTATATCATTATTTCTGTAATTGCATGCGTGCAATGTGGACGATTCACTTCATTGTTAACCATGTCCATTTGATATTTAATCACCATGTTTCCTTCTTTCTTTTTTCCTCTGTATTATTATTGTTTGTTTTTGGTTATTTACGTGTATTTTTCATTGTACACGTTGGCTGTTATTGTCCTCTTTGTCCACTGGGTGGCGTATGGTGTGCTCCCTGGGCTGCGCTGTTTCTTCACAAACACCCGGCGGGTAGGCTCCACCCATGCATGGCTAAATGGATGACAGGGTTCTCCCTATCTCCATGCTGGCCATATGTGCGGGGAGGTGCCCCTACCTGTCCCCACTGTGTTTCTCTAACATAGGTGGGGACTTTCCTTTCACTGGTGACGCGCCGGAACGTGACATCATCATGCTTCGAGGGGCGGGGCTTCGCCCCACGCCTCCGCATCAGAGAGACGCTTTGAATTTTGGCCTCAGCTGGTTTCATACAGCTAATGGGGCAGAATAACCAGCATTACCCAAACAACCTGTGGGGATTGACCCTCTCATTAGCTGACTCGCTATTTAGAGCGCTCAGACACAGCTGGCATGTCTCAGTCTGAGGACTGTCGCTCTGATGTCTGCACCTCTATCAGCAGTGAAAGGTAACACACTAGTTTATATAGGCAATTCTGGGTAACACATGCCCTTGTCCTGTTGTTACAGCACACTAGTTGTGCTTGTATACTTATTCTAAAAACATTGATTGAATTTCCTTTGTTTATTTATGGCCTTTCAGACAGCAATACTTCTTGCTGGTTTAACATCGGGGCGTCTCTTGTGGATGGATGTGAATCAGTGGCCGGCTCTGGGTTGCATGCTTGTCCATCTTTGTGTCCATGCGTACTCTTTCAGCCAACGTGGATTCCCAGCATTTGTTTTTACAATTCCCCCATGTCTTTTCAATGAACCCTACACCGTACCTTAAAGCCTAAATACTAGTATATAGCTCATTATGTAAAATCACTTGTTTTTTGTGTACTATTGTACAAATACTATGTAACGATATCTATGTTGCAGATAAAGATAAAGTCACCCAAGTATAAATCTCCCCTAATGAAGGAAAATATGTACCAATAAAATGTTCGAAATGCTACAAATCTTCATGGACTGAGCTCAGCTTGACTCTGGCAGTGCCTGGATTATTAGCTTTGAGTTTGATATATATGTCTATGTATTAGTTCCTTGCCAACAAGACCAAGGGAATCTGACATATTGGTTCAAAAGGCTGTTTCTGTAACACAGACAGAACCAAGTTCAAGTCCCAGGGGTTTAGGGGCGCCTTAACCGGAGGATTAAGACGCGTCACCCCCTGCATAAAGTTTCGGACCAAAAAATGCGAAGCAAGTGGCCGTTGAAATAATACTGATAAAGCAGAGACCTGGCCCTTGATGGTACTCAAGGCCAGCTTCATTTCTAATCTCAATTGTAGAAAATCAAGAATTCTACCTATCACATATTTTCTGGGGTGCCAATCCCTGGATTCACACCAGGATACATAAGCTTTCCAGACTCTATGATAAATCATTCTGGTAGCTGGCTTCCTTGCATTAATCAAGGTAGATATCACAGGACCTGAAAGCCCACGACTTTTCAGAACGTGGGTTTCAATAGCCAAACCGTCAAATTTAGCGTTTGTAAGGCAGGATGCAACACTGGACCTTGAGATAACAGGTCTGGCCGTACTGGTAGGGTCCACGGGGAAACCACCGTCATCCTTACTATTCCTGCATACCAAGTCCTTCTGGGCCAAGCGGGGGCCACCAGAAGTACAGACTTCCTTTCCTGCCTGATCCTGCGAAGGAGTTGTGGCAGTAGCAGAATAGGCGGGAATGCGTAAATCAGTGAGAACCGATGCCACCGAATCACCAACGCATCCGTCCCGCATGCAAGAGGATCTTTTGTCCTTGCCACAAATCTGTCTATCTTTTTGTTGAATCGGGATGCAAAGAGATCTACATCTGGAACCCCCCATCTTTGGCATATGGCCCAAAAGACGTCGGGATGCAGGGACCATTACCCTGGAAGTAACTGTTGGCGACTTAAATAGTCCGCCTGCCAGTTCTCTCTCCCTGGAATGAAGACTGCCGATATGCATGGCACATGCATCTCTGCCCAGACTAAGATCTGGTTCACCTCCTTTTGAGCAGCTCGGCTCCTGGTGCCTCCCTAATAATTGACATAAGCCACTGCTGTGGCATTGTCGGACTGGATCCTGACCGGGCAACCCTGTAGCCTGATAGTCCAGGCCTTTAGGGCTAGACATACCGCACGGATTTCCAGAATGTTGATGGGTAAGGTCCTCTCGGTTCTGGACCATAGCCCTTGGACCGCAGACTGTTCCAGAACTGCTCCCTAACCCAACAGACTGGCATCTGTTGTTACCACCGTCCAGGTAACCGGTAGAAAGGATTTCCCCTTCTGCAGGTTTTCGGGTATGAGCCACCAATTGAGGCTCTGACGCACCGTATAAGACAGGTGCATCGGAAAGTCTAATGCCTGAACCTTCCTGTTCCAGGTCGACAGAATACTGTGTTGCAGCAGTCTTGAATGAAACTGAGCATAGGGAACTACTTCGAATAAAGACACCATCTTTCCTAGCAGCCTCATACAAAGGTGGACAGAAGGACCCTTTTTGGTCCTGACTGCCAGAATCAGCTCCCTTAAAGCAGTGATCTTTGCCTGAGGTAGAAATATCTTCTCCTGGGTTGTATCTATGATCAGACCCAAATACTCCAGTCTTCTTACTGGTTTTAGGAACGATTTTTCTAGGTTGAGGATCCAACCTAGGTGTTCCAGATACTTGACTGTGGTCCTCAAGTTCCCGTTCAAGGAGGCTACCGACCGGTCTATCAAAAGCAGGTTGTCTAGGTATGCTATTACAGCTATACCCTGAGCCCTTAATCTGGCCAGAGGACGAGCCAAGATCTTTGTGAACACTTGGGGTGCAGTGGCTATTCCAAAAGGCAGAGCCACAAACTGGAAATGGCACCCTCCTATCTCAAAGCGCAGAAACTTCTGATGAGCAGGAAAAATGGGCACATGCAGATATGCATCTCTGATGTCTATCGATGCCAGAAATTCTCCTCCTTGCAGGATGGAGACTACTGTCCGAATTGATTCCATGCGGAAGGACTGAATCCTTAGGAATCGGTTCAGATCCCTTAAATCCAGAATGGGTCTGATAACCCATTTGGTTTTTGGACCGTAAAAAGGTTGAAATAGAAGCCCAATCCTTGATCCTTCGCGGGAATCACCATAATGACCTCCTGCAACAAAAGTTGCTTTAACGCTAGAAGGAGCGACTGCTTTTTCTCTGGAGACACCTGATCTGGGGAAACGAGGAGGGGGAAATTCTTTAAACTCCAGCTTGTACCCTAAGGTTACCGTGGAGATTACCCATCTGTCCTGGAAGTCCTCCTGCCAGAACCTTGAGAACTGTAGCAGGGGCGCCCCTTCATGAAGAGCTCTTAGTGTTTTGCCTAGTAGGCTTCTTCCCCCAGGACTTCTTTTGTCCCTGGGGTTGACTCTTGTTTCTTGACCCAGATGGGGGAGGCCATCGAGACTGCCTGGAGGCTGAAGCCCCTGGCGCTGGGGAAAGAGTTTGTTTGAAAGAGGGACGCTTACTCTTCTTCTTAACAGGTAAGAGAGTGCTTTTCTCACAAGAGATTCTCTTGATATAGTTATCCAAGTCCTCTCCAAACAACCTTGCACCACGAAATGGAAACCCAGCCAGTAGCTTCTTACATGGTGCTTCGGCTGACCAATTTTTCAACCATAGGATTCTACGTATATGCACCAACCCCAGAGAAAGACGAGAGGTTTGCACAATAGAATCTCTGATGGCGTCAACCACATAACATAAGGCCGCTGGAAGGTTAGCAAACCCCTGGGCCTGTTGTTCAGGTAATACTTTGATGACCTGCTTAACATGGTCTCTTAAGTATTGACAGACTCCAATTGCTGCTACTGCAGGTTGAGCCACTGAACCTGCTAAGGAGAAAACATCCTTCAATAGGGATTCCATCTCTTTATCCACAGGATCCCTGAGCATCTGAGCATTGTCTACAGGACAAGTCAGACTATTATTTACGGAGGAAATTGCCGCATCAATGGCCGGCATTCCCCACATCTTAATAATCTTTTCTTCCATCAGATAAAGTGTTGAAAACTTTTTCAGCTGAAAAAAACGTTTATCTGGGTGATCCCACTCAGAACAAAGGAGCTTTTCAAGTAAATTATGAACAGGAAAAGCATGTGTTGTTTAAGGAGGTTTCAGTGACCCTAAAGAAGAAGAGGGTTCTTTAACTGATTCTGATATGGGCAACTTAAATGTGGAGCGGACCAATCCAGTAAGGATCTGTACTAAGACTTTCTCCTCTTGGGAAGCCGAAGAGGGTCCCTCTCCACCTGATTCCTCCGAAGAGCAATCATCCGTCCCATCCTGATCCTCTGAAAGGGATTCTTCTCCTTTATCCCAGAGCTCCTCTGCCTGAGGGTCTTGGGGAACAGAGGAAGGCCTAGTGCGTTTTCTTCCACTGAGTGAAGATGTAATCACGGCCATTAATCTTTCCTCTAAACCATTAATGGCTGAGGAAAAAACCTCCTGTGTAATGTATACAGGGGCTGAAGTGCCAGAAGCAGGTGTAGTCCCTGACCCCAACGGCTCTCCCTGACTAGCCGTCCCTGACCCTTTGGGGGAGGGGGGATGCTGCAGAAAGGGGGTCCTCAGAACCTGAATGAGATCCCCTAGAGCCTCTGGTTCTTGGGGTATTTGAATCTCTTCTACCCATGGTGCAAAGTAACAAGGTGGAGGTATCACAAATGAACACTGACTGCTGAGCGATGTAGTCTGGCAAAAGCCTTGCTACCAAATGCCCAGTCTGGTGTTACCTTAGTAAATGCTGCCTAGGAGAATGCCTGTGTCCCACCTTACATGCGACCGTCAGCTCTGTGTCCCTCCAAAGGCTTAGTGCACCTGTAAAGTGTGCCTTTAATAGCCTTCAGCCGGCAAATGTGGGCGTCTGAGCATGCTGGACGCTGTGCTGACGCCCCGCCCCCCCGCTACCGCCCCCCCCCCCTTTGTTTTCGAAAAAACGCGCGCTTCCCGACCCTCGGGGATGGCATGGAGGAAAGGCTGGGGGAGGAGAAGGAAGGAGAGAGGCCGGTAGTGATGGGGCCTGCCCGTGGCATGGCAGCGGGGGCGATAGCGCTGTGTATAACCGCCTCACAGACCACCTGCGGCCTCCCTCTAGTCTGGGGGGAGATATCCCTGAGGAGAGCCCCCCATCCCATCCTACCTGGAGCCGGCCGGAGGAGCTTGTGCAGCGTGCGAACACTGAGACAGACATCAGCATGAGAAGGTATGTGCTCTTGGCAGCCCCCGGTGGTGACAATAGGCATAGCATGCATTTACCTTAAAGGAGAAAACCTACTAGAATTAAAAAATTCTGTGGAATCTCCCTTACCTTATCCAGCCGCAGGGTTCTGTTATACAGACCCAATCTTCACCTCTCGTGGTGGGCTCCGTTTGAAAAAACCTTCAGAGACTGGGGCCCCCTACGAATAGGGGGATCCACAGTTCTGGGCCAGAAATAAGGATAGAAAAACATTTTCTGATATGCGGGATCCAGCTCTCTAAAAAGAGGAAGCGTTACAGGTAAAACCTCGTTTCTTCGGACACGAGGCCCGGGTACCATCCAATTCGTCCTAAAAAAAGACATTTTGAAATGGATCCGGTTCGCCTAGCTTGTCCCAGTATAGGATATAGGATATTCCCTTTGGAGCTCGGCACAGGACATCTTTACACGTCCATCACCTAAGACACTGGCGTAAAAACTAAGGTATCCCTGTAAGGGGAGGGATTATATAGGGGGTTGAACTTCCTGGTTAGGGTGTGCCAGTGTCCAATCACCTAGTGCAGGGCTTGACAAATTTGCTTGGAATCTAGGAGCCAGCTAAAAAAGTTAGGAGCCAGGTTTTTTTTTTTTTAAACGACCGACAGCTTTATTTTTAATATAAAAATTAACCAATCTTAAATTTACACAGAGACGACTAGAACGAATGTGACTGCTTTTATTTCCTGCCATGCAGGGACATAAGACCGCCATATTCCCGCTAAGGATCCAATCAGGTCCGCCTGAAAAACTGACAGGCGAACCTGATCAGACAGCCCGAGTGAAAGGGGCCAAGCAGGGAGATGACAAATAATAAATTCATTTTAATTAACCACTTCCTTCCCGCAGGACGACTATATATGTCCTGTCTTTGAAGAGAAATACCGTTGTTATGGTAGCAGCTAGCTACCATAACCCCGGTATCTTCTTCAAGAGCCGGTAGTTCTCTTTCAGATAAAAGTGGTCTCTGCAGCAGATTCGCAGCGAGATCACTTTTATCTGCGGCGGGAGAGGGCCACCCCTACCGCCGCGCTCCGGTGCCCTTCACCGCTTACCGTGGCTGTCGGTAACGGCGGAGGCGATCCGGATCTGTCCCTGGCCTGACATGGAGACGAGTGAGAGGAAGATGGCCCCCCCCCCGCCCATCTCCAAGTCATTGCAGGGCGGAAGCGACATCAAATCTTCACTTCCACCCATAGCTCGTAAAAGGGACATTTTATTTATTTTTTTTTCAAATGACAATTTTTTTTTTTTTTTAATGCATTTTAGTGTAAATATGAGATCTGAGGTCTTTTTGACCCCAGATCTCACATTTAAGAGGTCCTATCATGCTTTTTTTCTATTACAAGGGATTTTTACATTCCTTGTAATAGGAATAAAAGTGACTTTTTTTTTTTAAAAGAACAGTGAAAAAAATAAAAGTTAAAATAAATAAGAAAATTTTTTTTTTTTAAATGTGCCCCATCCCTTGTAATAGAAATAAAAGTGACACAATTTTTTTTTTTAAACAAACAGTGTAAAAATAAAAAATACAAAGTAAAATATATAAGAAAAAAAATAATTTTTTTTAAACGCGCCCCGTCCCGCCGAGCTCGCTTGCAGAAGCAAACGCATATGTGAGTAGCTCCCGCATATGAAAGCGGTGTTCAAACCACACGTGAGGTATCGCCACGATCGTTAGAGCGAGAGCAATAATTCTAGTCCTAGACCTCCTCTGTAACTTAAAACATGCAACCTGTAGAATTTTTTAAACTTCCCCTATGGAGATTTTAAAGGGTAAAAGTTTGTCGCCATTCCACGAGCGGACGAAATTTTGAAGCGTGACATGTTGGGAATCAATTTACTCGGCGTAACATTATCTTTCACAATATAAAAAAAATTGGGCTAACTTTACGGTTTTCTTATTTTTTAATTAAAAAAAAATTATTTTTTCCCAAAAAAGTGCGCTTGTAAGTCCGCTGCGCAAATACGGTGTGACAGAAAGTATTGCAATGACCGCCATTTTATTCTCTAGGGTGTTAGAATAAAAAATATATATAATGTTTGGGGGTTCTAAGTAAAGGGAAGGAGATGAGCGGGCAGTGAAAACAGGTAGGGAAAGCTCCATTAGCATTGATGGATGTCTTGTCATACCAACGGCCACCACCAGAGGGTGCCTGATTGCAGAAGGAACCATAGGACTGCAGTAGGCCGCAAAGCCGCGGCCTCAATTACCGGCGTGGCCCATCGCGATCGCGCCGGGAGGGGGGGTGTCGAACGGACACAGGATACCCCAGCTGTGCCGCCCCAGGCGCCAGGTCGCTAATTCTAGTCGCAAATGCGACCTGGCGCCCGGGGTTTGTCGAACCCTGACCTAGTGATACCTATATTCCCATCAGTTATTACTGAGGCTCTGGATCCCGTGATGTTCGAGAAAGAAAGTTCATTGATTAAAACGGCCTGGGATTCCCCCACAGGGGAACCCCCAACCAGAATTTAAAAAAAAAAAGTGGGGGTCCCCCCAAATTCCATACCAGGCCCTTCAGGTCTGGTATGGATATTAAGGGGAACCCCGCGCCAAAATTTAAAACAAATGGCGTGGGGGTCCCCCTCAAAATCCATACCAGACCCTTATCCGAGCACGCAACCTGGCAGGCCGCAGCAAAAGAGTGGGGGGACGAGAGAGCAGCCCCCCCTCCTGAACCGTACCAGGTCACATGCCCTCAACATTGGGAGGGTGCTTTGGGGTAGCCCCCCAAAGCACCTTGTCCCCATGTTGATGGGGAGAAGGGACTCATCCCCACAACCCTTGCTCGGTGGTTGTGGGGGGCTTATCGGTATCTGGAAGCCCCCTTTAACAAGGGGACCCATGTGAAATAGTAATGGGGTACAAATGTACCACTACCATTTCACAAAAAATGTGTGAAAATGGTAAAAAAAAACACAATACACGCCTTGGGGCAAGTCCTTTATTAAAAAAATTAAAAAATAAAACTGTCCCACAGAGTCTTCTTCTTCTCGCGCTTCGACGGACTGAAAAAAAAAAGCCACACGTCGCCTATGATCTGCCTCCATGGGAGGCACCCGCTGTAATGACTGGCCTCTTAGGTGACAGCTCTTTTATAACTGAGGGCGGGGCCACAGGTGACCCCGCCCCCTTCTGACACACGGGGACATCCCTATGGCTTCCCCGTAGCGTCAAAGATGGGAGAAAGTTTTAGAAAGTCAACCATCACTGCAGCCCTCCACCAGTCGGGGCTTTATGGCAGAGTGGCCCAACGGAAGCCTGTCCTCAGTGCGAGACACATGAAAGCCCACATGGCGTTTGCTAAAAAAACACCTGAAGGACTCCAAGATGCTGAGAAATAAGATTCTCTGGTTTGATGAGACCAAGATAGAACTTTTTGGCCTTAATTCTAAGCGGTATGTGTGGAGAAAACCAGGCACTGCTCATCACCTGTCCAATACAGTCCCAACAGTGAAGCATGGTGGTGGCAGCATCATGCTGTGGGGGTGTTTTTCAGCTGCAGGGACAGGACAATTGGTTGCAATTGAGGAAAAGATGAATGCGGCCAAGTACAGGGATATCCTGGATGAAAACCTTCTACAGAGTGCTCAGGACCTCAGACTGGGCCGAAGGTTTACCTTCCAACAAGACAATGACCCTAAGCACACAGCTAAAATAACGAAGGAGTGGCTTCACAACAACTCCATGAGTGTTCTTGAATGGCCCAGCCAGAGCCCTGACTTAAACCCAATTGAGCATCTCTGAAGAGACCTAAAAATGGCTCCACCAACATTTACCATCCAACCTGACAGAACTGGAGAGGATCTGCAAGGAGGAATGGCAGAGGATCCCCAAATCCAGGCGTGAAAAACTTGTTGCATCTTTCCCAAAAAGACTCATGGCTGTATTAGATCAAAAGGGGGCTTCTACTAAATACTGAGCAAAGGGTCTGAATACTTAGGACCATGTGATATTTCACCAAAAGAAATTAATACTCAGCGCTGCCTCTCTAAAACATATACTTCATCTACCTACATCAAAGTGTTATCGTGCCAAATAAATTCATACAATGTAATTCAAAATAAGGTGCAATCAATAAAGTTCATCTCTTGTGAAGTACAGGATTGGTGACACATTAGTGCAATCTTGGTGACTTCCTGTGTTCCCCTCCTGGGTCCTCACTCACCAGATAGAGATGAAAAATACGCCTGTGTGTATAAAGATGGTGTCTTCTGTCCAGCGGATATATAAGTTGGTTGTACCTCAGAGAATGGAATCTTCTCCCCTCCACCACTTGTTATGGGTCCAGCATACTTTACTCAGTCATAGGTGATTGAAGAGGTAAAGTTCGGACAAGTGAAGAAAGAGAGGATATAGTGTAATACTGCAAGGTTTATTTAAAAGGTTTAAAATCATTACACTTACATCAAAGTCTTTAAAATGTGCAAAAATTGCCGCCTTGGCATCCAAACAGCCTTCACAGATAATCCTCAGCTGAGGATTATACACACAGGCGTATTTTTCATCTCTATCTGGTGAGTGGGGACCCAGGAGGGGAACACAGGAAGTCACCAAGATTGCACCAATGTGTCACCAATCCCGTACTTCACAAGAGATGAACTTTATTGATTGCACCTTATTTTGAATTACATTGTATGAATTTATTTGGCACGATAACACTTTGATGTAGGTAGATGTAATATATGTTTTAGAGAGGCAGCGCTGAGTATTAACTTCTTTTGGTCATTTTTTGGGGTACTTACTTCACACTATAGCTGCAGCCTCGTATATATACATTGTATATGTGTGTGTGTGTGCAAACATATACACACACATACATTTTGGATTCACAAAAAAAAAAAATGATTTTTCATTTTCATTTTGCTTTATTTCCACACATATTTTTATTTGTAGCTTTATTTGTAATTTTTCACTCAGTAATACTTACTCCACAGCGCAGGTTTATTCTTACTATTTTCATGTGATATTTCAGTTTTTCTTTTTGAATAAATCTGCAAAAATGTCAACAATTCTGTGTTTTTCTTTTAATATGGGGTGCTGTGTGTACATTTAATGAGGAAAAATAATGAACTTAAATGATTTTAGCAAATGGCTGCAATATAACAGAGTGAAAAATTTAAGGGGGTCTCAATACTTAATACTTTCCATCTCCACTGTGTGTGTATGTATGTATATATATATATATATATATATATATATATATATATATATATATATATATATATATACACATACTGTAAATTGTGAAAATCCATGCAGAATTTTCCTTTGTTTTTATCATAGGTTTGCCTGCTCCTTGTCTGTATGGAGTCATACTCCTAATTCCTTCTAAAAATCAAGTTATGTCCAAAGGTTGTCTGGTTTCTTCCCTTGTTATCCTGGCCAGAATGACTGTGGTAGGCACATTAGATGCATTTGATTGAAATCTTCAGTCTAAAGCTGTTTAAAGCACTGCACCAAAATCTGAG
This sequence comes from Lithobates septentrionalis, assembly GCA_037952835.1. Lineage (NCBI taxonomy): Eukaryota > Metazoa > Chordata > Amphibia > Anura > Ranidae > Lithobates > Lithobates septentrionalis. The sequence goes on along the minus strand of JBBDGP010004218.1, from coordinate 231,564 downwards.
CATCCAAAGACTGAATCCAAGGTAAGATAAAATCAAAATTATGTAAGGATAAATAAAAACAGAGAAAACTAATCATGCTCATAATCATTATTTATCATTTTATTTATACTTAAATAATTTTGAATTCCATTGTTGTGTCTGTAGCACCCTCCTAGATTAGTGTAAGTTGTTCAGTAAATCTAGTTAGATCCTCTGTATTCAGTGGAGCAGGGGTTGATTATTCAGGCCTGCTCAGTGTCTCACAGGCTACTGCTCTGATTACTTACTCCTGTATTCTAGAGAATTATAGTGGGAGGAAGAACAGAGTAAGTAGCCTGAATATTTATGGCAGTCCAGCCAATCTCTAGGGAGGTGTGCTCAGTAGGTGGCTGGAGAGCCCATAAATAGTTTGAGGCCTGAGGTGGGAGGGCCTCATCCTGGAGTTGGTTTGGGTCGGAAGAAGCTCACTGGAAAGAGCCAAGCGGAAGTTGGGGGGGAAAAGTGTCCAGCTATCCTATGTTGGTGTGAGTCTGTATCTCCCTCACTGAAGAGTGCCCCGGTGGATATCGGAAGGAGGCAACCGATGATCCTGTGGCCTCGTGAGTAGATGACCCCAATGCTGGAAGTTAGTGACTGTGTGTAGCTCTTGGTTCTTTGGGAAAATTCCTAGTAACCTGTCAGTATTAGAGATTCTGTGGGACATTCTGTGCCGCACAGCAAGATAGAAAAGGTGTCCGCAAAGTGTTCAGTTCACCAGTTTTTTGGGTATCCCATTCTCCCTTCATCCCATCTACGTTCAATGTTACAATAAAACCCTAAAAAGACACCCTAGACTGTTCTATTTAAGCCAGTGGAAGAGTGAAGAAAATGCCATGCGCCTGGCTGTGTGTGCTCTTACTGGGGAAAGAGTTCACATGCCGCCCCTTAGGACGTGTCTTTGTAGCCTTGATGAGGGGGGTATTCCCTGGTCCCAAAATGTATTGGCTTTGTGTTTATAGGCTTTCATCTTACCTTGGAATAAATGTATATCTGGACGGTCAGATTTTGGTGTGGCACTTCAATCTCAAATGTTCTCAGCCACAAAATAAGGAGACAGTTGAGGTTCTTCGCGGTTGAGAAGCTGCAGGCCCCTTCCTTTTCTGAATGAATAAAACCAGTGTACTGATCCTTGACTCTGTCCATTCACAGATGAAACATAGTAAACTGTTTTTACTATGCTTCAGCTTGTGAATGAAGGGGAAGCTCTGTAAAGAGCTCTTCCTGTCCATTCATTCAGTGCAGCTGAGACTGCAGAGAAGGAGATTGAGGGCTGTGTCCTCAGTCTGCTTTCTCTGTCTCAAAGGCAGACCCCTAATATCCCACCAAAGCCCCCCAACTGGACTACTAAAAATAATTGTTAAAAATATTTTTTTTAAAAATGGTACAAAATAATTAAAAATAAAAACAAAAAACGACGAAACTACCAGGGTCACAAAGGTCGCACTCATGACTGGGCCCTGATGTTCTGCCACCAGGCTCAGAGGGAATGGCCCTGGTTGGGGATCACGGGGGCCCTTCATAGTTTCTTGAACTGGGGGCCCTGAAGGTTCTATTTACAGTGCCTTGAAAAGGTATTCACGCCCTTGAAATTTTCCACATTGTGTCATGCTACAACCAAAAATGTAAATTTATTTTACTGGGATTTTATGTGATAGGACAACACAAAGTGGCACATAATTGTAATGTGTAAGGAAAATGATAAATGGTTTTCAAAATTTCTTACAAATAAATATGCAAAACTTAAATTTTACTTAGGGGTATCAGAGTGAAGGGGGTTGAATACAAATGCACAAAACACTTTTTAGATATTTATTTGTAAAGAATTTGGAAAACCATTAATAATTTTCCTTCCACTTCACAATTATGAGCCATTTTGTGTTGGTCTACCACATAAAATCCCAATAAAAGACATTTAAGTTTTTGGTTGTAACATGACAAAATGTGGAAAATTTCAAGGGGTATGAATGCTTTTTTCAAGGCACTGTACATCACTGAATAAATGTATATCTGGATGATCAGATATTGGTGTGGCACTTCAATCTCAGATTTTCTTAGCCACAAAATAGTGTAGGTTCTTTGGCATTGAGAAGCTGCTGGCCCAGAAAACTCCAAAATCCAGATATCTAATTTGACAACGTCTATACCCATTATAACTTATCTTGAGTGAAGATCTTCTTTTTCGGGGGAAAGGTCCTGAAAGTCAAAAAAAAAAAAAAGAAGGAAGATGCCTGGTTTTATAAGCATCCTTGTTTGATCCTCAAAGGAAGTAATTTCTTTAGGAACATTCATATCACTAAATGTTTACAAAGTGTTTTGATAGTTTGCTGATTTCAGTACTGACATTATGTTGTTTCATGGCTCACAGGGCTTTGGGGATTAGTGAACAATGCCGGTTTTGGCCTTACTGTTGCTCCCAATGAGTGGCAAACAAAAGAAGACTTCTCCAAGGTCCTGAATGTGAACCTTCTTGGGGCTATCGATGTCACAGTGCATTTGCTGCATCTTGTCAGAAAAGCCCGGGGACGCATTGTCGTTGTATCCAGTGCCGCTGGGAGATTGGCTTCTATAGGTGGGGGATATTGTCCTTCAAAGTTTGGCCTGGAGGCTTTCTCGGACAGTCTAAGGTGAGTTGCCATGATGTTCGGAGGTAAAAGAATGGTAGCTTAAAATAACTATTGCTATTCCCCTTGTTCTTCTCATCCAACAGTACTTGTGAGCCTTTTATAAGTTATTTCTCACACCGTCTCTCCTGTCGTCTCTATCTAGCACTCTAAAGGTAGCAGCTGTGAAACTCTGCGATTTTTACCTTTCAGAAGTCAGATGTGGATAGCTAAAAAGAGTGTCCAGATACAATTACATCACACCTTCATGCCTGATTGGCTGGAAATATTTTTTTTTTCTATTGGCTAGAAGAGAGGATTTCAGTGCATCTGGGCCAACTTACAGTTTTACGTCAGAGATTAACCTCTTGTCTATCAAGGTGCATTTATAAACATCCTAGTAATCAAGGAATTAAAGCAAGCTCCTTTTTTACTCATAAAAAGTGCACTGCCACAGCACCCCGGCTGAGAAAGGCTGCTCTAGCTGGCTGAAATGTGGATATTTAGATGCAGATCTATTCAACACCTTCCGATTGTGTCCCAAAATTGAATGATTTTGGACGACAGTAGTACATTATGCTACCACTGTCAGGAACCATAAACCAGGCGGAGACAAAAAATGCAAATAAAATCACACCTTTAGGGTGGGTTCACACTTCAGAACGCAGCGGCTCCAAACAGGAGTCCGGTGCGTCTTCATTCACTGTTTCAGGTCCAATTTCAGCCCAAATTTTGGGCTGAATTCAGACCTGAAATGGACCAAAAGATTCACAGGACCCCTGTGCAAATTTTCACCGGAGCCGATGCGGAGATGTGTGAACTGGCTCCATAGAGAGCCAATCACAATCTCCTGCTATTGCCAATTGGATGCGGGGAATCCGCATCCAGTTCGCACTAGTGTGATCAGCCTTAATGAAATAGCAAAAATAACACTTCACAGGAACGTAGTCGAAAACTAAAACTAGGGTTTTGATGCCAGAATGCATAATCACACAAACCAGGGTCAGGAAACCAGAAGTCAGCGTAGTCGGGATCAAAAATCAGGCAGAGGTATCAGAAGAGAAGTCAGCCAGAGTCATACACAGGAACACACTGGGGATCATAGACCACGCAAGGGCAAGGAGGAAATGAGCTGCATAAATAGCCAAAAGGGGCTGGCTGTAGGCTGGACTAATGAGGCAGGTTAATGGTAACCAGGTGAGTCACTGTGGTAATTAACCAAAAGCTGAGCAGCTTCTGAGCACTGAAAGAAAAGAGCTGCTCGTTAAGCAACAGGAGCCCCGCCCTGACAACCACATCGTTAAAGAACTATTTGTCCCCAACTCCAGAATGGGAACTTTTTGGCTTGATAGACATTCCAGGAGAAAAAAAAAATCTCAACAGGCTTTAAACAACTGTTCAGTGTTATCTCTCGTGGCAATGAAAGCTATCGTACAAAAATGGATTTACTCCTATCCCCCCCACTATTTCATTGTTTATAGATAAACGCAGCGCCAGATTAAGAGCATCATGGGCCTGGTGCTGAGAATTTCGGTGGGCCTTTTTATGGAAACAAAATGAAAATACAAACAATTTTTCGCTAAAACGAATTAAATATACTCTCACCAGTAATACCAGCCGTGCAGCCTCTGAGCAGCAGCAACACCACCAATACCACCTGCTATGCGGTCTCTCACCAGCAGCAACATAGGGAGACCACATTTCCAAACTGTCATTCAGAGACAACCCCCTCTTCCCAAAAAAAGATGAGGGTGGGGGGTGTAGTCTCGGGGTTGGCGGGGAAATCGGCGGTGGCAGTGATTTGTCAGGCAAATGGCTGGTGTTAGTACTTAAAATCAATCATCCTGACACCATGCTTGATATGGTGTCAGGATGATCAAATTCCATTATTTCAGTTACTACATTGTAATATATAGTGAAATAGTTCAATTCACCATCGTGCAGAATCAGTGGGACCTGAACTTGTCACTTGCCACCAGATGCAGCTTGTCACTTGCCACCCATAGCTGGCCACCAGATGTAGCGCATCACTTTCCACAGTTGCCTGCCGCTAGATGCAGCATGTCACTTGCCACCAGCAGCCTGCCACCAGATACAGTGTGCCACTTGCCACCAGATACAGTGTGCCACTTGCAACCAGATACAGTGTGCCACTTGCTACCCACAGCCTGCCACCAGATACAATGTGCCAATTGCCACCAGCAGCCTGCCACTAGATACAGTGTGCCACTTGCCACTAGCAGCCAGCCACCAGATAGTGTGTGCCACTTGCCAACCACAGCCTGTCACCAGATACAGTGTGCCACTTGCTACCGACAGCCTGTCACCAGATACAGTGTGCCACTTGCCACCAGCAGCCTACCACTAGATACAGTGTGCCACTTGCCACCAGATACATTGTGCCACTTGCCACCAGATACAGTGTGCCACTTGCCACCAGCAGCCTGCCACCAGATACAGTGTGTCACTTGCCACCAGCAGCCTGTCACCAGATACATTGTGCCACTTGCCACCAGATACAGTGTACCACTTGCCACCAGCAGCCTGCCACCAGATACATTGTGCCACTTGCCACCAGATACAGTGTGCCACTTGCCACCAGCTCCCTGCCACCAGATACAGTGTGCCACTTGCCACCAGCAGCCTTCCATCAGATACAGTGTGCCACTTGCCAACCACAGCCTACCACCAGATACAGTGTGTCACTTACCACCAGCAACCTTTCACCAGATAGTGTGCCACTTGCCACCAGCAGCCTGCCATCAGATACAGTGTGCCACTTGCCACCAGCAGCCTACCACCGGATACATTGTGCCACTTGCCAACCACAGCCTACCACCAGATACAGTGTGCCACTTGCCACCGGCAGCCTGCCACCAGATACAGTGTGCCACTTGCCACCAGCAGCCTGCCACCAGATACAGTGTGCCACTTGCCAACCACAGCCTACCACCAGATACAGTGTGTCACTTACCACCAGCAGCCTTCCACCAGATAGTGTGCCACTTGCCACCAGATACAGTGTGCCACTTGCCACCAGCAGCCTGCCACCAGATAGTGTGCCACTTGCCACCAGATACAGTGTGCTACTTGCCAACCACAGCCTACCACCAGATACAGTGTGCTACTTGCCACCAGAAGCCTGCCACCAGATACAGTGTGCCACTTGCCACCAGCAACCTGCCACCAGATACAGTGTGCCACTTGCCACTAGAAGCCTGCCACCAGATACAGTGTGCCACTTGTCACCTGCAGCCTGTCACCAGATACAGTGTGCAACATGCCACTAGCAGCCTGTCACCAGATACAGTGTGCCACTAGCAGCCTGCCACCAGATACAGTGTGCCACTTGCCAACCAGCAGCCTGCCACCAGATACAGTGTGCCACTTGCCACTAGCAGCCTGCCACCAGATACAGTGTGCCACTTGCCACTAGCAGCCTGCCACCAGATACAGTGTGCCACTTGTCACCTGCAGCCTGTCACCAGATACAGTGTGCCACTTGCCACTAGCAGCCTGCCACCAGATACAGTGTGCCACTTGCCACTGACAGCCTGTCACCAGATACAGCGTGTCACTTGCCACCAGCAGCCTGCCACCAGATACAGTGTGCCACTTGCCACCAGCAGCCTGCCACCAGATACAGTGTTCTACTTGCCACCAGCAGCCTGCCACCAGATACAGTGTGCCACTTGCCACCAGCAGCCTGCCACCAGATACGGTGTGCCACTTGCCACTAGCAGCCTGCCACCAGATACAGTGTGCCACTTGTCACCTGCAGCCTGTCACCAGATACAGTTTGCCACTTGCCACCAGCAGCCTGTCACCAGATACAGTGTGCCACTTGCCACCAGCAGCCTGCAACCAGATACAGTGTGCCACTTGCCACCAGCAGCCTGCCACCAGATACAGTGTTCTACTTGCCACCAGCAGCCTGCCACCAGATACAGTGTGCCACTTGCCACCAGCAGCCTGCCACCAGATACGGTGTGCCACTTGCCACTAGCAGCCTGCCACCAGATACAGTGTGCCACTTGTCACCTGCAGCCTGCCACCAGATACGGTGTGCCACTTGCCACCAGCAGCCTGCCACTCCCTCCAGGACTCTTCCAGGATGGGTAGAGAAGGGACAGGGCCAGCATAGTCAAACAAATCCCTGAAGCCCCCACCCCTCCTGATCTGGGATGGTATGGCTGTGTGTAAAATGAATGCCAGGAGTATTGATCAGACCAAGTTCTATAGAGGGTTGTGTGTACAGCCTTTGGGCTCACACTGGTTTGCTGCAGTTTGGGTGCACTGCTTGTGTATGTGCAGTTTTAGCTTGCAGTCCTATTGATTTTGGTGCGCTTTCAGAAAAAACATGCAACCTAATAGAAATCAATAGGACTGTGGGTAAAACGCAGGAAAACTGCGGATACACCAGCAATGGGCCAAAACACAGCAAATGAGTGTGAACCCACCTAAAAGCACAAGGAGCCAAATCTACATATTGACTGCAGTTAGAACAGCCATTGCTGAAGATAAAGGTAAAAGAGGGGGAGAGAAGGGAGATAAGAGTCCAGTCACTGAGCTCACACTTGGATGGTTGGAAGCTCATCACTCACATATGTCAATCACCTTCTATCTGCCGGCTGCAGTTGCTCTGTTCATAATTTCCCAGCCCACACGGCTCCTTCACTGCACACAGAGAGAGGAGAGAGGGGAGGGGGAAGGCAGAGCCATTTGTATAGGGGGGGAACTGTGCACTGTGACACTGTAATAAACACAGTGAGCCAACACAGATGCAGCCAGACACCCCTCCATTTACACACAGCTTCTCCTGTCCCATAGAAGTTTATGGACAGGAGAAACCAGGCTTATATTGCTGGCTGTGAGGGCCGATTTTAAGGCAGGGGCCTGGAGCTGCAGCTCCATCAGCCCCTATGTTAATCCGGCCCTGGATAAACGGTATGATTTTTGCATGGGTGAAGACTTTCTTATATAAGGAAATGCAGGACCACAAATTTTTCAGTGTCTGAGAATCTTTCATTCAAAATTTACTTACTGATACCCAACAATCTATAGTACAATTTTTCCAATCTACACAATGGTATCAAATTGGACTATTAACCAATGACCCTCTAATTGATCTTTTACCTCCCACCTAAACTATAGATTTCATAGATTGTTAACTAAGGCCTCCCCCACACCTCTGATTGATAGTTAACAGACCAACAGCTATCTATTCAGCAAGCACTGCTTAAAGTGTAAGTAAACCCCCCTATCGTTTTCAGCCAAGGAAACTGCCATCTTTGCCTGTGTTTAATCTACAACTGCCATGATGCTGCAAATGTAATCAGTTATGACACCAGCCATTGGATGGTTTGACAGTTTGGTTGAGATCCACAACCAATGGGTGTGTTACATTTGAGGCACGTGCCGGAAATTAAACTGTTTTATGGATGGCTATCACTAGACCCAATATCTACAGTTCAAATGCAAACTATAATATCAAAAGAATAATATTAAGGTTATGACCAACCTTACTGTCAATTGAATTCTCATGCCAAAAAATAAATAAAGAAAATAATTAGTATATATATATATATATATATATATATACATATACACACACACAATATATTACCAAAAGTATTGGGACTCCTGCCCTTACACGCACAGAAACGTTAATGCCACCCCAGTCTTAGTCCGTAGGGTTCAATATTGAGTTGGTCCACCCTTTGCAGCCAAAACAGCTTCAACTCTTCTGTGAAGGCTGTCCACAAGGTTTAGGTTTTAGGGTTTGGTCCAAATTATTTGGTGGAGGGGGATTGTGATGTGGGGTTTGTTTTTTAGGGCTTGGGCTTGGCCCCTTAGTTGCAGTAAAGTGTCAGCATACCAAGACATTTTGGTCAATTTCATGCTCCCAACTTTGTGGGAACAGTTTGGGGATGGCCCCTTCTTGTTTCAACATGATTGTGCACAAAGCAAGGTCCATAAAGACATGGATGAGCGAGTTTGGGGTGGGGTACACAGAGTTCTGACCTCAACCCAGTAGAACACCTTTGGGATGAATTAGAGCAGAGACTGCGAGCCAGGCCTTCTTATCCACTTCAGTGCCTGACTTCACTGGGCTTCTGGAAGAATGGTCAAACATTCCCATAGACATTCCCTTAGACACACTCCCAAACATTGTGGACAGCCTTCCCAGAAGAGTTGTAGCTGCAAAGAGAGGGCCAACTCAATATTGAACCCTACAGACTAAGACGACATTAAAGTTCATGTGTGTGTAAAGGCAGGTGTCCCAATACTTTTGGTAATATAGATATACTGTATAATATAATTACATTGTTATCTTAAAGCGGAGTTTTGCCCCAGCATGAAAAAATGTAAAAGTCAGCAGCTACAGCTACACATTCTGTAGCTGCTGACTTTTAATAATAGGACATATACCTGTCCTGGAATCCAATGATGTCAGCACCCCAGCAGATGTTTCCATTGGCTCTCGGGTGCTGCTGCCACCATGGTCTGTAAGGGAAATTGGCAGTGAAGCCTGAGCTCTCTAACTGGCCCAGTGCTGGGGGAGGGAGGAGTGAGGAGGATTGGGGGGTAAACTTCTGACGGACCTCGCCGCGGCACGGTCCGACAGAAGTAGGGAGGGGTACCTGTCAAAAACAGATAAGCAGAGCTTCCACTTTTGAGTGGAACGTCGCTTTAAGAAATGACAAGATAATGCCAAATCACTAGGCCCATAGAAGATATGTAAAAATTGTTGCGGTTCGTAGACGATGTACAGGTGTAAGAGTTGGCGAACTGGTTACTAAAGTCCAAAATGATTTTGTGGTCTGTGTTAAAACATTTATAGGAAACCTTTTACTACATTTTATACTGTTTCTGTTCCCCAGGAGGGAGATGCGCGATTTTGGTGTGAAGGTTTCTATCATTGAGCCGGGAGCTTTCAAAACCCCTGCGTGCATGGTTGTGGATGTTTACAGAAATAACCTAAACCTAATGTGGGAAAGACTTCCAGCGCATATTAAGGAGAGCTATGGAGAGGACTACTTCAAGCAATGTAAGCTATAACATATTGCAGCTTTTTGTTACTGCAGAGAACACACCACACCTGAGTGTTCATAGCCCTTGGTGTACATTTCTCCAACAGGCATTTTTATGTATCGGGTGTCTGTCTGAGCCTCATAAAACAGAACAAAAGATTACAGCACACACATACAAAAATGTCATTTAAAATCCTACAAGGCTTTTTAACACACCTGCACATAATAAGCAAATCAGCAAATATGGGGATTTGGTCACACCATATGGCCATACAGTGCTTAAGCCCACCACTACGTCAAAGTACCCCATTATCAGTGGGTCCAACACTAACCATACAATGAAAGATCCCACTTCTCAACCATGGGAGAAACACACTCCTCTTTATGGGAAAACTAAAAAGACTCCTCCTATAACTCAGGTGGACACTAATTAGAAGTACTGGTGGGGGATGATGGGGTGCTCCATCCCAAGGGGTCTGGTCAGGACCCATATAACAGACAAAGACTTGGGGGGGCACACCCTAACTATGCATTACATTAAAGATGGTGCTGCTATAAGACCATATAAACAGAACAAAAGATTACAGCGCTCACATACAAAAATATCATTTAACCACTTAAGGACCGAGCCTCTTTCTGAGATGCGTTGTTTACAAGTTAAAAACATTTTTTTTTTGCTAGAAAATTACTTAGAACTCTCAAACATTATACATTTTTTTCTAATGCCGCGTACACACGGTCGGACTTTTCGTCTACAAAAGTCCGACGGACCAAATACGGCTGACAATCCGATCGTGTGTGGGCTTCCCCGGACTTTCAGCGGACTTTTCCAGCCGCAAATCTGACGGACTTTAGATTTGAAACATGTCAAATCTTTACGTCGTAACTCCGCCGGACCCAGAAATCCGCTCGTCTGTATGCTAGTCCGATGGACAAAAACCCACGCTAGGGCAGCTATTGGCTACTGGCTATCAACTTCCTTATTTTAGTCCGGTGTACGTCATCACGTACGAATCCGTCGGACTTTTGTGTGATCGTGTGTAGGCAAGTCCGTTCGTTAGAAAGTTCGCCGCAAGTCCGCCAAAAGTCCGTCGAAAGTCTGATCGGACGGGCTGTCGGACTTTTCTAGCCGAAAAGTCCGACCGTGTGTACGCGGCATTACACCTTAGAGAATAAAATGGAGGTCGTTGCAATACTTTGTCACACCGTATTTGCGCAGCGGTCTTACAAGCACATTTTTTGGGGGAAAAAATACACTTTTTTGAATTAAAAAATAAGACAACAGTAAAGTTAGCCCATTTTTTTTTTATATTGTGAAAGATAATGTTACGCTGAGTGAATTGATACCCAACATGTCACGCTTCAAAATTGCGATCGCTCGTGGAATGGCGACAAACTTTTACCCTTACAAATCTCCATAGGCAACGTTTAAAAAAAATGTACAGGTTGCATGTTTTGAGTTACAGAGGAGGTCTAGGGTTAGAATTATTGCTCTCGCTCTACCGATCGCGGCGATACCTCACATGTGTGGTTTGAACACCGTTTTCATATGCGGGCGCTACTCATGTATGCGTTCGCTTCTGCACGCGAACTCTTATTTATTTTTACACTGTTTTAAAAAAAAAAATTGTGTCACTTTTATTCCTATTACAAGGAATGTAAACATCCCTTGTAATAGAAAAAAAGCATGACAGGACCTCTTAAATATGAGATCTGGGGGGCAAAAAGACCTCAGATCTCATATTTACACTAAAATGCAATGAAAAAAAAATCAATATCAATAATATGGAGACGGGTGGGGGCTATCTTCCCCTCAATCATCTCCATGTCCGGCCACAAGAAGGATCCTATCGCCGCTGCCGACGGCTCCGGTAAGAGCGCGGTGGGAGGGGGGGCCCTCTCCCGCCGCCGATAAAAGTTATCTTGTGGCGAATCCGCCGCAGAGGCCACTTTTATCTGAAACCGGACCACTCACTGAAGAAGAGGATACCGGGGGTTATGGCAGCTAGTTTCTGCTATAACAACGATATTCCTCTTCAATGTACCGACGTATAACGACGGTGGGCGGTCCGAAAGTGGTTAAAATCCTAAAGGACCCACTAAAAATGGGGTACTTTGACACAGTGGTGGGTTTAAGCACTATATGGCCATATGATGTGATCAAATCCCCATATTTGCTGACTTGCTTATATTGTTATTAAATAGCCTTGTAGGGTTTTAAATGACATTTTTGTATGTGTGCGCTGTACTCTTTTATCTATAATAACCCCGTGTACAAGTACTGATAAGATAACATGGAGGAGAGTTCAGGGGGCAGCTGAAAAAAAAAATCCCAATTGCTCCTAAACTTCTGTTTACCAGCAGCAGTGTACATGAAGCTATAGGCTCCGTTCACGTATCTGCGTTCCGAGTCACGGGCGGAATCGCCGCGATTCGCAATAGCGGGATATCGCGGGATGCCCATATGTTCCCAGTGCGTTGCCCGTCGATTCCAATAGCACCCCAAACGCAGCACAATTTTCCCGTCGGGCGACAATTGCGGCAAAAACGTGCAAACAGAATCGCAGGACGCCTGTCGCCCAAAAGAAATACAGGAGCATCTTTTGGGTGACGTCCCGCAATTCTATTTGCGCGTTTTTACAGCGATTGTCGCCCCCCCCCCCCCCCCTATGCGTAGATGTGAACGGAGCCTTAGGCCTCATTCACACGAGGTGGACTCTGTTTCCACGAAGCCCGCCTCGGTCCGCCGGCTCAGCGGGAGATCTGTCCGTTGAGCTCCGCTGAGCCGGCGGATGACAGGTCCCTCTCTGCTCACTGAGCGGGGAGGGGCTTGTCAGGCGCCGCTGCTACCTATGGAGGGATCAGATGAAAACGGACAGCATGTCCGTTTTCATCCGATCTCATCCGATCCGCCAGTGATGGATCTGGACGTAGGGCCATCCGTCTGCGGATCGGACCGGGTCGGTTGTCAGCGGACATGTCTCCGCTGACATCCGCCGCTCCATAGGCTGACATGGAGCACCCGTTCAGGTCCGCCGTCAAAACTGACAGGCGGACCTGAAAGGTCCGATCATGTGAAAGGGGCCTTAAAGTTTATTTTTAAACCTTTTTCCCTTTTTTTTTCCACCTGGGTATCCTGCCTGTTACACAATTCTGGTCCTAGGAGACAACGCTCACTGTGCTTTATTTATGGAGGAGCAGCGTTGTCACCCCAGAGCAGGAAGTATCCCCCTCATCCATTCAGAGAGGAGTGCAGGATCCATGTCTCCAGCATGAAACAATTTTTATGTGATGATCAGTGAGCTTCAAATGATCTCTGTTAAAATTCAGTTTTAAAAATCTTTTTTCAAATGTTATAATCATGTTATAAACCTCACTGGCTACGCATTTTAACCTTGAGTGGGTCTTGATCACATATCAATGCAGAATTACTCAGCACATTTAGATAGTATGTGCCCACATCTTACCTATGTTTCTGGAGTGTTAAGACACATCTCTTTCACAATTTAAAACTGAACTCCAAGTATGGATTTTTTTGGCATGGAAGTATAGATTTCCCATACCTGTGGGACTGCTGTGGAATTTGATAATCACTGTGGAAGTTCCCCTTATTACAGTGATTGTCGCTGTCTTCCGGGTCCTCTGCCAAGCTGCTGCCCTGCTGCATCATAACCACAAGGGTTCCCTCTTCAACTTTAAAGAGTTGCCTATGGACAGTTTTGATTACTATAGGGCTGCCCCTTACACTAGAGTCCCCATCAGAGTCTTTTTTGTATCAGACTTTTCTCAGACTTCCCCCTTATATTAGGGTCCCCATCAGAGCCCCCCTTACATTAGGGTCCCCATCAGAGCCCCTCTTATATTAGGGTCCGCAATCAAAGCCTCCATTACATTAGGGTCTCTATCAGAGGCCCCCCTTACATTAGGGTCTACATCAGAAGCCCTCTTACATCAGACTTTTCTCTTTACATTAGGGTCCCCATCAGAGCCCCCCTTATATTAGGGTCCCCATCACAGCCCCCCCTTACATTAGGGTCACCATCAGAGCCCCCCTTACATTAGGGTCCCCATCAGAGCCCCCCTTATATTAGGGTCCGCAATAAGAGCCTCCATTACATTAGGGTCCCCATCAGAGACCCCCTTACATTAGGGTACCCATCAGAGCAGTCCCCTTGCATTAGGGTCCTCATCAGAGATCCCCTTACATTAGGGTCCCCTTCAGAGCAGTCCCCTTCATTAGGATCTCCTTCAGAGCCCCCCTTACATTAGGGTCCCCATCAGAGCAGTCCCCTTGCATTAGGTCCCCATCAGAGCAGTCCCCTTACATTAGGGTCCCCTTCAGAGCAGTCCCTTTGCATTAGGGTCTTCATCAGAGCAGTCTCCTTCATTAGGATCTCCTTCAGAGCCCCCCTTACATTAGGGTCCCCATCAGATCAGTCCCCTTGCATTAGGTCCCCATCAGAGCAGTCCCCTTACATTAGGGTCCCCTTCAGAGCAGTCCCTTTGCATTAGGGTCTTCATCAGAGCAGTCTCCTTCAGAACCCCCTTACATTAGGGTCTCCATCAGAGCCCCCTCCCCCATCACTGTAAGGCACAGAGTGCTGTACCAACAGAATGGGAGTTATGAGATGGAGCACTTTTGGGCTGAGGAAGTTTTGTTCTTCTGTGAATTCTGAGGAAAGTACTTCATTGGTTGCCAGGATGCCAGCAGGAAACTACGCTGCAGACTGCAAAGGATGGCGCGGGAGGTGGGGAGGGGGTGAAGACCACAGGCAGCCTCCGCTGACCTAGAAGAGGAAAAAAAGCAGCGCCCTCTAAGTGTAGCAAGTTGACATTTTAGTTCTCAGTGCATATTGAGGACACATCACTGACCCTAGCTGCATATAAAATCTTGTAGAGGGTCATATGTGACCTGCAGGCCATAGTTTGGAGACCCCTGAAATGATAATTGGCACAAATGTGCCTCTCTCTTTCATAATATATATATATATATATATATATATATATATATATATATATATATATATATATATATATATATATATATATATATATATATTTATATATTATAACACCAGTACTGTTGCCCTGATCAGTGTACTGTGTAACTTTGATATACCCAACAGACATCAAGATTCTGGAAGCATTACCAGTAATATCCAGTCCAAAGACGTACAAAGTCCCAGATTGTATGGAGCACGCCCTGACTGCTGTCCACCCCTGGACCCGCTACTCACCCGGCTGGCACTCCAAGCTGCACGACATCCCTCTATCCTACCTCCCTACTGCCATCTCGGACTATTGGCTGGGTCAGTTTACTCCCAAACCTGCCTCTAGGACATCAGCTGATGAAAAAAGTAAAGGTCACTGATTTGTGGCATGAAGAATTGGTTAATCTTGATGGCCATTGGGTCACGCAAACCAAATGTTCACTGTGTTATCCAATCAAAATGCTTCTATCTCCTGTTTAATCCTCTATTGTTATATTTACACTGATACAATGTATTCACTACTAGAGGGGCGGTTGGCGTGTCCCTGTCATTTGTCCCTGTCAATTGTTCAATAAAGCTTTGTTTGTAAAATACTCAGTTGGAAGTGGCGTGTGGCATTTTGTAAGGGGTAGGTGGCGAGTTAGGACGAGGTTCAGGCTAATCTTGCATTTGCAGCAGATCTTGCCTGTTCATGATCCACTGCTGACCTTTGAACCTAGGTCAATTGCTTTGGAAGGACAATAATGGGGGCCTAGTTAAGTGCTGTCCCCCTTTGTGAACTTGAAGATGCTGTAGGGAAAGGATAAGGGAAAACTAACAAACTGCATATAGTCAGTTGCTGTAATCTTCTTCTAACCACTTCCTTTCCGATGTATTGCAATAGTACGGCTGGGCGGGTGCTTTCCAGTTGCAGGAGGGTATCCAGGGCCAGCCTCCTCTGAGGCGCACAGCAGTGCAATCCTGTGACCGCTGTGTCCTGTGGATTGCTCGATACCCGGCCGCTGTAAGCAGCCCAGGCATCATGTGATTGTTGTGACGAATCTAAGTGATCACATGCTAACATGTAAACTTAACTGTCATGAATGGTTTTCATTCATGACAGCTGACTTACTATTGTGATATCTGTGATTGATCACAGTTATCACATAGCATAGGGGCCATTCACAGCAGCCCTGTACCATGTGATAGCTGTAGCCAATCACAGCAATCGCAATAGTAAGAAAGCTGTCATGAATGAAAGCCATTCATTACAGTTAAAACAATTGCTGTTACAGTGATCACTGTACCAAGCAACCACAGTGTAAAAAAAATCCAGATCACCTTCCCTGAGTGTCCCTAATCACTGCCACCCACTCAAAGTGTCTCTAATCAATGTCTCACCAGTCGCAGTGTCCCTGATCACCTCCTCACCATTTACAGTGTCCCTGATTACCGCCACACCATTTACAATGTCCCTGATCACTGCCATTCCAGTTACAGTGTCCCTGATCACCGCCTCACCAGTTAGTGTCCCTGATCACCGCCTCACCAGTTACATCCCTGATCACCGCCTCACCAGTTACAGTGTCCCTGATCACCGCCTCACCAGTTACAGTGTCCCTGATCACCGCCTCACCAGTTACAGTGTCCCTGATCACCGCCTCACCAGTTACAGTGTCCCTGATCACCTCCTCACCAGTTACAGTGTCCCTGATCACCGCCTCACCAGTTACAGTGTCCCTGATCACCACCTCACCAGTTACAGTGTCCCTGATCACCGCCTCACCAGTTACAGTGTCCCTGATCACCCTCTCACCAGTTACAGTGTCCCTGATCACCGCCTCACCAGTTACAGTGTCCCTGATCACCACCTCACCAGTTACAGTGTCCCTGAGCACCACCTCACCAGTTACAGTGTCCCTGATCACCCTCTCACCAGTTACAGTGTCCCTGATCACCACCTCACCAGTTACAGTGTCCCTGAGCACCACCTCACCAATTACAGTGTCCCTGATCACCACCTCACCAGTTACAGTGTCCCTGAGCACCACCTCACCAGTTACAGTGTCCCTGATCACCCTCTCACCAGTTACAGTGTCCCTGATCACCGCCTCACCAGTTACAGTGTCCCTGATCACCTCCTCACCAGTTACAGTGTCCCTGATCACCGCCTCACCAGTTACAGTGTCCCTGATCACCACCTCACCAGTTACAGTGTCCCTGATCACCACCTCACCAGTTACAGTGTCCCTGATCACCTACTCACCAGTTACAGTGTCCCTGATCATCGCCTCACCAGTTACAGTGTCCCTGATCACCTCCTCACCAGTTACAGTGTCCCTGATCACCGCCTCACGAGTTACAGTGTCCCTGAACACCGCCACACCAGTTACAGTGTCCCTGATCACCTCCTCACCAGTTACAGTGTCCCTGATCACCTCCTCACCAGTTACAGTGTCCCTGATCACCTCCTCACCAGTTACAGTGTCCCTGATCACCACCTCACCAGTTACAGTGTCCCTGATCACCGCCTCACCAGTTACAGTGTCCCTGATCACCGCCTCACCAGTTACATTGTCCCTGATCACCGCCACACCAGTTACATTGTCCCTGATCACCGCCACACCAGTTACATTGTCCCTGATCACCACCTCACCAGTTACAGTGTCCCTGATCACCGCCTCACCAGTTACAGTGTCCCTGATCACCGCCTCACCAGTTACAGTGTCCCTGATCACCGCCTCACCAGTTACAGTGTCCCTGATCACCGCCTCACCAGTTACAGTGTCGCTGATCACCACCTCACCAGTTACAGTGTCCCTGATCACCACCTCACCAGTTACAGTGTCCCTGATCACCGCCACACCAGTTACAGTGTCCCTGATCACCGCCTCACCAGTTACATCCCTGATCACCGCCTCACCAGTTACAGTGTCCCTGATCACCGCCTCACCAGTTACAGTGTCCCTGATCACCACCTCACCAGTTACAGTGTCCCTGATCACCGCCTCACCAGTTACAGTGTCCCTGATCATCGCCACACCAGTTACAGTGTCCCTGATCATCGCCTCACCAGTTACAGTGTCCCTGATCACCTCCTCACCAGTTACAGTGTCCCTGATCACCGCCACACCAGTTACAGTGTCCCTGATCACCTCCTCACCAGTTACAGTGTCCCTGATCACCGCCACACCAGTTACAGTGTCCCTGATCACCTCCTCACCAGTTACATTGTCCCTGATCACCTCCTCACCAGTTACAGTGTCCCTGATCACCGCCACACCAGTTACAGTGTCCCTGATCACCGCCACACCAGTTACAGTGTCCCTGATCACCTCCTCACCAGTTACAGTGTCCCTGATCACCACCTCACCAGTTACAGTGTCCCTGATCACCTCCTCACCAGTTACAGTGTCCCTGATCACCGCCTCACCAGTTACAGTGTCCCTGATCACCTCCTCACCAGTTACAGTGTCCCTGATCACCGCCTCACCAGTTACAGTGTCCCTGATCATCGCCTCACCAGTTACAGTGTCCCTGATCACCTCCTCACCAGTTACAGTGTCCCTGATCACCTCCTCACCAGTCACAGTGTCCCTGATCACCTCCTCACCAGTTACAGTGTCCCTGATCACCGCCTCACCAGTTACAGTGTCGCTGATCACCACCTCACCAGTTACAGTGTCCCTGATCACCTCCTCACCAGTTACAGTGTCCCTGATCACCTCCTCACCAGTTACAGTGTCCCTGATCACCGCCTCACCAGTTACAGTGTCCCTGATCACCTCCTCACCAGTTACAGTGTCCCTGATCACCACCTCACCAGTTACAGTGTCCCTGATCACCTCCTCACCAGTTACAGTGTCCCTAATCACCACCTCACCAGTTACAGTGTCCCTGATCACCGCCTCACCAGTTACAGTGTCCCTGATCACCGCCTCACCAGTTATAGTGTCCCTGATCACCGCCTCACCAGTTACAGTGTCCCTGATCACCGCCTCACGAGTTACAGTGTCCCTGATCACCGCCTCACCAGTTACAGTGTCCCTGATCACCTCCTCACCAGTTACAGTGTCCCTGATCACCGCCTCACCAGTTACTGTGTCCCTGATCACCGCCTCACCAGTTACAGTGTCCCTGATCACCTCCTCACCAGTTACAGTGTCCCTGATCACCACCTCACCAGTTACAGTGTCCCTGATCACCACCTCACCAGTTACAGTGTCCCTGATCACCTCCTCACCAGTTACATCCCTGATCACCACCTCACCAGTTACAGTATCAGTGTCCCTGATCACCGCCTCACCAGTTACATTGTCCCTGATCACCGCCACACCAGTTACATTGTCCCTGATCACCACCTCACCAGTTACAGTGTCCCTGATCACCACCTCACCAGTTACAGTGTCCCTGATCACCTCCTCACCAGTTACATTGTCCCTGATCACCACCTCACCAGTTACAGTGTCCCTGATCACCTCCTCACCAGTTACAGTGTCAGTGTCCCTGATCACCGCCTCACGAGTTACATTGTCCCTGATCACCGCCTCACGAGTTACAGTGTCCCTGATCACCGCCTCACCAGTTACAGTGTCCCTGATCACCTCCTCACCAGTTACAGTGTCCCTGATCACCTCCTCACCAGTTACAGTGTCCCTGATCACCACCTCACCAGTTACAGTGTCCCTGATCACCTCCTCACCAGTTACAGTGTCCCTGATCACCACCTCACCAGTTACAGTGTCCCTGATCACCTCCTCACCAGTTACATTGTCCCTGATCACCACCTCACCAGTTACAGTGTCCCTGATCACCACCTCACCAGTTACAGTGTCAGTGTCCCTGATCACCGCCTCACCAGTTACATTGTCCCTGATCACCGCCACACCAGTTACATTGTCCCTGATCACCACCTCACCAGTTACAGTGTCCCTGATCACCGCCTCACCAGTTACAGTGTCCCTGATCACTGCCTCACCAGTTACAGTGTCCCTGATCACCACCTCACCAGTTACAGTGTCCCTGATCACCGCCTCACCAGTTACAGTGTCCCTGATCACCGCCTCACCAGTTACAGTGTCCCTGATCACTGCCTCACCAGTTACAGTGTCCCTGATCACCTCCTCACCAGTTACAGTGTCCCTGATCACCTCCTCACCAGTTAGTGTCCCTGATCACCGCCTCACCAGTCATATTGTCCCTGATCACCGCCTCACCAGTTACAGTGTCCCTGATCACCGCCTCACCAGTTACAGTGTCCCTGATCACCGCCTCACCAGTTACAGTGTCCCTGATCACCGCCTCACCAGTTACAGTGTCCCTGATCACCGCCTCACCAGTTACAGTGTCCCTGATCACCGCCTCACCAGTTACAGTGTCCCTGATCACCGCCTCACCAGTTACAGTGTCCCTGATCACCACCTCACCAGTTACAGTGTCCCTGATCACCGCCTCTCCAGTTACAGTTTCCCTGATCAACGCCACACCAGTTACAGTGTCCCTGATCATCGCCTCACCAGTTACAGTGTCGCTGATCACCTCCTCACCAGTTACAGTGTCCCTGATCACCGCCTCTCCAGTTACAGTTTCCCTGATCAACGCCACACCAGTTACAGTGTCCCTGATCATCGCCTCACCAGTTACAGTGTCGCTGATCACCTCCTCACCAGTCATATTGTCCCTGATCACCTCCTCACCAGTTACAGTGTCCCTGATCACCGCCACACCAGTTACAGTGTCCCTGATCACCTCCTCACCAGTTACAGTGTCCCTGATCACCACCTCACCAGTTACAGTGTCCCTGATCACCGCCTCACCAGTTACAGTGTCCCTGATCACCGCCTCACCAGTTACAGTGTCCCTGATCACCGCCTCACCAGTTACAGTGTCCCTGATCACCTCCTCACCAGTTACAGTGTCCCTGATCACCGCCTCACCAGTTACAGTGTCCCTGATCACCGCCTCACCAGTTACAGTGTCCCTGATCAACACCTCACCAGTTACAGTGTCCCTGATCACCACCTCACCAGTTACAGTGTCCCTGATCACCGCCTCACCAGTTACAGTGTCCCTGATCATCGCCACACCAGTTACAGTGTCCCTGATCATCGCCTCACCAGTTACAGTGTCCCTGATCACCTCCTCACCAGTTACAGTGTCCCTGATCACCGCCACACCAGTTACAGTGTCCCTGAACACCGCCACACCAGTTACAGTGTCCCTGATCACCTCCTCACCAGTTACAGTGTCCCTGATCACCGCCACACCAGTTACAGTGTCCCTGATCACCTCCTCACCAGTTACAGTGTCCCTGATCACCTCCTCACCAGTTACAGTGTCCCTGATCACCGCCACACCAGTTACAGTGTCCCTGATCACCTCCTCACCAGTTACAGTGTCCCTGATCACCACCTCACCAGTTACAGTGTCCCTGATCACCGCCACACCAGTTACAGTGTCCCTGATCACCTCCTCACCAGTTACAGTGTCCCTGATCACCTCCTCACCAGTTACAGTGTCCCTGATCACCGCCACACCAGTTACAGTGTCCCTGATCACCTCCTCACCAGTTACAGTGTCCCTGATCACCACCTCACCAGTTACAGTGTCCCTGATCACCGCCACACCAGTTACAGTGTCCCTGATCACCACCTCACCAGTTACAGTGTCCCTGATCACCTCCTCATCAGTTACAGTGTCCCTGATCACCGCCTCACCAGTTACAGTGTCCCTGATCACCTCCTCACCAGTTACAGTGTCCCTGATCACCTCCTCACCAGTTACAGTGTCCCTGATCACCACCTCACCAGTTACAGTGTCCCTGATCACCACCTCACCAGTTACAGTGTCCCTGATCACCACCTCACCAGTTACAGTGTCCCTGATCACCACCTCACCAGTTACAGTGTCCCTGATCACCGCCTCACCAGTTACAGTGTCCCTGATCACCACCTCACCAGTTACAGTGTCCCTGATCACCTCCTCACCAGTTACAGTGTCCCTGATCACCACCTCACCAGTTACAGTGTCCCTGATCACCACCTCACCAGTTACAGTGTCCCTGATCACCTCCTCACCAGTTACATTGTCCCTGATCACCACCTCACCAGTTACAGTGTCCCTGATCACCACCTCACCAGTTACAGTATCAGTGTCCCTGATCACCGCCTCACCAGTTACATTGTCCCTGATCACCGCCACACCAGTTACATTGTCCCTGATCACCACCTCACCAGTTACAGTGTCCCTGATCACCACCTCACCAGTTACAGTGTCCCTGATCACCTCCTCACCAGTTACATTGTCCCTGATCACCACCTCACCAGTTACAGTGTCCCTGATCACCTCCTCACCAGTTACAGTGTCAGTGTCCCTGATCACCGCCTCACGAGTTACATTGTCCCTGATCACCGCCTCACGAGTTACAGTGTCCCTGATCACCGCCTCACCAGTTACAGTGTCCCTGATCACCTCCTCACCAGTTACAGTGTCCCTGATCACCTCCTCACCAGTTACAGTGTCCCTGATCACCTCCTCACCAGTTACAGTGTCCCTGATCACCACCTCACCAGTTACAGTGTCCCTGATCACCTCCTCACCAGTTACATTGTCCCTGATCACCACCTCACCAGTTACAGTGTCCCTGATCACCGCCTCACCAGTTACAGTGTCCCTGATCACCTCCTCACCAGTTACAGTGTCCCTGATCACCGCCTCACCAGTTACAGTGTCGCTGATCACCACCTCACCAGTTACAGTGTCCCTGATCACCTCCTCATCAGTTACAGTGTCCCTGATCACCGCCTCACCAGTTACAGTGTCCCTGATCACCTCCTCACCAGTTACAGTGTCCCTGATCACCTCCTCACCAGTTACAGTGTCCCTGATCACCACCTCACCAGTTACAGTGTCCCTGATCACCACCTCACCAGTTACAGTGTCCCTGATCACCACCTCACCAGTTACAGTGTCCCTGATCACCACCTCACCAGTTACAGTGTCCCTGATCACCGCCTCACCAGTTACAGTGTCCCTGATCACCGCCTCACCAGTTACAGTGTCCCTGATCACCGCCTCACGAGTTACAGTGTCCCTGATCACCTCCTCACCAGTTACATTGTCCCTGATCACCACCTCACCAGTTACAGTGTCCCTGATCACCACCTCACCAGTTACAGTGTCCCTGATCACCGCCTCACCAGTTACATTGTCCCTGATCACCGCCACACCAGTTACATTGTCCCTGATCACCGCCTCACCAGTTACAGTGTCCCTGATCACCGCCTCACCAGTTACAGTGTCCCTGATCACTGCCTCACCAGTTACAGTGTCCCTGATCACCGCCTCACCAGTTACAGTGTCCCTGATCACCGCCTCACCAGTTACAGTGTCCCTGATCACCGCCTCACCAGTTACAGTGTCCCTGATCACCGCCTCACCAGTTACAGTGTCCCTGATCACCGCCTCACCAGTTACAGTGTCCCTGATCACCGCCTCACCAGTCATATTGTCCCTGATCACCGCCTCACCAGTTACAGTGTCCCTGATCATCGCCACACCAGTTACAGTGTCCCTGATCACCGCCTCACCAGTTACATCCCTGATCACCGCCTCACCAGTTACAGTGTCGCTGATCACCTCCTCACCAGTCATATTGTCCCTGATCACCTGCTCACCAGTTACAGTGTCCCTGATCACCACCTCACCAGTTACAGTGTCGCTGATCACCTCCTCACCAGTCATATTGTCCCTGATCACCTGCTCACCAGTTACAGTGTCCCTGATCACCTCCTAACCAGTTACAGTGTCCCTGATCACCGCCACACCAGTTACAGTGTCCCTGATCACCTCCTCACCAGTTACAGTGTCCCTGATCACCGCCACACCAGTTACAGTGTCCCTGATCACCACCTCACCAGTTACAGTTTCCCTGATCACCTCCTCACCAGTTACAGTGTCCCTGATCACCACCTCACCAGTTACAGTTTCCCTGATCACCTCCTCACCAGTTACAGTGTCCCTGATCACCTCCTCACCAGTTACAGTGTCCCTGATCACAGCCTCACCAGTTACAGTGTCCCTGATCATCGCCTCACCAGTTACAGTGTCCCTGATCACCTCCTTACCAGTTACAGTGTCCCTGATCACCTCCTCACAAGTTACAATGTCCCTGATCACCTCCTCACCAGTTACAGTGTCCCTGATCACAGCCTCACCAGTTACAGTGTCCCTGATCATCGCCTCACCAGTTACAGTGTCCCTGATCATCGCCTCACCAGTTACAGTGTCCCTGATCACCTCCTTACCAGTTACAGTGTCCCTGATCACCTCCTCACAAGTTACAGTGTCCCTGATCACCGCCTCACCAGTTACAGTGTCCCTGATCACCGCCTCACCAGTTACAGTGTCCCTGATCACCGCCTCACCAGTTACAGTGTCGCTGATCACCACCTCACCAGTTACAGTGTCCCTGATCACCTCCTCACCAGTTACAGTGTCCCTGCTCACCACCTCACCAGTTACAGTGTCCCTGATCACCACCTCACCAGTTACAGTGTCCCTGATCACCACCTCACCAGTTACAGTGTCCCTGATCACCACCTCACCAGTTACAGTGTCCCTGATCACCACCTCACCAGTTACAGTGTCCCTGATCACCGCCTCACCAGTTACAGTGTCCCTGATCACCGCCTCACCAGTTACAGTGTCCCTGATCACCTCCTCACCAGTTACAGTGTCCCTGATCACCACCTCACCAGTTACAGTGTCCCTGATCACCACCTCACCAGTTACAGTGTCCCTGATCACCTCCTCACCAGTTACATTGTCCCTGATCACCACCTCACCAGTTACAGTGTCCCTGATCACCACCTCACCAGTTACAGTATCAGTGTCCCTGATCACCGCCTCACCAGTTACATTGTCCCTGATCACCGCCACACCAGTTACATTGTCCCTGATCACCACCTCACCAGTTACAGTGTCCCTGATCACCACCTCACCAGTTACAGTGTCCCTGATCACCTCCTCACCAGTTACATTGTCCCTGATCACCACCTCACCAGTTACAGTGTCCCTGATCACCTCCTCACCAGTTACAGTGTCAGTGTCCCTGATCACCGCCTCACGAGTTACATTGTCCCTGATCACCGCCTCACGAGTTACAGTGTCCCTGATCACCGCCTCACCAGTTACAGTGTCCCTGATCACCTCCTCACCAGTTACAGTGTCCCTGATCACCTCCTCACCAGTTACAGTGTCCCTGATCACCTCCTCACCAGTTACAGTGTCCCTGATCACCTCCTCACCAGTTACAGTGTCCCTGATCACCACCTCACCAGTTACAGTGTCCCTGATCACCTCCTCACCAGTTACATTGTCCCTGATCACCACCTCACCAGTTACAGTGTCCCTGATCACCGCCTCACCAGTTACAGTGTCCCTGATCACCTCCTCACCAGTTACAGTGTCCCTGATCACCGCCTCACCAGTTACAGTGTCGCTGATCACCACCTCACCAGTTACAGTGTCCCTGATCACCTCCTCATCAGTTACAGTGTCCCTGATCACCGCCTCACCAGTTACAGTGTCCCTGATCACCTCCTCACCAGTTACAGTGTCCCTGATCACCTCCTCACCAGTTACAGTGTCCCTGATCACCACCTCACCAGTTACAGTGTCCCTGATCACCACCTCACCAGTTACAGTGTCCCTGATCACCACCTCACCAGTTACAGTGTCCCTGATCACCACCTCACCAGTTACAGTGTCCCTGATCACCGCCTCACCAGTTACAGTGTCCCTGATCACCGCCTCACCAGTTACAGTGTCCCTGATCACCGCCTCACGAGTTACAGTGTCCCTGATCACCTCCTCACCAGTTACATTGTCCCTGATCACCACCTCACCAGTTACAGTGTCCCTGATCACCACCTCACCAGTTACAGTGTCCCTGATCACCGCCTCACCAGTTACATTGTCCCTGATCACCGCCACACCAGTTACATTGTCCCTGATCACCGCCTCACCAGTTACAGTGTCCCTGATCACCGCCTCACCAGTTACAGTGTCCCTGATCACTGCCTCACCAGTTACAGTGTCCCTGATCACCGCCTCACCAGTTACAGTGTCCCTGATCACCGCCTCACCAGTTACAGTGTCCCTGATCACCGCCTCACCAGTTACAGTGTCCCTGATCACCGCCTCACCAGTTACAGTGTCCCTGATCACCGCCTCACCAGTTACAGTGTCCCTGATCACCGCCTCACCAGTCATATTGTCCCTGATCACCGCCTCACCAGTTACAGTGTCCCTGATCATCGCCACACCAGTTACAGTGTCCCTGATCATCGCCTCACCAGTTACAGTGTCCCTGATCACCACCTCACCAGTTACAGTGTCGCTGATCACCTCCTCACCAGTCATATTGTCCCTGATCACCTGCTCACCAGTTACAGTGTCCCTGATCACCTCCTAACCAGTTACAGTGTCCCTGATCACCGCCACACCAGTTACAGTGTCCCTGATCACCTCCTCACCAGTTACAGTGTCCCTGATCACCGCCACACCAGTTACAGTGTCCCTGATCACCACCTCACCAGTTACAGTTTCCCTGATCACCTCCTCACCAGTTACAGTGTCCCTGATCACCACCTCACCAGTTACAGTTTCCCTGATCACCTCCTCACCAGTTACAGTGTCCCTGATCACCTCCTCACCAGTTACAGTGTCCCTGATCACAGCCTCACCAGTTACAGTGTCCCTGATCATCGCCTCACCAGTTACAGTGTCCCTGATCATCGCCTCACCAGTTACAGTGTCCCTGATCACCTCCTTACCAGTTACAGTGTCCCTGATCACCTCCTTACAAGTTACAGTGTCCCTGATCACCACCTCACCAGTTACAGTGTCCCTGATCACCGCCTCACCAGTTACAGTGTCCCTGATCACCGCCTCACCAGTTACAGTGTCCCTGATCACCTCCTTACCAGTTACAGTGTCCCTGATCACCGCCTCACCAGTTACAGTGTCCCTGATCACCTCCTCACCAGTTACAGTGTCCCTGATCACCTCCTCACCATTTACAGTGTCCCTGATCACCTCCTCACCAGTTACAGTGTCCCTGATCACCGCCTCACCAGTCATATTGTCCCTAATAACTGCCATGTCAGTTACAGTATCCCTGATAACCACCACAAGGACTTGTTCACATGTGTGATGCTCACTGAAGTGTCATCCATGTTCAGATCAGTGGGCAGTGACGAGGAGGTATATGGACCCTCTTATCCCCCTTATCTCACTGTGTCTACACCTCAGGTTTGGAGCACAATACACGTTATCTAAACTCCCAAAAGGGGGCACAGCTGTGGCAGGGGGTATAACTCCCTGCATATAATCACTGTTCCTGATTTGCCTGTTTATTGACCACGTTTCTGCCTGTTGCCTGGACCGATCCTTTGCTCGTATGCTGACCATGTCTCTGCCTACTTCAGAACTGACCCATCTGCACGTCCGACTATGTTCCTTGGAGACTCCAGTCCCAACCATCCCCTGTGGACAACTGCAATCAACTGGAACCGCAGGAACTCTTCTCTTACTCCTTTCTTTAGCCTCCTTTATTTCCTGGCCAGTGAACATGGCATTTCTGGGGGCAGCCATGTGCCAGTAGGCTAGACTTGCATGCTTATAGGTACTAGGACAGCTGTAGGTGACGATACACATAAGCTATATTCCAATATCACTCGTTTAGAGGCCTCAATTACAGCACATTGGTTTTGATACAATTGGTTGATTTGTGTGATATACAAGATACAATCGGTCCAAAAAGTTAAAAAAACTCTCACACATGTGGTATCGCCAGACTCAGAAGGAGTAGCAGAATGTGTTTTTTTTTTTATTTTAAGTATATCCACGCTAAATGTGAAAAAAAAATACATGGCCTGGGCAGGAAGGGGGTGAAAGTGCCTAGTATTGGAGTGGTTAAGGGCTTGCTGGCCCACATTTATTAACCTCTTGCTGACCCTCACACAATAGAGCGGGCACCGCAGCCAGGCACCGTGACCTCCCTAGATGTCGTGGTGTACTTCCTGGTTTGGCAGAGTGCATCCATGCGCCTCCTGCTGACCTGTGCTGTGATTGGACACAGCACGAGTGTGCCTGCAGATATCAGCCAATGATTTTGGCTGAAACCTGCTGATTGGCTGTGTCCAATCACAGCACAGAAAATAAAGAAGGAACGTTGGGACTTTAAATGAGTCTATTGACATTGTGGAGGTAAATTGATAGAAGTACATACTGTATTTATTGGCGTATAACACTCACTTTTTCACCATGAAAATTGGGTGCAAATAGCGTGTGCGTGTTATACGCCAATACTTCAATTTTAGCTGCCTCGGAGGGGACAGGGAGTGGGGGCGGGACGAGCGCCATCAGATTACATACAGTGAGAATCTCCAGTTTACTTGGCAGCCTCTGTAATAGGAAGTCCCGTCTCCTGGGCTGCCATTGGACCACTGTTCTGTCTATCATAGGAGATTCTCACTGTATGTAATCTATCAGCGCTCATCCTGCCCCCCTTCCTGTCCCCTCTGGGCTGCAGATGGGCATCGATCAGGCTGTACTGGTGGCAATGGTGAGGATGCTGCATTGAAGGCAATAGAAAGGCTGCATATGGGCACCGACCCTTATTTTTCTTCAGATTTCCTTAGTTAAAATTTAAGGTTTTCTTTCTGATACTTCCCTCTTAAAATAAATGTGCGTGTTATACGCCTGTGCGTTTTATACGCCAATAAATACGGTATTTATTGAATATGGAAGGATGTAGAAAATACATATCAGTAAAAGAAAACTCATAAAAAAATATATAATTTCAAATGTATTCTATTCACACACACACATATGTGCGCATGTAACATGGACATCAAGGGTACATAAATATATAT
Organism: Lithobates septentrionalis; assembly: GCA_037952835.1. Lineage (NCBI taxonomy): Eukaryota > Metazoa > Chordata > Amphibia > Anura > Ranidae > Lithobates > Lithobates septentrionalis. The sequence continues at coordinate 203,002 of JBBDGP010004218.1, read as the reverse complement.
CAACTTCGCACCACATGGTGGTCTGGAATAATTAATTGATACATTCAATAAATTCATATATGTACATATGTCATCTAAGCAGCACTTTGCGGAGGACACAGGAATATAAAAGCAGTAAAACCATGATTAATTTGTAGATGATGATCTGGATTGATTGTCTAGTACAGACACGTGTCTGCATCCTTAATTTTTTATGTGTTTTCTATTACTGATATGTATTTTCTACATCCTTCCATGTTCAATAAATATGTACTTCTATCAATTTACCTCCACAATGTCAATAGCCTCATTTAAAGTCTCAACTTCTTTATTTACTTGAACCAGGAATGGAGGCACACCACATATGTGCTTCATATAAAGTCTCAAAATCACCCCCCCCCTTTTCCCAATCACAGCACAGAGTTACAAACACACACAGAACTCTGTGTACAGAGGACAGGTACTCTGTCCCCACTTCCAGGAGACTGGGCCACGGCGAATTACGTCAGCAGCTCAGCGCCCCTCCTCCTCCTTCCCTTCTGCCGGGCCAGTGAGAGAGCACAGCATGCTTTGCGCATGCGCAGTAGGGACCCGGCCGTGAAGCCAAAAGGCTACGCTGCTGGTTTCCCTTACCCAAAATAGCGGTGGCAGCACCAGATCATCATCGCTGCAGTGCCGACATCGCTGGACTCCAGGATAAGTAAGTGTCCTATTATTAAAAGTCAGTAGGTACAATATTGCCTCGTTTCCACTGAGCGGATCGGTTCGGTTTGGTTCGGTACGGTACGCTATTTTGGGTGTTTCCATTATGAAAGCGGCCCATACAACCGAACCGAACCGTTCCATTCAGGGTCCTGCTTCAGATGTGGGGCCATAGAAAATGGAACGGTTCGGTTAGGGCGGAGCTACGATATATTACACTGATTGGTGGACGTGTGAAGCCATGACGGCATTTTTTCTAAACCCACGTATGGCCCCTGTCGGTCCGACTTGCAGTGGAAACGCTCGCCTAAATAGGCCGGACCATTCTAGGCCTTCCAAACCGATCCGACCCAAACCGATCCGCTCGGTGGAAACAAGGCATATGTGTACAGTATGTGTACAGTATGTGTAGCTGCTGACTTTTAATTTTTAAAGGGGCGGGCGGAACTCTGCTTTAACATCCAGGCTATACGTCTAATAAGGAAGCACATCTGTGATCAGCAGCTACATCATAGACATACATATGATGATTCCAAAGTTAGAAACAATTACAAATGGATCAAGGGACATTAAAAAAGGAAAATGAAATGGAAATGTAGCTTATTATATACAAAAACATAAGACCACAATGAATAATCTCATAATGCATGTAAAAAATCTACGCTACACTGTCTATTGCAACTTTGTAATTTAGTAGCAAGTTCAGGTTGGACATCTACTAAGAACAGGTCTGTCTACAACATTATATGTCACACTGGAGACACCTAGTGGTGGGTGTGTAAAGTTGCAAAAAAGAATGACCTGGCTATACTATTCTAAAAGCTACACAACAGTATAGTGTGTTACCATGCATTGTGGGTGATATAATGCTCTGTGGTTTACGCATCAAAGTGTACCGATGTACTTTACAATAATGCATGCTGCAAGTACTATGAGGGGCACACCTGGTCCATTTCTAACAGCTCTCAATTATGCAGGTTCCCTTGGCCTCCGAGATTCTGCTCTATCCTGGTTCTCTGCCTATTTATCACAGCCCTCCTTCAGTGTCACCTACAACTCTGTCTCCTCCTCTCCATTGCCCCTTTCTGTGGGGGTCCCCCAAGGCTCGGTTCTTGGACCCCTTCTCTTCTCTATCTACACCTCCTCCCTCGGTCACTTGATAACCGCCCATGGCTTCCAATACCACTTATACGCTGATGACACCCAAATCTATCTGTCTACTCCTCACCTCACTCCTTCAGTCTCCTCTCGCATTCCTGACTTACTAACTGACATATCAGCATGGATGTCGCACCACTTCCTTAAACTAAATCTCTCTAAAACTGAGCTTTTAATATCCCCCCCCCCCCCGCTCGTGCCCCCTCCATGACTTTTCCATCAAAGTCAACAATGCAACCATCAGTCCCTCCCCTCACGCCAGGGTACTCGGTGTAATCCTAGACTCTGACTTGTCAATCCAGCCTCAAATCCAATCGTTGTCAAAAGTCTGTAGAATTCACCTCCGTAATATCTCTAAAATTTGCCCATTTTTAACAAATAAAACCACCAAGCTCCTCATTCACTCCCTCGTTATCTCTCGCCTTGACTATCGCAACTCCCTTCTCATTGGCCTGCCTTTCCATAGGCTCCTCCCCTCTTCAGTCTATCATGAATGCTGCTGCCAGACTTATCCACCTTACCAACCGCTCAGTGTCTGCCAACCCTCTCCTCCAATCCCTACACTGACCACCACCCCTCTCCTCCAATCCCTACACTGACCACCACCCCTCTCCTCCAATCCCTACACTGACCACCACCCCTCTCCTCCAATCCCTACACTGACCACCACCCCTCTCCTCCAATCCCTACACTGACCACCACCCCTCTCCTCCAATCCCTACACTGACCACCACCCCTCTCCTCCAATCCCTACACTGGCCTCCATTCAGTGTCTGCCAACCCTCTCCTCCAATCCCTACACTGGCTCCTATTCAGTGCCTGCCAACCCTCTCCTCCAATCCCTACACTGGCCTCCATTCAGTGTCTGCCAACCCTCTCCTCCAATCCCTACACTGGTCTCCATTCAGTGTCTGCCAACCCTCTCCTCCAATCCCTACACTGATCTCCATTCAGTGTCTGCCAACCCTCTCCTCCAATCCTTACACTGGCTCCCATTCAGTGTCTGCCAACCCTCTCCTCCAATCCCTACACTGGTCTCCATTCAGTGTCTGCCAACCCTCTCCTCCAATCCCCACACTGGTCTCCATTCAGTGTCTGCCAACCCTCTCCTCCAATCCCTACACTGGTCTCCATTCAGTGTCTGCCAACCCTCTCCTCCAATCCCTACACTGGTCTCCATTCAGTGTCTGCCAACCCTCTCCTCCAATCCCCACACTGGTCTCCATTCAGTGTCTGCCAACCCTCTCCTCCAATCCCTACACTGGTCTCCATTCAGTGTCTGCCAACCCTCTCCTCCAATCCCTACACTGGTCTCCATTCAGTGTCTGCCAACCCTCTCCTCCAATCCCTACACTGGTCTCCATTCAGTGTCTGCCAACCCTCTCCTCCAATCCCTACACTGGTCTCCATTCAGTGTCTGCCAACCCTCTCCTCCAATCCCTACACTGGCTCCCAACCACTCAGCGAATTAAATTTAAAATACTAACCACAACATACAAAGCCATTCACAACTCTGCCCCAAGCTACATCACCAATCTTGTCTCCAAATATCACCCAAATCGACCTCTCCACTCTTCTCAAGACCTCCTGCTTTCAAGCTCTCTCATCTCCTCCTCCCATGCTCGTCTCCAGGATTTCTCCAGAGCCTCTCCCATCCTCTGGAACTCGCTACCTCCATCTATCCGGCTATCCCCTACTCTTGCTACCTTCAGGCGATCCCTGAAAACTCATCTCTTCAGGAAATCCTATCACGTCTCCAACTAATCTTCTACCACTTCCATCAGCTCATTCCCTACAGTTACAACCTTTTGTACCACCTGCCCCACCCTATTAGATTGTAAGCTCTTCTCGTATTTTATTATAACTGTATTGTCTCCCTTTTTATATTGTAAAGCGCTGCGTAAACTGTTGGTGCAGTAATGCAGTTGCAGTTAATGCAGGTAGGTTCACAACAAACGCACCTGACCATCAAAACACTGCAACAACGCATGGCATGCACTGGAAAGCATGTGTGTTGCTATGCAGTATACTGGAAACATCTGGTGCATTTTCTTGGCAACTCACCAGCAATGTGGTGGCCCATCCATTAGCGGCGCACGGGCACCGTCCCCCCCATCTATGCGTCTGGCCCCCTAATCTACATTCGGGGCGTGGGATGCATGGATTCCAATGGTGGGGTTGTTGTTGTTTTTTTAAGCACGTGGCCAGAGGCTCTAATAGGCTTCAAAAAAGGTTGGGCTCTCCACAAAAGATCTCCATTTTCTGTTCTGGCAGAACGACGACCTGCCTTGTTTACATAGATAAAGAGATTGCCATAGTATCCGCAGCGATCTACGCCATGTCCGGCTCCTCCTCCGTCCCCGCCCCACACTGTATTCCCGGGAGACACACAGGTCCCAGAAGACAGCAGGGACCACTCGGAACATGCAATGCGACTCGCGCATGTGCAGAAGGGAACCAGGCTGTGAAGCCGCAAGGCATCACTTCCTGATTCCCTTACTAGCAATGCTGGCGCCTGCACCCGGAGCTGAGGGGACCGTTCGGATTCAGGTGAGGACATCGCGGGCACCCTGGACAGGCGAGTGTCCTTATATTAAAAGTCAGCAGCTGCAGTATTTGTGGCTGCTGACTTTAATTTTTTTTTCTTTTAGGCGGAACTCCGCTTTAAATGTCAAACAAGTTGTTTCTTTACCATTCAGCTGAAGTTTCCATTTTTGTTTTATTTGCTATTACAGGTATTTTATATAATGCTGACAATTTAAATATACCATTCACATCAGTCCTCTAAATTTCTATCTCACACACAAGGGCCAACTTGGAAAGCACCCAACTAACATCCCAGCACGGCTTTGGAGCATGGGAGGAAACCCACACAAGCACTAGGGTTGCCACCTGTCCAGGATTCACCTGGACAGTCCAGGTTTTGAATCATGTGTCCGGGTTTCAGTCCACCTGAAACCCGGACACATTATCCAGACCAGGCTGTGGCTCCCCAAGTAACCGAAATAGTCACACACAAATCTGTTGCCGCTGCTGGCGGCTGTTTAGGAGCAGGTTTGGCATCACGGAAGGGTGGGGTGATGATGTCAGCAAGAGCAATTTGGCCACACCCACTGGCACACTCTGTGCGCTACATTACTACTCTCCTTGGAGCACCCAAATGTGTCCCAGGTCTTTTATAATCCTATATTGTTTACTGTAAAAAAAATTAAAAAATTGCCCTGTGCCGCAAAAGTGTTCAGGTTTGGCTTGAAGAAAAGGTGGCAACCCTACCAAGCACACATGCAAACTTTATGCAGAAAGTGTCCTGACCAGGGCTTGAACTAGGGACCCCAGTGCTGCAAGGCAGAGTTACTCCCCACTAGAGCTGGACGATTAATCGTTAATAATTGAAATCATGATCTTTTTCTCTTCCCGATCTTCAAAACAGCATGTCACATTCTTTAACAAGTGCAGAGAGTTCTCACAGCTGGGAAAAAAAAAATCCGGGCAGCCTGCCAAGTTTAATCACAACACGCTAATAAGTAGAAACAAAGGTGTCCTTTTATGAAAGTGAGGTAAAATACCGCTTTTCAGTTCGCAGGCATTCTCAGAGGAGATCGCTCTCCTCTGAGTGCCTATTTATGAAAGTGTGTAGATGGCTTCTCATGTTGAGTTGAGGAGCGATCTACAAATGCCAGGAACTCCTGAGAAACGGCTCCTCTCACTATAATCTCGCGTGATATAGCGGGATTACAGTATGAGGAACCATAAAATACAAAGTGTAACACAAATCAGCACACATTCCCCAACATATTAATAAAATAACAACGTTAAATTCCCCCTACACAATATACATTAACCTAATTATAAAAAAACATTGTTTTTATCAATATTTAAAGATCATACATGTCCTTATTTAAATGTGACTGGTGTATAGTAAATGAATGTAATGCACATATGTAATGCAGCTATACACCATTCATATAAATGCAAAATACATTTATAATCATTAAAAAAATAATTTTAATAAAGTATACAAGTATAAATATTTATTAATAAATTAAAATAAAATATATTTCATAATTGATAAACATAAAAATTGATAAACTGGTGCAATGCGAGAACACTGCGAATCCACTGCGGGTTACCGCATCGCACCGACTCGCATGTCAGTTCACACTGCCATATGCGAATCGCTGGGGAGTGTCAATACATTGTTAACAACACCCCCAGTTCAGCTTGCATATCGCACTGCGAACTGACAGTCCGGACATGAATCGGATCGCATATGTGTGAACACACATGCGATCCGATTCTGGTCCGAACAGGAAAAAAGGGTCCTGTGCGTGTTTGCACCAAATGCGGTGCAATATCAGCCATACTATCTGTACAGCTGATATCGCACCGCACAGACATCGCATGTAATGTGAATGGCAGTGTGCTGCGAATTAAATGCGATGCCTGTGCGATGTCCGGCATCGCACAAGTGTGAACTGGGCCTAAAAGTTAACAACACCCCCAAATCAGTTCGCATATCGCAGTGCGATCTGCAAACTCAGACAGTAATTGAATCGCATGGGTGTGAACACCCATGCGATCCGATTCTGCTGTGGACCAAAAAAAGGGTCCTGTAAGAGTTTGGTCCAAGGGCAATGCAAATTTAGCAATACTATCTGTATGGCTGAAATCGCATCGCACAGAGATCGGATGTGATTTTGCACTGCAGTGCGGTGCGAATCACATCCGATCTTGGACACCGCAGCAGTCGGAACTGGCCCTAAACCATATTGCATTTGCACCAAAATGGTACAGGACCCTTTATTTGGTCCGCACTGGAATCTGATCGCATGGGTGTGAACACGCATGCGATCCGATTCCTGCACCATTACATAGTTCGCACTGCGATCTGTGAAATGATCTGGGGGTGTCATTAACTTTACATTGACACCCGCAGTGGTGCGCAGATGTCAATGTAGGTGCGATGTGAAAACCCACACAGGAATCACGCTGGTTCACGCATCGCACAAGTGTGAACCCAGCCAGAGACGTGAACATCTAAAAAAAAATATATATACACTACCGTTCAAAAGTTTGGGGTCACCCAAACAATTTTGTGTTTTCCATGAAAAGTCACACTTATTCACCACCATACGTTGGGAAATGAATAGAAAATAGAGTCAAGACATTGACAAGGTTAGAAATAATGATTTGTATTTGAAATAACATTGTTTTTACATCAAACTTTGCTTTCATCAAAGAATCCTCCTTTTGCAGCAATTACAGCATTGCACACCTTTGGCATTCTAGCTGTTAATTTATTGAGGTAAGCTGGAGAAATTGCACCCCACGCTTCTAGAAGCAGCTCCCACAAGTTGGATTGGTTGGATGGGCACTTCTGGCGTACCATACGGTCAAGCTGCTCCCACAACAGCTCAATGGGGTTCAGATCTGGTGACTGTGCTGGCCACTCCATTACCGATAGAATACCAGCTGCCTGCTTCTGCTGTAAATAGTTCTTGCACAATTTGGAGGTGTGTTTAGGGTCATTGTCCTGTTGTAGGATGAAATTGGCTCCAATCAAGCGCTGTCCACTGGGTATGGCATGGCGTTGCAAAATGGAGTGATAGCCTTCCTTATTCAGAATCCCTTTTACCCTGTACAAAGCTCCCACCTTACCAGCACCAAAGCAACCCCAGACCATCACATTACCTCCACCATGCTTAACAGATGGCGTCAGGCATTCTTCCAGCATCTTTTCATTTGTTCTGCGTCTCACAAACGTTCTTCTTTGTGATCCAAACACCTCAAACTTGGATTCATCCGTCCACAACACTTTTTTCCAGTCTTCCTCTGTCCAATGTCTGTGTTCTTTTGCCCATCTTAATCTTTTTCTTTTATTGGCCAGTCTCAGATATGGCTTTTTCTTTGCCACTCTGCCCTGAAGCCCAAAATCCCGCAGCCGCCTCTTCACTGTAGATGTTGACACTGGTGTTTTGCGGGTACTATTTAATGAAGATGCCAGTTGGGGACCTGTGAGGCGTCTGTTTCTCAAACTAGAGACTCTAATGTGCTTATCTTCTTGCTTAGTTGTGCAACGCGGCCTCCCACTTCTTTTTCTACTCTGGTTAGAGCCTGTTTGTGCTGTCCTCTGAAGTGAGTAGTACACACCGTTGTAGGAAATCTTTAATTTCTTTGCAATTTCTCGCATGGAATAGCCTTCATTTCTAAGAACAAGAATAGACTGTCGAGTTTCAGATGAAAGTTCTCTTTTTCTGGCCATTTTGAGCGTTTAATTGACCCCACAAATGTGATGCTCCAGAAACTCAATCTGCTCACAGGAAGGTCAGTTTTGTAGCTTCTGGAAGGAGCTAGACTGTTTTTAGATGTGTGAACATGATTGCACAAGGGTTTGCTAATCATCAATTAGCCTTCTGAGCCAATGAGCAAACACATTGTACCATTAGAACACTGGAGTGATAGTTGCTGGAAATGGGCCTCTATACACCTATGTAGATATTGCACCAAAAACTAGACATTTGCAGTTAGAATAGTCATTTACCACATTAGCAATGTATAGAGTATATTTGTTTAAAGTTAGGACTAGTTTAAAGTTAGCTTCATTTAAAAGTACAGTGCTTTTCCTTCAAAAATAAGGACATTTCAATGTGACCCCAAACTTTTGAACGGTAGTGTATATCTATATATATCTATAGCTATATCTATATATAGATACAGATATATATATATAGATATATATATCTATATATATATATAGATATATATATATATATATATGTATGTATATATATGTATGTATATATATATATATCTATATATATATATATATAGATATAGATATATATATATACATATATATATATACACATATACATATATATATACATACATATATATATATATATACACATATATATATATATATATATATATATATATATATATATATATATATATATATATATATATATATGTATGTATATATATATATATATATATATATATGTATGTATATATATATATATATATATATATATATATATATATGTATATATATATATATATATATATATATATATATATATATGTATATATATATATATATATATATATATATATATGTGCACACTATAAATTCGTATCCGGCTGGTTTTGGGGTGTGTAATGGTGGGGAAGATGTGCTCTGACTGTTTGGTGAAAGAAAGAAGTCAAAAGACTTCTTGCTTTCTCCAGAATATCAGCCAGTTTCAGGCTTCTCACTCTGATTCTCCACTTCTGAAATGGTGAATCAGAAAGTGAGAATTCTGTCACAGATCGCCAGTGAGGTGCCGAGATCGCACCTTCATAAACTGGCCGTTTCTGTGAATTCTCACTGTGCTGAGATAATGATTGGAGAACATGTTCTCCGCTGATTATCTCAGTTTCATAAACTGGTAATGAGCTGAGATCAGCGGTGAGACTCGGGATCGCCGCTGATCTCAGTTTCATAAAAGGACACCATTGTATCTTTCCATTCTAATAAGTAGAAACAAAGTTTCTTTCCATTCTTTTGTCAAAGGAAAGAACTCCGGTGTAAATGAAGGAAGTTTAACCATTTAAAGTGAAGTTCCACTCTAAAAATTATTTTAGCATTTTTCAGCTCAATTAAAAATGATTAATAACATTTGGAAAAAAACAATTTTTTTTTCTCACCTCTTAATGCCGGTTGCTAGGGGGTCCCTCGTAATCTGCCTCCTTACTCACCTTGGCTCCTTACGTCACTTCCCTCGGCGCCCTCTGCGCCAGAAGGAAGATCACCTCTCCCCCCTCCCTCTAGGCAATCATTTGGGACATGTCACAGGTCCCAGATGATTGCGCGGCCAGTCACGGCATGTGACGCGGCTCGCGCATGGGCAGTGGGGGCTTCACAGCGGGGCGCCCACAGTTACAATGCCGGCGCCGTCGAGCGGAGGGGGAGACGAGCGCGGCTTCGATCCCGGGCATCGCTGGACCCTGGGACAGGTAAGTGTCCGATTATTAAAATTCAGCAGCTGCAGTATTTGTAGCTGCTGACTTTTAATTATTTTTTTTTAAGCGGAACTCCACTTTAAAGACCAAACCTTTTCTGACATTTGTTGAAATAAAAGTAAAAATCATTATTTTCTGCTAGAAAATTACTTGGAACACCCAAACATGATCTCTCTCTCTCTCTCTCTCTCTCTCTCTCTCTCTCTCTCTATATATATATATATATTATAGATAGATAGATAGATAGATAATCTATCTATCTATCTACACACACATTTTTTTTAGCAGAGACTCTATGGAATAAAATTGTGGTTGTTGCAATATTTTATGTCACACTGTATTTCCGTAGCGGTCTTTCAAACGCAATTTGTTTTAAAAAAATACACTTTAATGAAAAAAAACAAACAAACAACTAAACAGTAAAGTTAGCCCAATTTTTTTGTATAAAATGAAAGATGTTACACCGCGAGAATCGTGATCTTTATTTTAAGCAAAAAAATTGTGATTCTCATTTTAGTCCTCCCACCTGTCCCTGATTCCGAGGGACTGTCCCTGATTTGGCACAAAGTCCCTCTGTCCCTCTTTCCTCCTCATTTGTCCCTCATTTTGGTCTGATCTATATAGTTGTATATAAAATTTTTATCTTTTAAAAAGTGTTTTACACCTTTCATCCAATTTCTAAATTGCTGCATTTTTAAATTTCAAAAGCCAATATAAAGGAATAGTAGTGGTAAAAAAAGTACTTGTGGGTTTAACTAAATTTTTTTTTTTTTTTTGTATAATTCTCCTTTAAGGGGGCGTATTTTATGCCTACATACTTTTGCTATTAGGTGTCCCTCGTTCTCATCTCAGAAAGTTGGGAGGTAAGCCCCTGTAAAGTCACTAAAATGTGATGAGAGCTCCTCAGCATAAACACAGAGGTGCCGGGTGCAGGCGCAGTCCACGGGTCATAGCAGGACACAGAATATACGTCTATCCCCCCGCCATACTTGTGTTCCAAGTCCTTGTGACTCTGGATGCCGATGGCGCTTGAAATGTTTTGCACATTTTTTTTTTTTTTTTTATTTATTCCGAAATAACTACAGGCCGGCCTCTTCCAGCTTCCCCACCCACACGCTGGGCAGGCAGTTTGTGTTTTCCCAACAAGGACAGAATTTTCCTCTAAAGGAACGCGGCACCAAGACTTCTTCTGTTGGAGGCGCCACGTCGCTCGTGAGGCTCAGGAATCCTAATATTCTTATACACCTTTACAGGTGACCAGGTACGGAGTTCTTCTTTCTATGTTTTCATCTACAGATCTGAAGATAAATTCTGAGTAATATGTTTAGTTTGCTGAAATGACATCAGTGAGGGATCTTTCGAATGGCTGGCATTCTTCACTGCTCTCCGAAAAGTGATCTGCAGTGGATCCCCTTTGAGGAGAGCAGCGGCTGCCAGGCATTCAGGATGTGATCCTGTCTCTTGAATGCATGCTGGGTTTTTTTTTAAGATTCTTTTTTAATCCCAAGGGGGATTTTATTTTGGAATACATGCTGTCATTTTGATTGCAAGAGAGGCACAGTCCCAGCTCAGACCATATTTACGGCCCTCTCTGTGTGCCGCCTGCGATGTGACGTCACCCTGGCACAGCCAATCAAGAGGCCGAAGATCGCGTACCCAGAAGAGAGACCGGGGCGAAGATGGAAGCGGTCGGGGACAAGGGAGAGCGCAGCACTGGAGGGCCGCGCTTGTAGGCAAGTCTGTTATAATGTACTAGTATGCTGTGCTTTATGGCTTAAAAAAAGCACTATAGACTTTACCACCGCTTTAAAGTGATTGTAAAGGATCGTTTTTTGTTTTTTTTTTAAATAACATATCATACTTACCTCCACTGTGCAGCACGTTACAGTCATAGGCGTGCGCAGGGGGTGTGCCGGGTGTGCCTGGGCACACCCTAATCACCCCCTGTTGTGCAAATTTCCCCTACTGATAGTTCACCAAAGCCCCTAAACACTGCTCCTAAAAAGAATATTAAAAAAAAAATAAAAAACCTACTTACACCATCCACTGCCCTACTGAAACCAACATCTGCCCTACTGACAAGTCCCCTGCTCTACTAACACTGTCCATGTTTTATTACATTTGAGGTGCACACCCTAGTGCAATAGGCTGTGCACACCTATGGTTACAGTACGAAACTGTTTTTGGTCTTATACTTCAATGTAAAGCATTTTAGGGTGTGGCCCCCTAAGTATGTTTTTGTATATTGTATGGACCCTGACCAGGTCTCTTGGGCTGGAGCACCCCTCCCCCTCTTCATTATCTCTTATTAGTGGCCACCAGTGCATAGGAGGAACCCCTTCAGTTCTCCCTCATAGAGAAGTTTGCCTCCCATGGTTGAGACACAGGACCTTTTATTCTATCACTAGGGTAGGACCCACTACTTTGGGGTACTTTGTCGCGGTAAGTGGGCTTAGCAATATATAACCATATAGTGTGACCAAACCCCCGTGTTTTTTTTAATATGGTCGGGTGTTTTTAATTAGCCTTGCAGGATAAATGTCATTTTTGTATGTGTGTGCTGTAATCTGTTTTGTAGCGGAAGGCCCCATTCACACCTGAGCGTAGCAGTTTTCTGGTGTTTTGTTGCGCGTTTCCCAATGTTTTTGAGCTTTGGCGGGTTTTTTTTTTTTTTTTATTAGCCAATAGAAAAAATGATCATCTGTTTCATCATTTTGTTATGTTTTTAGATTTTGTCATCTGCTTCCTGCTCCAAAAATGCCCAAATCATCTGCCCGATTCGAGCGACAAAAAAGGGTCCAGAACTTGTTTCAGCTTCAGGCATAGGGCTTCATGCGACTTGGAGTGGCGATGTGAACCATCTCCACAGAGAATAATGGATTTTTTTTTCTCCCTCAAGCATTTGGTAGCTTCAAGATACAAAAGGCTCTGGTGTGAATGGGGCCTTAGAGTGACACTGGATGCGGCGGATAAGTGGGAGATCCCCAGGGCCCACTCTGTGTAAAGCAGCGACTCTCCTCTCCTAATGCCTGGGGCTGGGCAATGCCGTCTGATCAGGCTGCATTGATGAGCACAGCCAAGTAAGGCTGAGCTGATTGGATGGGGCCAGGCACTGATGGACACTGATCAGGCTGCATTGATGGTGCACAGCCAAGTAAGGCTGAGCTGATGGGATGGGGCTGGGCACTGATGGACACTGATCAGGCTGCATTGATGGTCACTGGTGACTTGAGGCTGCATTGATGGTCACTGGTGACTTGAGGCTGCATTGATGGTCACTGGTGACTTGAGGCTGCATTGATGGTCACTGGTGACTTGAGGCTGCATTGATGGTCACTGGTGACTTGAGGCTGCATTGATGGTCACTGGTGACTTGAGGCTGCATTGATGGTCACTGGTGACTTGAGGCTGCATTGATGGTCACTGGTGACTTGAGGCTGCATTGATGGTCACTGGTGACTTGAAGCTGCATTGATGGTCACTGGTGACTTGAAGCTGCATTGATGGTCACTGGTGAGGCTGAGCTGATGGGCACTGATCAGGCTGCATTGATGGGCACTGGTGACTTGCAGTTGCATTGATGGGCACTGGTGACTTGCAGTTGCATTGATGGGCACTGGTGACTTGCAGTTGCATTGATGGTCACTGGTGACTTGCAGTTGCATTGATGGTCACTGGTGACTTGCAGTTGCATTGATGGTCACTGGTGACTTGCAGTTGCATTGATGGTCACTGGTGACTTGCAGTTGCATTGATGGTCACTGGTGACTTGCAGTTGCATTGATGGTCACTGGTGACTTGCAGTTGCATTGGTCACTGGTGACTTGAAGCTGCATTGATGGTCACTGGTGACTTGAAGCTGCATTGATGGTCACTGGTGACTTGAAGCTGCATTGATGGTCACTGGTGACTTGAAGCTGCATTGATGGTCACTGGTGACTTGAAGCTGCATTGATGGTCACTGGTGACTTGAAGCTGCATTGATGGTCACTGGTGAGGCTGAGCTGATGGGCACTGATCAGGCTGCATTGATGGGCACTGGTGACTTGAAGCTGCATTGATGGGCATTGGTGAGGCTGAGCTGATGGACACTGATCAGGCTGCATTGATGGGCACTGGTGACTTGAAGCTGTATTGGTGAGGCTGGGCACTGGTGAGCCAGGCAGCAACCAGCAAGTGAGACTAACAACCCCCCCCCCCCCCCCCATGATGCCAGGGTTGGATTGGACTTACTTTAAAATGTGGGAGGGGTTATCAAACTTGCCTTTGGGCTGAATCCCCTGGACTTTTTCCCACCTAGCAACATCTCTGCTTCCACCTTCAGCTATTCACAATGATCAAAGGCCAAGGTCATCTTGTACTCCAGCTGCTGCCCAGACATTATTAATCAGTTCCTGACCATCCTATACTCAAATGACAGGCGGGAACTCTTTTGTTCTGGGTGGATGTCATATGACATCCTCCCAGAACGCACCCAGACGGGCTGCGCTGCTGCATAATCTGTCACCCGCTAGATCAGTGTACCGGCCCGGTACCATGTGTTCACTGTGATCGCTTCCAATCATTGTGTGCATTTATGTTGCTTGATGTGATTGGTCACAGTGATCACATGGTACAGACAGGGCCAATCACAGCCCATCTGTACCATGCAATTAGCTGTGGCTAATCACAATATAAACACTGAATGAATCGATTTTATTCAGTAAAAATGGTTGTTTATAACAGTAAGGCTCGGTTTCCACTATTGCAACCCCAAAGTCGCACAATTTTTTTTTTTTTTTTTTTTTTTTTGCCGCGACTTGAAGCAATGCCTGTGTATTCTTGTGGTCTATGGACCTCAAGTCGCATCAAAGTGGGACCAAAGTAGTGCAGGGACTACTTTGATGTCGCACAGAAATTAACGGTACTGATTGGAAATCATGGGGTACGACTTGTCATGCGACTTCAGTCCCAAGTCGCATGAAGTGTCGCCCTAGTGGAAACCTAGCCTAAACCAAGCCCCACCCCCCCCCCCCCCCCCCCCTGCAGCCTCTGAATACCTGAGCAATGATTAAGCACAATTTGACTGTGTGAAACCAGGGCTGGTGAAAGTATTTTTGCCCCCCCCTGGCTCCACCCCTGACTCCACCCCCTTTGCCCTGCTCATGTATACCCTACCTTTTTAATATAGCGCCCATCAAATGCAGCCTTCCCAGCGCCCATCAAATGCAGCCTATAAGCGCCCATCAATAAGTGTTTGCTTGCTTCCATTTATTCGGGTTATCGGGACATAGACCTCTGCAGCCGCGCCTCTGACACTATGTGCGTATGGAGCGGCGGCTAGCTGCTGATGCTGAGACTTAGTTTCTTGCTGCAATGAGAAGAGAGTAGGACCACCAGTGGCCGTGCGCCCTAGGCGGCTGCCTAGTTTGCCTAGTGGTAGCACCGGCCCTGTGTCCCCTGGTGTGACAACGGTTTATTCAATAAACCACATTCGGAACCACCCAATGTGCAGCCATTTCTCTTTATTTTAGCTGCTGAATACCAGTGGGCTCTTTGCACTGCAGCACAACTGATTGTCTCCTTGTGCTGCTTCTCCCTCTCTCAGCCTAATCTCTGCTCTACACAGAGACTGCAAAAGGCTGAAACCAAGTCGAATTCAGGTACTTGCACTGCATGCATTTGAAACAATACAGTTAATGATGTATAAATGATTACATAGTTGCCTGAATTTGCAACTTTTATATCAACAGTTCAAAAGTTCAGCTACATCCAATATATTTTATTACAGAAGAAATGTGCATCATGTGGCTCCCTCTGCTGGTGGCGTTGGGTTTGATTCTTCTGTACAGGTGGTACAGGCAGAGCCAGATACTGGAGAACCTCACCGACAAATATGTCTTTATCACCGGATGTGATTCTGGATTTGGTAACTTGCTGGCTAAGCAGCTGGACAAACGTGGGATGAAGGTCCTGGCTTCTTGTCTGACGGAGACGGGGGCCGAAAATCTGAAGACAGAGACCTCCAGCAGACTGAGAACAAGAATCCTGGATATCAGCGACAGCAAAAGTGTGAGCTCTGCTGCCGAATGGGTATCAAGCATTGTTGGAAATGAAGGTAGGTTTTTTCCCCGCATATACTGTATATGCTTTACACATAAATGACCCCTTTCCAATTTTTATATCATTGTAAGAGAATGCGAGAAACTTCATAAGTTATCGAGGTTAGTTTTTTTTTTTTTTATATCGTACCAACAACAAAATGCAGATTCAAGAAAGTTTTTAGGCCTCTTTCACACAGGTAGATTGGGGGGAAGGTAAAACGGGTAGACATGTGCATTTTGTTTTCTTCTGATTAGTTTTTCGGAGAAAAATTCGATTTTTGGAGATTCGGATGCATCCAAATTGCTAAATAGACATAAGTAACAAATGTCAACGAATCCGAAAAAAAGTTATAATGAAATTAACTAATGCATTTGTTTCATGCGTTTCATTCGGATTCATTGTGAATAGCTGGTTGTTAAGGAGCAGCCGCCACGTCCTTGACAACCATGACTCATCAGCTGTCAGTGGTTCTCCCCGCTGACAGCAGAATGTAAACAAAAGAAGTGCAGCATTGAATATTTAATTAAAAAAAAAAAAAAGTGTTGGTCTCCCTCAATCCATACTAATCATCTATTTGGGTCTGGTATGAATTTTGACCAAAATATTTTAAAAAATGCCATAGGGTTCCCCCAAAATCCATACCAGACCCTTATCCCAGCATGCAGCCCAGGAAAGGGGGGAGCAAGTACTCCCCACCTCCTGAACCAAACTGGGCCATTTGCCCTCAACATGGGGGGTGCTTTGTGGGAGGGGGTCTTTAATCCAACCCCCCCCCCCCCCAAGCACCTCATCCCCATGTTGGTGAGGCCAAGGGCCTCTTCCTGACAACCCTTGCCCAGTAGTTGCGGGAGGGTGACCCCCTTCCCCCATGTGGCCCCAGATCTCTTCATAAAGAGGACCTGTCATGCTGAACTGTTATCGCTAGGGATGTTTACATTTCTTGTGATAGCAATAAAAATTATAAAAAACTAAATTCAAAGGGACAGTGTAAAAAAAAAAAAAGTAAAAATAAATAAATGTAATTAAATAATAAAAAATTAATTATAAGGCGCCCCCGTGCTAGCGTGCAGTGGTGAACTCATCCATAGGTCACGTCCACATATGTAAACGGTGTTCACACTGCACATGTGAGGTATCGCCACGAATATCTGAGCGAGAGCAATAATTCTAGAACTAGACCTTCTCTGTAGTTCTAAATTGGTAACCTGTAGAAATTTTGAACATTTTGTAAACTCTTAAGTACCGTAGTTGATGCAATTCCGGGAGCACGCAGAAATGTTAAAGCATGACATGTTAGGTATCTATTTACTCTGCGTAACATCATATTTCATATAAAATGGGGTATACATCGTCGTGTGTGGGGTTTTTTTTTTTGTTTTTTTTTTTTATTCATTATTTGTTGGATTAATATTGACACTTTGGGCCCAATTTGGACATTTTCACTTAGGGGTGTACTCACTTTTGTTTCCAGTGATTTAGACATTAATGGCTGTGTGTTGCGTTATTTTGAGGGGACAGCAAATTTACACTGTTATACAAGCTGTACACTCACTACTTTACATTGTGAAAAGTGTCATTTCTTCAGTGTTGTCACATGAAAAGATAGAATAAAAATGTGAGGGTTGTACTCACTTGTGTGAGATACTGTATATCTGGACGGTCAGATTTTGGTGTGGAACTTCAATCTCAGATTTTCTCAGCCACAAAATAAGGAGACAATGGAGGTTCTTGGCATTGAGAAGCTGCCAGCCCCTTCCTTTTCTGATTGAATAGGGTCAGTGTGCAGATCACTGACTTTGTCCATTCATAACTGAAACATAGTAAACTATGTTTACTATGCTTCAGTTTGTGTGTAGCACCTTCTAGTGTGTTACTAGTGTTCGTGTAGCAGAACCACCAGAGGGGCTGCTGGCAACTGGTACCCCTACTACTGCAAAGCCAGAAAACGCCTATTTTACAAAACGAGCTCAGAGGTTGATTTCCTGTGTTCGGATGCAAGTGAAAAATGCACATTGCCTGGTTGTGCAGGAATAGGGGAGACCGCTACCAGCTGCCCTTGTGGGGTAATGTTACATTTGGGGTTCTTGTGTGAGATTCTCTTTATGGTAACCTGCACAGCTGTTACCTATAGCAACTGGCAACCAACGAGCCAGAGGACTGGATCTGTTACAAAGCGAGCCAAAGAAATGCTATGTGGAGATTTTTCTGAAGTTAAAATGCCATCCGGCTGCCCAAAAGTGTCTTGTGTTTAATGACTGTTCAGTTTTTAGTGCCGATTACGTTTTCTGTGTGCACCGCTGCCCATAGCAACCACTGCGGATTGCTGCCAACAAGTGTATTACCGTTGCTACCCAGTTGCTCAAAAGTGTCTGGGACCCAAGTGTCATGTCCAGACAAGTTCTGCCGATGTCGGTGAATTGCTCTTATGTCCAACGCCTCTCATGTTCGCATTGTAGTCAGCACCTTTCCGTGTGGCTATGCAAGGGTTAAAGCCAGTGCGGGAAAAGTCCGGCAAAGCAGTGGTGCTGGAGTCAGTGTCTGGGGGTGCTGAGCTGCATAGTAAAGCAAGCCAAGTACACCCAGCAAGTGTGAGAGGAGCAAGATGGAGGACGGTGTACCCTATGTTGTCTTGGCTGCCTGAAATGCAGGAGGTGATGCTGGTGGATACTGGGGTGCATCTAGAGCACTGGGGGGGGGGGGGGGGTTGCCCTCGGGCGGATCAGAGGAACAGAGAGGCTGTGCCCGAACTGTCCTGGCTGCAGGAGACTCACTGCCATGGTCGACGCATGAATCAAGTGTGGACACTGTGGGGACCCACTGACAAGGCTGACACCCAGCGAGCTGCCTGGCACCAGTAACATACAGTGTGGATATGCAATCAGGCCTATGCACAGAAGTTCTGGTTGGCCGGAGAGAAGTGGAGGATTAATGCAGAAATCGGGGTCGAGTGCCAGGAAAGAGATTCCCCCCCAGGAAGACAGACGACACCCATAACAGAGGCTAGGAGTCCATCATAGCATGCAGGTCACGTTGCTCAAGGGTGGTTGCCCACCAGTGCTGCCCAGCAGGAACAAGTAGACGTCCCTGGAAAGCCGGCTGTACCCGTACACCCTGTTAGCCCCACCTGAAAGGAGCCCGAGTGTGAAGACAGCTTGTCTTCTTCAGCTGAGCCAGAGGGGAGTGACAGTGGTGGGAAATAGATTGAGGGTCACCAAGACTGCAGGCAGAGTTTGGGCCCTTGAAGGCTGATTGGGAAGAGTGATCCTCAGACAGTGGGTCAGAAGAAGAGTGGGATTGGGGAAGCACTCAGGGGGAGGTAGAGATATACTGATGGGGCATCAGACCCCTTACACCAGAACCAGCTGAGAGGGCAGAGGGAAGTGGAGTAACTCCTAGCTTGGGCTAAAGGACTCCAGCTGACCCCAGCCTATGTCCACCAACAGATCCAATTGGGGCCCTCAGTACGTAGGCCAGGATCCAGGCCCAAAATGCTGTGTACAAGCATTGGATTGTTCGGTCACCACAATCCTATGTTCTCCCTGGTCAAGGCAGGTTACGAGAACTTCCAAGGAGGGGGGGGGGGGGTTAGGCACGGAGCAATTTTTCACTGTAAGGGCAACAACTAATAGCATTGGATTAAAAAGTGCAAGAAGTCAATCGCTAGGGCAGGCTAGTCCAAGAACTGTAGCTTGGATCAAGGGAGATGAGGACAAAAGGAGAAGCGCCTCTATTTGTAGTAGGACTGACAGTTTTTAATGGACCCCAATTAAGGGCTACTCGCATAAGTTCAATAAACACAGGCTCATCATGAAACAAGGCTGGGAACGCCAGGTGGAGAAGAAGCCCACAGGGACCCTCAGATGTAATATATTGCCAAAAGTATTGGGACGTCTGCCTTTACACGCACATGAACTTTAATGGTGACTTATTCTGTAGGGTTCAATATTGAGTTGGCCCACCCTTTGCAGCTATAACAACTTCAACTCTTCTGGGAAGGCTGTGCACAAGGTTTAGGAGTGTGTCTATGGGAATATTTGACCATTCTTCCAGAAATGCATTTTTGAGGTCAGGCATCAATGTTTGGCGAGAAGGCCTGGCTCGCAGTCTTCGCTCTAATTTATCCCAAAGGTGTTCTATTGGGTTGAGGTCAGGATTCTGCGCAGGCCAATCAAGTTCCTCCACCCCAAGTGGGGTCTGGATTACCCTTATGTCCCACAACATATTATGGACATTGAGGCCTCCCACCCACAGTGGGAGGCAGATATGTTGTGGGCAGGGGCGTTGCTAGGTGGCAAAAAGACCAGGGGCTTCAGCCCAAAGTCCAAGGCCGGCACGGGGGGGGGGGGGGGGGCCTCTAGTGGCGCTGGGTTTTTTTGGTTGGGCGTAGGGGTTGTGTGGTTGTGTGGCGGGGGTACGCTGACTTGCTGGTTGCTGCCTGGCTTACCAGTGCCCATCAATGCTGACCACTAAACTTACCTACCTACCTGACATACACTGACCTACCTGACATACACACATTGACCTACCTACCTGACATACACTGACCTACATACACTGACCTACCTGACATACACAAAAAACAGGAAGTTTGGGACTTTAAATGAGGTGGGCAAATGAGGCCAATGGGTCAGTCACCATCAAAAACAAGCCATTTTATTAATACATAGTAAAATAATGACATAATGGTGACCCCAATATGGGTTGACTGTCACATCATATACAGATACACCCTGTTTGGTACATTGTAAACATTCGTAACAAGCCCCTAAAAAAGGGGGTGCAGAGCGAATGGTATGAAAGGTGAAATGTCCATAAATTGCATAACATCACAAAGTAAATAAATAAATGGAACTTTGGGATTGGTAGACCCAGTAAGAGGGGAAGTAATTGTTGGGTGCATGTCGTAAGCCCGACGCGTTTCGTGTATCAAAACACTCTTCAGGGGCGATTAAGCACCAATATCTAAAGACAAAAGAAAAAAGGGAAGGCTGTTCTAGATGGAGTGCAATATGCATGGTAAAAAAGAAACAGGGTAACTGTGCATATGGGGGGGCAGAAACGCCACTACCCCAAATGGATACTTACATGCCGATGGGGTATGAACTCCATGAGGTGCACGGTCACTGACATACACTGACCTACCTGACCCACAATGACCTACCTGACCCACATACACTGACCTATCTGACATGCACTGACCTACATACACTGACCTACCTGACTCACACTGACCTACACTGACCTACATACACTGACCCACCCACACTGACCTACCTGACCCACACTGACCTACATACACTGACCTACCTAAACCACACTGACCTACCTGACCCACACTGACCGGGTTAGACACAGGCAGGGGTGGTGAGGGGGTTTAGACACAGACAGGGGTAGAGGAGGAGGGTTAGACATAAACAGGCAGGGGTGGTGGGGGGGTTGGACACAGGCAGGGCTGGTGAGGGGGGTTAGACACAGGCAGGGGTGGTGAGGGGGGGTTAGACACATGCAGGGGTGGTGAGGGGGGGGTTAGACACAGGAAGTGGTGGTGAGGGGGGGGTTAGACACAGGAAGTGGTGGTGAGGGGGGGGTTAGACACAGGAAGTGGTGGTGAGGGGGGGGTTAGACACAGGAAGTGGTGGTGAGGGGGGGTTAGACACAGGAAGTGGTGGTGAGGGGGGGTTAGACACAGGCAGGGGTGGTGAGAGGGGTTGGACACAGGCAGGGGTGGTGAGGGGGGTTGGACACAGGCAGGGGTGGTGAGGGGGGTTGGACACAGGCAGGGCTGGTGAGGGGGGGTTAGACACAGGCAGGGCTGGTGAGGGGGGGGTTAGACACAGGCAGGGCTGGTGAGGGGGGGGTTAGACACAGGCAGGGCTGGTGAGGGGGGGTTAGACACAGGCAGGGCTGGTGAGGGGGGGTTAGACACAGGCAGGGCTGGTGAGGGGGGGTTAGACACAGGCAGGGCTGGTGAGGGGGGGTTAGACACAGGCAGGGCTGGTGAGGGGGGGTTAGACACAGGCAGGGCTGGTGAGGGGGGGTTAGACACAGGCAGGGCTGGTGAGGGGGGGTTAGACACAGGCAGGGCTGGTGAGGGGGGGTTAGACACAGGCAGGGCTGGTGAGGGGGGGTTAGACACAGGCAGGGCTGGTGAGGGGGGGTTAGACACAGGCAGGGCTGGTAAGGAGGGTTAGACACAGGCGGGGGTGGAGGAGATGAGATCAATGGCGCTGACACTTACTTTCTCTCAGTGTCAGCCGCGCCTCCAGCGATCCCTCTTGTACAGCAGGAAGCTCCTCCCCTTCACACTGTTACCCGTCAGCTGACTTTCTCTTGTCATCCCGACATGTCAGCAGCAGTAGGGGGGAGCCGTGGAAAGGATGGGCGGCGGTCCGCTGTGCGGGTATAGCAGCGAGTGCTCTGCCGTCACCTAGCCATCAATGTGCTGTCCCTCAGAACCTTCCGCCCGGGACCCATGGTCCCACCAGGTCCCATGGTAGGGCCGGCCCTGCCCTTGAGCACTAGCGCGGAGGAGGAGGAAGTGCAATCCTCCTCCGCTTTCAATGCTGGGAAGTGTGGGCAGTGACGTCACTGGTTGCTAGCCGCTAGGCGGCTATAGCAACCAGTAACCAAGAGTGGAGTCAGGCGGGTGTGGAGGCGGAGCTGCAGCCGGAGCCAGCGCTACCACGGCGCACTCCGCCCCTGTCCCCGGCATTCTAGGACAGGGACTAGAGACTCGGGGCTATTAGCCCCAGGCTCGGGGCTGTAGCCCCAATAGCCACCCCCTGGCGACGCCTCTGGTTGTGGGATTACATTTATGTCCCTAAGCCACAGTAATCCTGAAACTTGGGCTCAGTTTTAGGATATTCAGCAAGAATGGGCCATTCAAAGACTGGATAGTGGTTGTCAAAGATGGACGGCCGAAACAGAACTACTTGATTGCTATCAGCAAACCCATTGGTGACATCATTGGACTTCCCAATCTGAGTTTTAGGACAGCATGGATAGATGGCAGCTGTTGCAGCAAGGGGAGATCTGTGGCTTTTTTTTTTTTTTTTTTTAAGACAGAATAGTTCTGAAGATGGATCCTAGTTTTTTACCGAAGGTCACTTCAGTCCAAAATCTAACTCCAGAAGATAAAACTTCCTACGTTTTTGTTCAAATCCATCGGGTAAGAAGGAAGAATAATTCCATACCCTGGATGTTAAAAGAGCAGTCTTGAGTTACTTGGAAACCAATAAAGACTTTAGATGTTCAGATGCTCTATTCATTTTATTTTCTGGTAATAAAAAAGAGACAAGCTTCCAGAGGAACCATTGCCAGATGGTTGAGAATGGCTATCTCAGAAGCCTATTCCCTTACAGGTCAAGAGAGTCCAGTGAGTATCCGGGCTCATTCTACAAGAGTTCGGATGTGAGTTGGGCAGAAAAAGCTGGTGCCACCCCCGAACAAATCTGTAAGGCAGCTACTTGGACAAGTTAGACCTCATGACGGCTGGGGACCAGGCTTTCGGAAGAAAAGTCTTATAAGCTGTTGTCCCACCCTAAATGGAGTAAGTCTCGATAATCCTCTCGGGTGCTGTCCTGAAAGACGTTTTGGAAAAATGCAAGTTAGACTTACCGGTAACTTGTTTTCCAATAGGCTTTCAGGACAGCAGTAACCCGCCCTTTTTTATGTTGCTGTAATACTATGATATAACTGTCGCTTATGTGTTGCAGCTGGGGCTGGAGGTTCTCTACAAACAACTGATAGAAGCAACGTGGAGGCCTCCTATTAAAGACTTAATTGATGAGGTGTTTCCTATGGGAGGAGCCGCCATGATCTCTGGGGTGCTGTCCTGAAAGCCTATTGGAAAACAAGTTACCTGTAAGTCTAACTTGCATTTTTCCTGGCTGTGCAGGAATAGAGAGACTGCTACCAGCAGCCTTTGTGGAGGTAGTGCTACATTTGAATGAACAGGTAGCTCTGTACAGAGCTATTCCTGTCCATTCATTCAGTGTAGCTGAGGCTGCAGAGAAGGAGATCGAGGGCTGTCTCCTTTCTCTTCCTCAAAGGTGGAACATCAGAGTTCTGTTTAGACCCCTGATATCTCACCAAAGCCCCCTCCCCCAAGGGGACTCCTAAAAAAAAAATTGTAAAAAATTATTATTAAAAAATAAATGGTATAAAAAAATAAAATACTGAACTACCAGGGTCTCAAGGGTCACACTTGCGACCAGGCCCTGGCTGGGGTCAGAAAAGCTCTTCGTGGCTTCTTGCACTATGGCCCTGAAGTTGAATATAGAAAAGAAAGATATATCACCGCTCCAGGAGAACAGACAGGAAGTAAATCTCTCTCTTTCTCTCTTTCTCTCTCTTTCTCTCTCTCTTTCTCTCTCTTTCTCTCTCTTCGGAAGCCGTAGGTGCTGGCAATTGCTAGTAGCAATAAAACGGGAACTGATTCTGGACAGCAGCACTCTTGAAAAAAATGCCTTATTTATTGATAAGATTCACATCAAAATCACAGCAGACAGGAGAGCTGACGCTTCGCACTAACATTATTGCTTATTCATAGCTGACAATCGCAAAACAGGAAATCAAATAAATACTCTTTTGATTAAGCTCATGTGGCTGAATGATTAACAAATGACTCAGACCCTTAATGGGTAAAAGTGTGAACAAAATACATAATTAGCCATCATGGGCAACACCTCTTTGATAATATAATGGTTACTCGTCCCCAAATGTGAATGAAAAGTAATGAAATGGATAAATAATGAAAAAAGGGACAATAAAAAAGTTAGTGAAAAGAATAAAATAGTGAATAATGTGCTATAACAGAGCAAAAAAAGTGTATGTGCAAACACTGAATATGGTATTTAGTAAAAGACATAATTTATGTGTAATATATTATGGGCAACCTGTAATATCAGTGTGTATGTATGTGTGTGTTTATATATATATATATATACTTGCGAAAGTATTCGGCCCCCTTGAACTTTTCAACCTTTTGCCACATTTCAGGCTTCAAACATAAAGATATAAAATTTTTTAATTTTTTGTGAAGAATCACCAACAAGTGGGACACAATTGTGAAGTGGAACGAAATCTTTTGGATTTTGCCACCACCATGTTTCACGGTGGGGATGGTGTGATGAGCTGTGTTGCTTTTACGCCAAACATATCGTTTTGCATTGTGGCCAAAAAGTTTGATTTTGGTTTCATCGGACCAGAGCACCTTCTTCCACATGTTTGGTGTGTCTCCCAGGTGGCTTGTGGCAAACTTTAGACAAGACTTTTTATGGATATCTTTGAGAAATGGCTTTCTTCTTGCCACTCTTCCATAAAGGGCAGATTTGTGCAGTGTACGACTGATTGTTGTCCTATGGACAGACTCTCCCACCTCAGCTGTAGTTCTCTGCAGTTCATCCAGAGTGATCATGGGCCTCTTGGCTGCATCTCTGATCAGTCTTCTCCTTGTCTGAGCTGAAAGTTTAGAGGGACAGCCAGGTCTTGGTAGATTTGCAGTGGTCTGATACTCCTTCCATTTCAAAATGATTGCTTGCACAGTGCTCCTTGGGATGTTTAAAGCTTGGGAAACCTTTTTGTATCCAAATCCGGCTTTAAACTTCTCCACAACAGTATTACGGACCTGTCTGGTGTGTTCCTTGGTCTTCATGATGCTCTCTGCGCTTTCAACAGAACCCTGAGACTATCACAGAGCAGGTGCATTTATACAGAGACTTGATTACACACAGGTGGATTCTATTTATCACCATCAGTCATTTAGGACAACATTGGATCATTCAGAGATCCTCGCTGAACTTCTGGAGTGAGTTTGCTGCACTGAAAGTAAAGGGGCCGAATAATTTTGCACGCACCACTTTTCAGTTTTTTTATTTTCTAAAAAAGTTTAAAATATCCAATAGATTTCGTTCCACTTCACAATTGTGTCCCACTTGTTGGTGATTCTTCGCAAAAAATTAAAATTTTATATCTTTATGTTTTGAAGCCTGAAATGTGGCAAAAGGTTGAAAAGTTCAAGGGGGCCGAATACTTTCGCAAGCCACTGTATATGTGTGTATATATATGTATATATATGTGTGTATATATATATATATATATATATATGTGTATATATATGTATGTATGTATATATATATATATATATATATATATATATATATATATATATATATATATATATATATATATATATAATATATTAGTGTGGCCTGTGGAACAATTTAAATTAATAAATAGATAAAAGAGTGGCTAATAAGTGAAGAGATGAGTGAATTAATTATAATGCCCCAAACCTATTTATGTTGTAACATGTGTATGGACACAGGAAATGTATAGATGTACACAAGCACATATGAACCGGTGATAATGATGGAAGTAATCGTGAAGATTAAAAAATAACATGTATGTGTGTGTGTGTACTGAGTGGCCCCATAATCTCCTATTGCCCGGGGGCCCCATTATCATCCGTTTCACGGCCACACTATATAGCCCTCAGCTACACACATATATTTTTGGTCACCTGAATAAATATATATATTATATATATTTTTTTTAATTTCCTGATATTACAGGTTGCCCATAATATATTACACATAAATTATGTATTTTACTAAATACCATATTCAGTGTTTGCACATACACTTTTTTTGCTCTGTTATAGCACATTATTCACTATTTTTCCTTTTCACTAACATTTTTTTATTGTCCCTTTTCATCGCATTTCATTACACTTCCTTTTTTTTTTTTTTTTTTATTCATTTCATTACTTTTTAACCACATTTGGGGACGAGTAACCATTATATGGCTAATTATGTATTTCGTTCACACTTGTACCCATTCAGGGTCTGAGTCATTTGTTAATCATTCAGCCACACGCTTAATCAAAGAGTATTTATTTGATTTCCTGTTTTGTGATTGTCAGCTATGAATAAGCACTAATGTTAGTGCGAAACTTCAGCTCTCCTGTCTGCTGTGATTTTCATCTTTTGATTTTTGATGTGAATTTTCTCAAATAAGGCTTTTTTTTTTTTCAAGAGTGCGGCTGTCCAGAATCGGTTCATGTTTTATTACTATGACCCTGAAGGTTTTAGTTAAGTCACTGAATAAATGTATATCTGGACGGTCAGATTTTGGTGTGGCCGTTGGCAGTCACTCGTGCAGGGTACAGGGGCACTGCCCCCCTAATCCATGCGCCTGGCCCCTAATCTACATGCAGGGCAGTGGATGCATGGATTCCAATAGGGGTTTTTTGTTTTTTTGTTTTTTCAAAGCACATCTTCCGGTTTCTCCTCCTGGCCAATCAGGAAGCGGGTCCTGAGACCTGATTGGCCGGGAGTCCTAACTCCTGATTGGCCAGGAGGAGAAGCAACCGCCAGGCGGAGGAGCAGGGGGGAAGCCACTGAAGCCGCAACCTGGATGGGGTAACTGTGGGGCCTGGTGGGCGACAGGTGGGTTATGTGATTGTTTGGCTGGAGGGTGGCTAGCTGGCTGGTAGGACTGCTGGGGGGGCTGCAGGCCAGCCCCCCACCAGAAAATTGAGCACCAGCCACCACTTCAATCTCTGATTTTCTCCTCCACTATGTAAAGGAGACACTGGAGGTTCTTTGGCATTGAGAAGCTGCCGGCCTCCAAAATCCAGACATCTAATGTGACAACTTCTATATCCCTTATAACTTCTCTTGAGTGAATTTCGTCTATAAGGGGAAAGGCTCCGAATGTCAGAGGCTTATCAGAAGCAGTACCGGCTGGTGTGTGTTGTTGGGTTTTTTTTTTTTTTGTTTTTTTTTTTGGGGGGGGGGGGGGGAGCTAAGGTTGATTGGCGGCACCCACCCCGGTACTTACCCCATATAGGTGGCGGGCAGGTATGCGGGCTCCTATGGGTGGTGGCCAGCTGCCGGGTTGCAGGTTGTGGGCTCCTGTGTTCTCTCTTCTTCTGAATCACGGTGGCTACCGTCGTGTGGCTCCTCTTCCGGTCTCAAGACCCGCTTTCTGATTAGCTGGGAGGAGGATAAGTGTGGCGATGGCACACAACTGGGTGGGATCGGGGCTCTGCACCCTGAGCCCACCCTTTTTTGAAGCCTATTAGAGCCTCTAGCTCTAATCACGTGGTTCAAAAAAAGACTCCCCGATATTGGAATCCATGCGTCCGGCGCCCTGTAAGTAGATTGAGGGGCCTGACGCATTGGTGGGGGGGAGGTGCCCATACGACCGTAATGTACGGGCGGCTGCTGATCAGAAGACTTTTTTTTTTTTTTTTTTTTTTTTTCAGGTTAAAGGGGGGTTCCAGCGACCATTCAACTTCTTTTTTTTTTTTTTTTTTTTTTTGTAGTCATTCATACACTTTCAAAATAAAGTAATACTCACTGTTTCGGTTTTTTAAATCTGCTGCTGTCCGTTTTTCGTTTCTAATGAGTATTTATAAAAAGTGATCCTGGCGGTTCCCATCTTGCTTGTGGGCATGTGAAGCCCACAAGCATTGATTTCCGGGATCCGGTGAATGCTGAGCTCCCAGCATTCACCGCTCTTTCCCGCGCATGCTCAGTGTTTACGGCGAGCAGCGTCATAAACTTCAGGGTTGCCATCGCAACGCGCGTCGTCATCGAAAGTTCCCGCCCCGTTGTGATGGCAACCTCTTTCAAAATCCCACGAGAACTCGCAGCAGGTCTCTGCAATGACTCCTGGGAACAATGACCCCAGCTCCCAGGAGACAGTGCGGCACACAGGAAATGACGGATTACCCGCCCATATCCGCAGTGGACACATACAGGAAGCAGAGAAAGACATGACAAAAACACAGGTACACAAGAAAAAAAAAAAAAGTTTCCGTTTATAACTGAATACATTGCTGTAATGTGATTGAGCAAAAGATGTAAAATAGGGTGGAACTCCGCTTTAAGAACTGTAAAAAAAAAAAAAGACTATGCCTGGTTTTATAAGCATCTTTGTTGGACCCTCAAAGGAAGTAATTTCTTTAGAAACCTTCTTATTGCTAAAGATTTACAAAGTGTTAACAGTTTGCTGATTTCAGTACTGACATTACTCTGTCTCATGGCTCGCAGGTCTTTGGGGATTGGTGAACAATGCTGGTTTTACCACTACTTTTGCTCCCACTGAGTGGCAAACAAAAGAAGACTTCTCCGAGATCCTGAATGTGAACCTTCTTGGGACCGTGGATGTCACGGTGCGCTTGCTGCCTCTTGTCAGAAAAGCCCGGGGACGCATTGTCGTTGTATCCAGTGCCTATGGGAGATTGGCTTTTGCGGCTGGGGGATATTGTCCTTCAAAGTTTGGCCTGGAGGCTTTCTCGGACAGTCTAAGGTGAGTTGCCATGATCGGTGGTAAAAAGGATTGTAGCTTAAAATGACCCCTTTGTTCTTTCCATCTAAAAGTACTTGTGAGGCTTTTATAGGTTCTTTATTACCCTGTCATCTCTATCTAGCACTCCACAGGTAGCAGCTGTGGAACTCTGCCATTTTTACCTTTAGAAATCAGATGTGGAGAGCTAGTGTCCAGAAACAATGACCTCACACCTTCTTCATTCCTGATTGGCTTTTTTTTTTTATTATTGGCTGACAGCCCATTGTCATTGGCTAGCACAATGAGCTGTCAATTAATAGAAAAAAAACTTTGATCTAGTAGAGGATTTCAGTGCATCTGGGCAGACTTGCAGTTTTATATCAGTTATATATTAGTTATATATGCAGTTATATAGACCTCTTGTCCATCAAGGTGCATTTATAAACATCCTGGTAATCAAAGGGATAAAGCAAGCTCATGGCTGACTTTTTTTTTTTTTTCATTTTCATTTGTTCGTTCCCTTTTTTTTTTTTTTTTTGTAAGTGCACTGCTGTAGGACCCAGGTTGAGAAAGGCTGTTCTAGCTGGCTGAAATGTGGACACTTACTGTAGACCTATTGCATGTCTTCTGGTTGTGTTCCAACATTCAATGATCTTGGAACATAGTAGTACATAATGCTACCACATCCTTGCACCCAATTCACACTTTGGATGTCAAAGTCACATGACAAGTTGTACTTTTTTATTTATTTTTTTATTTTTTTTACAATAATCACCATTCATACAGTAATATGTGTGACTAAAGTCATAGCGACTTCAAAGTAGTTCATGCACTACTTCGGTCCGACTCTCACTCATGCAACTTGAGGGCCACAGACTTCAATGTTAACCCTCAAAAGTTGCATGAAAGTCACACCTGAATGTTTTTTACATGCAACAGGGGGTCTGACTTTGCAGAGGGACAACATGTCACATCCAAAGTTGTGTCAAAATTGCATTCCAAAGTTATGCATTACGTTGGAGTCCTTCAAGTGTGAATAAAATACGCTGCTCAAAAAAATGAAAGGAACACTTTGAAAACACATCAGATCTCAATGGGGAAAAATATCATGATGGATAATCTACAGTGCCTTGAAAAAGTATTTATAACCCTTGAAATTTTCCACTTTTTGTCATGTTACAACCAAAAATTTATTGAGATTTTATGAGATAGACCAACACAAAGTGGTACATAATTGTGAAGTGGAAGGAAAAATAATAAATGTGTTTTCAATATTTTTTTTTTTTTTTTTTTACAAATACATAGCTGAAAAGTGGAGGGGGGGGGGGCAATTCAGCCCTCTTTACTCTGATACCCCTAACTAACATCTAGTGGAACCAATTGCCTTCAGAAGTCACCTAATTAGTAAATGGAGTCCTCCTGTGTGTAATTTTAATCTCAGTATAAATACAGCTGTTCCGTGAAGCCCTCAGAGGTTTGTTAGAGAACCTTAGTGAACAAACTTCATAATGAAGGCCAAGAAACACACCAGACAGGTCAGGGATAAAGTTGTAGAGAAGTATAAAGCAGGGTTAGGTTATAAAAAAAAAAAAAAAATCCAACGCTTTGAACATCTCAAGGAAGCACTGTTCAATCCATCATCCGAAAATGGAAAGAGTATGGCACAACTGCAAACCTACCAAGACCGTACGAACGTGTGCACGCACCCGCACAGCCATACGAGGGGGTGTACGTTCGCACGCACGTTCACGTCCACCAATCCCGGCGCTCGGCGCCATATATAAACAAGGTCCTTGCCTGACACTAGTGCTGGATCGTCTTCAGCTAGTTCCTGATTTCCTGACATCTGTGTGACCTGTTACCTTGCTCCTGATTACCCGGCTTCCTGACCACTCTCTCGGATCTCCCTTGTCTGCTACCTACCTTGCTGATCATACCGACTCTGGCTTGGACTATCTACTACGGCTCTGCCTCCTGACTTTGTACCGTGCTGCCTGCCCGTTGCCGACCTCTGCCTGACCTTGACCACGAACTGTCTTCTGTTTTGGATATCTCGCTGCCAGCCCGTTGCCAACCTTTGCCTGACCTGACGTTGCAGTTTTCCCTGAACCCACGCCTGCCCGGCTTCTACTAACAGTTCTGGTGACCTATCTTCCATCTAGTGTCCGGAGGATCCTGAATCTCCAAGTTCCAGTTCTCCAGCCGCAGGCACCTGCACCCTTCCGTGCCCCGGCACTCCCTGTCCTCACTACCAGGGGTGTCAGGACCAGGACCGTGCGAGAGGCCTCCCTCAACATTCAGACTCTGCTGTAAGGTACCTGACAGTACGATCCAGCCAAGATGGAGTCTGAAAGGGGGACCTCACCTCTGGACACGCTGTGCCAACAGATTTCGGCTCTTACACAGGCAGTCCATGGCCTACAAGATGGCTACCGGCAACTTGAGCAAAGAGTGGAGTCATTGTCTCCAAATCCCTCAACTCACCAGGCAGCTACAGCAGCTCGGTCTCCCGGTCCAGTGGCCTCAGCAGCAGCACCTGCAATAATGGTGCCACCCCTAGAGCCTCGAGTCCCCACTCCAGAGAGGTTTTTTGGAGATCGTAGCAAGTTCCGTGCCTTTTAAAAATGCCTGCCAGCTATACTTCCTGCTACAGCCCCGTACCTTCTCTTTGGAGAGCACCAAAGTGGGGTTTGTCATCTCACTACTCCAGGGGGAACCTCAAACCTGGGCTCACCGCTTATTGGAGCAAGCCAGTCCACTTTTAGACACTATGGACTCTTTCCTGAATGAAATGGCCAAATTGTATGACGACCCTCAACGAGCTACCACTGCAGAGGCCAGTCTTCATGCTCTCCAGCAGGGACGTAGGCCAGTAGAAGATTACGTAACTGACTTTAGGCGATGGAGTTCCGATACTCAGTGGAACGCCGCCGCCCTCCGCTATCGGTTCCACATGGGACTCTCTGAGGCACTGAAGGATGAGTTGGCCCGAGTTGGACTTCCAGACTCTTTGGAAGACCTGATCCAATTATCCATCCAGATAGACCGTCGTCTAAGGGAACGGAGATCTGAAAGAACCAGTCAGATGCGACCCAGCTGGATGTTGCCCAAAGTTCCTAGCAACCCTCCTATGTCCACCTCCCATGTACCTGCTGCCACCTCCGGAGCCGATGCAGATAGGGTTGCTCCGCTCACCACTGTCACCCGAAGAGGAACAGCGTCGATGTCAGAACAACCTCTGCCTCTATTGTGGGGAAGCTGGCCACTACGCAAATATGTGCCCAAATAAAGCTCGTAAGTTCAACTATCTACCTCATGAACCTAGAACACTAACTGTAACAAGATCTGCTCACATTGCTGTCCCTGTTTCCTTGCAGCTTCCAGAAGGAACACTTCGGGTTCGGGCCATAATTGACTCTGGCGCCTGCAGCTGCTTCATAGATCGTGCCTTTGCCCTACAACATGACATTCCATTAACACCCAAGCAACAGCAACTTTCCATACGACTCGCAGATGGGTCAAATATTAAATCCGGGCCTATTACACACGAAACCCAACCACTGCCCGCCAGCATATTACCCAACCATCAGGAACTATTGTGCCTGGACGTCATCTCATCCCCATTGTTTCCAATTATTCTGGGAATGCCATGGCTACAAGCCCATAATCCCCAAATCAACTGGGTTACGGGCGAAGTAGTGTTCCAGTCCAGCTATTGCCTCCAGAACTGCCTCAAGGTCCTCCACCATGTAACCCCAGTCCTCGGCTGTTTAAAATCTGCATCAGAATCCCAAGAACTGGTTCCATCTGTCTACCATAGTTTCCTGGATGTGTTTGATAAGCAGAAAGCAGATACTCTTCCTCCCCACCGGGTTTATGACTGCCCAATTGAACTGTTACCAGGGGCAGAAATCCCGTTTGGAAGAATCTTTCCCCTGTCGGAACCCGAGCTCCTGGTCCTTAAGGAGTACATTAACGAAAACCTCACTACAGAGACTTAAATAAAATGACAATTAAGAACCGCTATCCTCTTCCCTTGATCCCAGAACTGTTTCAGAGACTTCGCTCGGCCCGGATATTCACAAAATTGGATTTGCGAGGTGCCTATAATTTGATTCGAATCCGTGAGGGTGATGAGTGGAAGACAGCTTTCTGGACACGCTTCGGCCACTTCGAGTATCTAGTTATGCCATTCGGACTCTGCAATGCACCAGCCACCTTCCAACATTTTGTGAACAACATTTTTAGAGATTTTCTGGACTCATTCGTAATTGTCTACTTAGATGATATCCTGATATTCTCAAACTCCTTAGAAACGCACCGTGACCATGTGAGGCAAGTTCTTCTGAGATTGAGACAAAACGGACTCTTTGCCAAAGCCGAGAAATGTGAGTTTGAACGCCAGACCATTCACTTTCTCGGCTTGGTAATATCAACTGGGGGTGTAGCAATGGATCCTCAGAAGGTCTCAGCCATCATGTCCTGGCCACCCCCAACCGATAAGAAAGGAGTGCAACGTTTTATTGGATTCTCTAACTTTTACAGAAAATTTATTAAAAATTTCTCCAGTATTATAGCACCCATCACACATCTTACAAGGAAGCAAAGCCGTTTTCAATGGACCACAGCAGCCCAAGCTGCGTTCGACAAATTAAAGGAGCTATTTACCTCTGCTCCGGTGTTGAAACACCCTGATCCTGCCCTACCTTATACCCTGGAAGTGGATGCGTCAGAGAACGCTGTGGGGGCCATCCTGTCCCAGCGCCAAGGGCCAAAATCTTTAATGCACCCTGTGGCTTTCTTCTCCAAGAAATTAGGTGCCTCCGAGAGAAATTATGACGTTGGGGACCGAGAGCTCTTGGCGATAAAAGCAGCCTTGGAAGAATGGCGGTATCTCCTAGAGGGAGCAGCACATCCCATCTTGTTCTTCACAGATCATAAAAATCTCGAGTATCTCAGGACTGCCAAACGCCTCAGACCCAGACAGGCAAGATGGGCCCTCTTCTTTTCCCGTTTCAATTTCCATCTTACCTATCGGCCAGGATCTAAAAACATCAAACCCGATGCGCTATCCCGCATGTTCACGAAGACTGTGGATTCTTCACCGCCAGATACGATCCTGCAAGCTGGAAATTTCTTACTAACCCAATCCAGTGTTCTATCACAGATCCGTCAGGCATCTTTAGGGACAACGATACCCCCAGGAACTAACCTCCAAGAAAAAGATGGGCTCTTCTGGCAAGGGAGTAAGATTTTTGTTCCCCAAGGTCTACGTACCACCATTCTACAGGTCTGTCATGATTATCCCTTAGCGGGCCATTTTGGGGGTCACAAGACCATGGACTTAATTCAAAGGCATTTCTGGTGGCCCAACCTTGCAAAGGACTGTAGGATTTATGTAAACTCTTGCTTGACCTGCCTTAGCAATAAAAGTAACAAGAACAAAGCATGGGGACTACTGAGACCACTGCCCATCCCCGAAAGACCTTGGGATAAACTTGCAATGGACTTCATTGTCGAGCTTCCTCCTTCTGATGGATTTTCATCCATCTTTGTGGTCGTTGACCGTTTTTCCAGGATGGCACATTTTATCCCTATGAAAGGAACTCCGTCGGCAACCGAGACTGCCAGAATTTTTATTAAAGAGATTGTTAGACTCCACGGAATTCCCAGTGACATTGTTTCTGACCGTGGAGTACAATTCACATCTAAATTTTGGAAGTCATTGTGTGAGGCACTAGACATCAAACTGAGCTTTTCTTCAGCATATCACCCCCAGACCAACGGGCAGACTGAACGCACCAAC
The DNA here is from genome assembly GCA_037952835.1 of Lithobates septentrionalis. NCBI lineage: Eukaryota > Metazoa > Chordata > Amphibia > Anura > Ranidae > Lithobates > Lithobates septentrionalis. Next base: position 167,967 of record JBBDGP010004218.1, on the reverse strand, counting down.
CAAACGTTGGAACAGTACCTACGATGTTTTTCATCTTTTTCTCAGGAAGATTGGGCCTCATTGCTACCCTTGGCGGAATTTGCATTCAACAATGCTATGCACTCTACCACAAACCAGTCAGCATTCTTCTCCAACTACGGGTTTCACCCTTCCTTTTTTGCCAGTACTCGTACCAGACTCTCCTGTACCTGCTGTCCAGGACAGACTCAATTTCTTTGCTGCAAACAATAAGTTGCTTAAAGAAACTATCTTTAAGGCACAGGAAGATAATAAAAGATTCTTCGACAAGAAAAAAAGGGGAGAGTTGGAGCTAAAGATTGGTGATAGTGTGTGGCTGGCTACTAAGAATCTGAAATTGGCATGCCCTTCTAAAAAACTGGGACCTAGATACTTAGGGCCCTTCCCAGTCAAGAAGAAGATTAATTCAGTCACCTACGAACTCGAACTTCCCAATTCATTCAGGATCCACCCTGTTTTCCATGTTTCACTACTCAAGGTCGATGTACCAAATTCCTTTCCAGATCGGGAGGTAGGACCCCCTGAAGCTATAATTGTGAATGGGGAAGAAGAATTCGAAGTTGAAGCCATTTTGGACCATAGGAAACGGCAAGGGCAAAATCAGTATTTAATCAAATGGAGAGGCTTTGGCCCAGAAGAGAATTTCTGGGAACCTGAAACAAATCTCCATGCTCAAAGACTCATACAGGCCTTCCACCGCTCCCGCTCAGAGGGTTCGGTGTCTAGAGGCATCCAGAGGCTGCCCTTAAGGAGGGGGCAATGTCAGAGAACTCGCAGCACTAGCTCCCGTCTCCATGCAGTAGCGTCAAACGGCCATGCGCGGTGTCCCCGACAGATACGAGCGAGTTCCGGATCGAACGTGCACAACCGTGCATCCGTACGAACGTGTGCACGCACCCGCACAGCCATACGAGCGGGTGTACGTTCTCACGCACGCACGTTCACGTCCACCAATCCCGGCGCTCGGCGCCATATATAAACAAGGTCCTTGCCTGACACTAGTGCTGGATCGTCTTCAGCTAGTTCCTGATTTCCTGACATCTGTGTGACCTGTTACCTTGCTCCTGATTACCCGGCTTCCTGACCACTCTCTCGGATCTCCCTTGTCTGCTACCTACCTTGCTGATCATACCGACTCTGGCTTGGACTATCTACTACGGCTCTGCCTCCTGACTTTGTACCGCGCTGCCTGCCCGTTGCCGACCTCTGCCTGACCTTGACCACGAACTGTCTTCTGTTTTGGATACCTCGCTGCCAGCCCGTTGCCAACCTTTGCCTGACCTGACGTTGCAGTTTTCCCTGAACCCACGCCTGCCCGGCTTCTACTAACAGTTCTGGTGACCTATCTTCCATCTAGTGTCCGGAGGATCCCGAATCTCCAAGTTCCAGTTCTCCAGCCGCAGGCACCTGCACCCTTCTGTGCCCCGGCACTCCCTGTCCTCACTACCAGGGGTGTCAGGACCAGGACCGTGCGAGAGGCCTCCCTCAACATTCAGACTCTGCTGTAAGGTACGTGACAACAACTATTAGTCGTGTTCTCCACAAATCTGCCCTTTATGGAAGAGTGACAAGAAGAAAGACATTGGTGAAAGAAAGCCATAAGAAGTCCCATTTGCAGTTTGAAAAGAAGCCATGTGGAGGACACGGCAAACATGTGGAAGAAGGTGATCTGGTCAGATGAGATCAAAATTGAACATTTTGGCCTAAAAGCAAAGCGCTATGTGTGAAGGAAAACTAACACTGCCCATCACCCTGAACACACCATCCCCACTGTGAAACATGGTGGTGGGGATGCTTTTCTTTAGCAGGGACAGGGAAGCTGGTCACAGTTAATGGGAAGATGGATGGAGCCAAATACAAGGCAATCTTAGTAGAAAACCTTTAGAGTCTGCAAAAGACTTGAGACTGGAGCGGAAGTTCACCTTCCAGCAGGACAACGACCCTAAACATGCAGCCAGAGCTACAATAGAATGGTTTAGATCTAAGCATATTCATGTGTTAGAACGGCCCAGTCACAGTTCAGACCTAAATCCAATTGAGAATCTGTGGCAAGACTTGAAAATTGCTGTTCAGACGCTCTCCATCCAATCTGACAGAGCTTGAGATATTTTACAAAGAAGAATGGGCAAAAATGTCCCTCTCTAGATGTGCAAAGCTGGTAGAGACATCCCCAAAAAGACTTGCAGCTGTAATTGCAGAGAAAGGGGGTTCTTCAAAGTATTGACACGGGGGGGGGGGGGAACCATTTATCATTTTCCTTCCACTTCACAATTATGTGCCACTTTGTGTTGGTCTATAACATAAAATCCCAATAAAATACATTTACGTTTTTGGTTGCAACATGACGAAATTTGGAAAATTTTCAAGGGGTATGAATACTTTTTCAAGGCACTGTATAGTTTTATGGATTGGGTAATGTGTTAGGAACAAAAGGATGCCACATTGTTTGAAATAAAAATGATCAACCTACAGAGGGCTGACGTCAAAGACACCCCGAAAAACAAAGTGAAAAAATGATGCAGCAAGCTAGTCCATTTTCATTGCAGCAACTCAGAATGGTCCTCAGTGGTTTGTACGGCCCCCACGTGCTTGTATGCATGTCTGACAACGTTGAGGCATGCTTCTAATGAGACGATGGATGGTGTCCTGGGGTATTTCCTCCCAGATCTGCACCAGGGCATCCCTGAGCTCCTGAACAGACTAAGGTGCAACCTGGCGGCGTCGGATGGGCCGAAACATAATGTCCCAGAGGTGTTCTACTGGATTTTGGTCAGGCAAGATTTCATCCTCCAGAAACTGGCGTCATACTCTCGCCAGCATAGGGTCTGACAATGGGTCCAAGGATTTTATTCTGATGCCTAATGGCAGTCAGGGGTTATTTTCTAGCCTGTAGAGATCTGTGCATCCCTCCATGGATATGCCACCCCAGACCATCACTGACCCACCACCAAACCGGTCATGCTGAATGATGTTACAGGCAGCATAACATTCTCCATGGCTTCTTCCTTTCACGTCTGTCACTTGTGCTCAGGGTGAACCTGCTCTCATCTGTGATGAGCACAGGGCACCAGTGGTGGACCTGCCAATTCTGATGTCCGATGGCAAATGTCAATTGATCTCTGTTGCTGGGCAGTGAGCACAGGGCCCACTAGAGGACATCAGGCCCTCAGGCCACCCTCATGAAGTGTGTTTCTGTTTGGTCAGAGACATTCACACCAGTAGCCTGCTAGAAGTCATTTTGTTGGGCTCTGGCAGGGCTCATCCTGTTCCTCCTTGCACAAAGTAGCAGATACCGGTCCTGCTGATGGGTTAAGGACCTTCAACGGCCCTGTTCAGCTCTCCTAGAGTAACTGCCTGTCTCCTGGAATTTCCTCCATGCTCTTGAGACTGTGCTGGGAGACACAGCAAACCTTCTGGCAATGGCACATATTGATGTGCCATCCTATAGGGCCCAGGTATCGCCTCATGCTACCAGTAGTGACACTGACCCTGGCCAAATGCAAAAATAGTGAAAAACAGTCAGAAAAGATGAGTAGGGGAAAAAAATGTCAGTGGCCTCCACCGACCTGTAATACCATTCCTGTTTTTGGAGGTCGTCTCGTCTCATTGTTGCCTATCTAGTGCGCCTGTTGTTAATCAGTTTCAGCTGCTTTTGGTGTTAATGAAATTAACAACCCCCTCTGCTACTTAACTGACCAGATCAATATCCCAGGAGTTTCATTGACTTGATGCTATTCTCTGATTTTAAAAGTGTTCCTTTTAATTTTTTTTTTTGAGCAGTGTATTTGTCCCCAACTTTAAAAATGGGAAAGTTTTGGCTTGATAGACACTCCAGGGGGGAAAAAAAAAATTCAACAGGCTCCAAACAACTGTTCACTGTTGCAGTATATCACAAAAGTGAGTACACCCCTCACATTTTTCAAAATATTTTATTTTCTTCTATCCTTTTTCATGTGACAACACTGAAGAAATGACACTTGTCTACAATGTAAAGTAGTGAGTGTACAGCTTGTATAACAGTGTAAATTTGCTGTCCACTCCAAAATAACTCAACACACAGCCATTAAACCGCTGGCAACAAAAGTGAGTACACCCCTAAGTGAAAATGTCCAATTTGGACCCAATTAGCCATTTCCCTCCCCAATGTCTTGTGACTCATTACAATGTCTCAGGTGTGAATGGGGAGCAGGTGTGTTAAATTTTGCTGTTATCACTTATTGGTCACTGGAAGTTCAACATGGCACCTCATGGCAAAGAACTGTCTGAGGACCTGAAAAAAATAATTGTTGCTCTACATAAAGATGGCCTAGACTATAAGATGATTGCCAAGACCCTGAAACTGAGCTGCAGCACGGTGGCAAAGACCATACAGCGGTATAACAGCTCAGGTTCCACTCAGAACAGGCCTCGCCATGGTCCACCAAAAAAAATTGAATGCAGGTGCTCCGCGTCATATCCAGAGGTTGTCTTTGGGAAATAGACGTATGAGTGCTGCCAGCATTGCTGCAGAGGATGAAGGGGTCAGCCTGTCAGTGCTCAGACCATACGCCACACACTGCTTAAAATGGATGGCTGTCGTCCCAGAAGGAAGCCTCTTCTAAAGATAATGCACAAGAAAGCCCGCTGAAGACAAGCAAACTAAGGATATGAATTACTGGAACCATGTCCTGTGGTCTGATGAGACCAAGATAAACTTTATTTGGTTCGGATGGTGACAAGCGTGTGTGGAGGCAACCAGGTGAGGAGGACAAAGACAAGTGTGTCTTGTCTACAGTCAATCATGGTGGTGGGAGTGTCATGGTCTGGGGCTGCATGAGTGCTGCCGGCACTGGGGAGCTACAGATCATTGAGGGAACCATGAATGCCAACATGTACTGTGACATACTGAAGTAGAGCATGATCCCTCCCATTAGAGACTGGGCCGCAGGGCAGTATTCCAACATAATGACCTCAAACACACCTCTAAGATGACCACTGCCTTGCTAAAGAAGCTGAGGGTAAAGGTGATAGACTGGCCAAGCATTTCAATGTTTGTAGATTACCCGTTTTATTTTTTGCATGGAATGGGCGGAGACTTTTTTTATATAAGAAAAGGCAGGTCGGCTTTCAGTATGGGTACGTCCACTCAGAACAGTGAAGCTCCCACCCGGCCGTTGATGTACTTTGCCTGGGTGGGAAGCAGTTAATAGCACTAATTGCTGTATTTGTGTAACTGGAGATGTAAATTTCCCGTTAGTGTCAGATTGTCCACTGCACGATCACAGTCCCACATAAGTCGCTGATCACCACCATTACAAGTAAACATAAATACATAAATACAAATTCCAGTATATATCCTATCCTTTTCTAGATGCTATAGCTTTCACACAGACAAATCAATATACACTTATTGGGATTTTTTTTTTTTATACCAAAGACATGTAGTAGAATACATTTTGGTTTAAATTTTATGAAGAGATTTTTGTATTGGATATGTGTTTTGTTTTTGTTTTTTTTGTTTTTTTTTTAATCTTGGTCTTCTTTTTTTTTTTTTTTTTTTAATATATAATATTAAATAAAAACCTCCAGTGATGATCAAATACTGCCAAAATAAAGCTCTATTTGTGTGGAAAAAAATATATAAACTACACTTGGGTACAGCGTTGCATGAACACGCTGTTTAACACCAGTTAAAGTAGCGCAATGCTGAATAGCAAAAAATGTCCTGGTCGCAGGGGGGGGGGGGGGGGGGTAAAACCTTCCAGAGCTGAAGTGGCTACAAGTTATTGTTGAATCACTAGGCCCGTGGCAGATATGTAAAAATTGTTGTGGTTAGTAGACTATGTACAGGTGTAAGAATTGGTGAACTGGTTAATAAAGTCCATGATGATTTTGTGGTCTGTGTCAAAACATTTATACTACATTTTATACTGTTTCTGTTCCCCAGGAGGGAGATGCGCGATTTTGGTGTAAAGGTTTCTATCATTGAGCCGGGAGCTTTCAAAACCCCTGCGTGCATGGTTGTGGATAACTATATTAATAACCTCAACCGAATGTGGGAGAAACTTCCAGCGCATATTAAGGAGAGCTATGGCGAGGACTACCTCAAGCAATGTAAGCTATAACATAAAGACACTTATATATTGTAGCATTTTGTTACTGCAGAGAGCACACCACACCTGAATGTTCATAGCCATTGGTGTACAGTTATCCGAGAGGCATTTTTATGTATCGGGTGTCTGTCTGAGCCTCATGACTCTTTCCTTTTTTAAAGTTTTTCTTTTTTCATCTTTCCTTCTTCTTATTTTAAACAAAAAGTGGGTGGGTATCCGCGCTAAAAACTGTAAAACATATATAAATGTGAAATGGCAGCCAGCACAGTTCGTTGATCACCAAACTCAGTAAAATATAGTCCAGCGCTTATTCAAACACGAAAAGTTCATTCGTTGAAGATGTAAACCGTATAGCAGTATGAAGAGCCTTTCACCGCTTCAAGTGTATAAGGAAAAAAGCACTCAACGCCCAGCTGTGTCAAATCTGCTTACTAGATAATGATTTAAGATGCGCATCAAATCACTAAATGCGGGCAATGTGGGCGTCACTCTCCAATAGATGAAATAAATCATCCAAAGAATCAATCGTTTAACAGGAGATTGCCAGTATTCAAACAGTTTCCAAAGTCAGGGCAGGAGCATGGGAGCATCAAACCTCAGCATTTCAGCAGTACCCAAGACATGAAAGGAAAAAAGGTGGCAAAAAATAGTGAAGCCCGTAAGATGAAAGGGCACAAGTTTAGTAGTAATACACTTACAATTATGTAGTAAAAATGGTCATCGTGATGGGTATAAAATCAGCGGTTTTAACGTGCTTGCATCAGCTAGCCTGACGTGTTTCATCCAAAGGGGATATCATCAGGGGCATGGCTAAGTGATGCAAGCACGCTCCATATATAATGATCCCGATAAAAAATGAACCGGGTGCTGTAGCTCATCTGAAGTGCTAGCAACTGGAACTGTATTGAACATGTGTATGAACGGGCGGCCGCGCATGTGCGGTACGGCAACCCGCCCTAAGCTGGAAGAATAGATCAATCAACATCCGGGAGTACTCCAGAAGTAATAGTAGCAGTCATTTTCAAGTGTTTAGACGAATGGGCAGCTGCACATGCGTGCAACAATCACACATCCGAGAAAACGAATAATGACCACTTCCAGGAGGTTGGCTCACCGACCGGAAGAGGTCATTGAACCGCAAACCGCAGCACTTGTGCTCCAACTCTGCGTATGTCAGACGTGCATCCTAATACAAGAAGAAAGCAATGACCGCTTCTGGGAGGCTGGTTCAAAACTTTCGCTGACCAGAAGTGATGTCATTGGAGCGCAAACATTGGCAATTGCGCTCCAATCACTAAAATGACTGCAGTGAATAAAAAATTAAACAGAATTAACAAATAAAGCGAAATCAAAAAAGATCTTGAGGGCCTGCATGAATATGGTGTCATAACTGACTATTTTTAAAAAATAATAAATGTTAAAAAGTATGTCATCATAGAAAAGCACAGGAGTAAAATAAATTACATGGATGCTGTACATATCTTTAAAAAAAAAAAAAGGCAATGTGCAGATGACTAAATCTATAAATACAAATATTAAAATGACCAACATCTTATTCAGACATGGAAATATCAAAAAATGATAAAAAGGAAGACCAATACTAAAGTTTTATAACTAAAAAAACAATTCACGTCCCAGTCGACATTTATTCCAAAGGGAGTATAACATTTTAGATCGTAAATCCAACATGTTTCAAGTCGTGAAATTTTTCCCTTTTAGCCAAACTCCCTCTCCAATGACGGTTAAATCTGTCTATAGCAATAAAACTTGTTCCAAGTGGATTTTTCTTGTGACACTCAAGCTAGTGTCGTGAAACACTGTTTCGGAAACCCCTTTTTTTTATGTTAGTAATGTGTTCAATAACTCTGACATTCATCACTCGTATTGTGCGACCCACATATTGTCGGCCACACGGACAAATCAAAAGATATACTACATTCAATGAAGTACAAGTGATAAATGTGTTTTAATGTCATAGGTCCTGCCTGTCACATTGGACTTGAATTGAGAAATTTACCTCACTTTGATTTTATTAAAATGGCAAACTTTACAGTTACGACATGGAAAATATCCTTTTAGACCTCTGAAAAAAGTAAACTATATTAGGTGCCACCTGAAGTTTGAGAGGAGATACATCTTTAAAAATGACCTGCGGGCAATCTGGTAGAACGGGTCCCAAAATTTTTTAATTTATTTATTTTTTTAGCACCCCCCAATGTTTGGTCACAATTTTCTTAACATCATAATACCGATATGAATTGGTTGTGACCATGGAAAAAAGTTATAATTACTTTCTCTGGATGGCATTTTATCCTTAGTTTTGAACATAGAGTTTCTGTCCATATCCCCCACAGCTTTAATCTTTAAATCCAGGTCAGTTGTCAGATAACTCTTAGCTCAACTTATTCTTCAGAGTAGTCGCCTGTTCCTTTTTTTATTTTACCCTGGTGATCCTGCAAGTAACACACTTCCAGTCTTAGGGTGACAACGCTAACTGTGCTTTATTTATGGAGGAGTAGTGTTGTCGCCCTAGAGCAGGAAGTATCCCCCTCATCCTTTTTAGAGGAGTTCAGGATCAATGTCTCCAGCATGAAACAATTCTTTATGTGATGGTCAGCGGGCCTCAAATGATATGTCTGTTAAAATTTAAATTTTTTTAAATCCTTTTTTTTTTTTTTTTCAAACCATGTTTATAAAGCTCACTGGCTACGCATTTTGACCCTGATTGGGTCTTGATCACATACCGATGCAAAAATACTCGGCACATTTAAATAGGAAAGATGTGGGCACATACTATGTTTCTGGAGTGCTAGGTCACATCTTTCACATTTTAAAGCTGAACGAGAAGTATGAACTTTTTGGTCGTAGTTACATTGGACCAGTTTGAACCAATGGAAGTATACATTTTCCATACCTGTGGGACTGCTGTGGAATTGGATAATCACTGTGGTAGTTGCCCTTACTACAGTGATTGTCACTGTCTTCCGGACACTCTGTCAAAGATGCTGCATCCTAACCACAAGGTATCCTTTAACTTTAACTTTAAAGCGTTGCCTATGGACATTTTTGGTTAAAACAAGGCCGCCCCTTTACTTTAGAGTAACCATCAGTGTCTCTTTCACGTCTGAGTCCTCTTCACATTAGGGTCTCCATCAGAACAGTCCCCCTCAGAGCCCCCTTACATTAGGGTCTCCATCAGAGCCCCCCTTAAATTAGGGTCTCCATCGAAGCCCCCTTACATTAGGGTCCCCATCAGAAGTCACCTTGCATTAGGGTCCCCATCAGAGCAGCCTCCTTGCTTTAGCGTGTATATTAATACCCCCCCCCCCTTAACTTGGGGTCTCCATCAGGACAGTCTCCTTGCATTAGGGTGCCCATCAGAGCAGCCCCCTATATTGGGGTCTCCATCAGAACCGTCCCCTTGCATTAGGGTCCCCATCAGAGCCCCAATACATTAGAGCTCTATCAAAGCCCCCCTTACATAAGGATCCCCATCAGAGCAGTCCCCTTGTGTTAGGGTCGACATCAGAGCCCCCCTTACATTAAGCTTTCCTTTAGAGACTCCTCCCTTACATTGGGGTCCCCATCAGAGCCTTCCATACATTAGGCCCCCCATCAGAGCCTCCCTTACATTGGGTCCCCCCCTCCCATCAGAGTGCTGTACCAACAGGATGGGAGTTGAGGGGAGTTACCCCTAAAATAATGGGCACAAGTGTGTGTGTGTGTGTGTGTGTGTGTATGTATATGTGTGTATGTATATGTATGTATATGTATGTGTATATGTATGTAAATTTTATTATTTATTTTTTATATCCAGTAGTGCCGTTATCAGTGTTTGACTTTTGATATACTCAACAGGTATCAAGGCTCTGGAAGCCATACCGCTAGTAGCCAGTCCAAAGACGTACAAAGTCCCAGCTTGTATGGAGCACGCCCTGACTGCTGTCCACCCCTGGACCCGCTACTCACCTGGCTGGGACTGCAAGCTGCACTACCTCCCTCTATCCTACCTCCCTACGGCCATCACTGACTATTGGCTGGGTCGGTCCGCTCCCAAACCTGCCTCTAGGACATCGGTTGATGAAAAGAATAAAAATGACTGATTGGTGCCATGAAGTGTTGGTCAATCCTAATGGCTAGTGGGTCACCAAAATCAAATGTGTTTTCCAATCAACATGCTTATCTTTCCTGTTTAATCAACTATTGTTATACAGTATTTACACTGATACAATGTATTCACTACTAGAGGGATGGGTGCGGTGTCCCTGTCTATTTACCCTGTCAATTGTTCAATAAAGCTTTTGTAAAATACTCAGTTGGAAGTGGTGTCCAGTCTTTTGTACGTCTGTAGTAAGAGGTAGGTGGGGAGTGGGGACGAGGTTCGGGCTGATCTTGCGTTTGTGGTGGATCTTGCCTGTTCATGATCCACCGGGCCCAATGCTGGCCTTTGAACCTAGGTCAATTGCCTTGGAAGGGCCAACAATGGGGGGCCTAGTTAAGTGCTTGGTGTACGTGAAGCTGCTGTAAGGAAAGCTAACAAACTGCACAGGGAAAGATTAGGGTTCCTTAGGAAATGGCACTTTATATTGCACATTAAATTATACATTTTATGAAAGAAGCCCTGTAGAATAAATTAAAATGGTAATTGCATTTTTTTTTTCTGCTGCACAACATTTGCGCAAATGTTTATCAAATATTGTTTAGGAAAAAAAAATACACTAAATTGACTTGGTGCACACAAACACTAAATACTACCTAATGTTTTGTTAAAATATAAAAGATGAGGTTGCATCAAGTAAATAGATACTCAACATGTGAAGCCCTAAATTACATTTTTTTTTTTTTTTTTTTTTTTTTTTTTTTTTTTTTTGTTGTTTACATGCTGTCACCAGTCCAGTGTCTCTAATCACCGCCACACCAGTTAAAGTATCTCCTTCTTCCTTCCGTCCTTTGTTGATTAAAAAAAAAAAAAAGAAGGAAGGAGGAAGGAGATACTTTAACTGGTGTGGCGGTGATTAGAGACACTGGACTGGTGACAGCATGTAAACAAAAAAAAAATAAAAAATAGATTTTTATTGAATTGAACACAAGGTTTTACGTGGTAGAGTTGTATAGGTATACACTCCATAGAAAACAGGAGTTTCAATCCTCATAACATTAAATGAATGGTAGTAAGTGTATAGCCAACTTATCTAACAAAGGACTGGGAAGCATTGCATAATACCCTGAGTTCCAAGCACTCTTGGAAAGAAAAGTGCAAACCATTAAACAGAGGGGCGGGAAAAATGAAAAGAAAAGGACAGTCCAAGCGGTAGTATACTGCAGTTACTTTGTGTTCTAGAGATCCCAATTCCATCGCACTAACATCAAGTTACGCATAAGGCAAATCACTTCTGACAGGCTACTTATGCCTCGTTTCCACCGAGCGGATCTGTTCGGTTCGGTACACTATTTTGGGTGTTTCCATTATGAAAGCGGCCCATACAACCGAACCGTTCCATTCAGGGTCCTGCTTCAGATGTGGGGCCATAGAAAATGGAACGGTTCGGTTAGGGCGGAGCTACGATACTTTACACTGATTGGGGGACGTGTGACGCCATGACGGCATTTTTTCTAAACCCACGTATGGCCCCTGTCAGTCCGACTTGCAGTGGAAACGCTCGCCTGAATAGGCCGGACCATTCTAGGCTGTCCAAACCGATCCGAACCGATCTGCTCGGTGGAAACGCGGCATAAGTCTCATATGGTCACTTAAAGTCCAGTGCAGGAAAGCGTCTAGCCCATTAGTAATCTGTCTATTGCCAGCTGCGGGGGTGCCACCTCTGGGGAGTTCAACAAACTCTGCCAGATGCTTATACATTTTTCCTATGATAGTAGTTTTTTTTTTTTTTTCTTGGATAAGGATAGTATTAACCATTTTTGGATCCACTGTGCCTCCGGGACCTGTTGCCAAAAGCCAAAGTCAGGCAATCTGCTTCCTAGCTAGGTATAAGAGCCTCGTGAGGGCATGGAAACATCGGAGGGGGGTACAGTTCCTCAGTGAGACTCCCCAACAGACATGTCAATGGGTCCACCGCCAGCTGAACCTGGCATACATTGTTAATTTTGGTGACCAATTCTGCTCCAATATCACACCAACTTGGGGCATCTCCAAAGCAAGTGGATGAGGTCACCCGGATGGGCCTGACATTTCAGACATATGGAAGTCTCTCGTCTACCCCATTCATGTAGCTGTACTGCTGTACGACATACCCTGTGCGATTATAAACAGGTGTGACAGCCTCTGCGCCGCGGATACCGACACCAATGGTCCCACTCCAAGAATCTGATCCAACTGTTCATCAATGGGACCAACATCTCTCTCCCATCCCTCCCTGCAGGCTAAAAGGTCAGGGGCTTGTATATGTGATAGTAGATGGGTATAAATTCTAGAGATGATACCCTTTTTTCTCGGGGTCCGTGTATATGGATTCCAAGAACGTGGAGTCCTCTAACTTCAGATTAGAGTGTCTACGCTGGCAACGCATGGCATGCTGTAGCTGTATATACTGATAAGGATGACCTTTCAGCCCTGGAAATTCCTGCAAAAGTTGAATATAATGATTTTATGACAGAGTAATTTAGTACTTGATTGAGGAATCTAATCCCCACCCTTTCCCAGATCAGGTGTTTAACAACTTTAGCTGAATCCTGTATAAAAGTGGTTCTGCAAAATGAGCGTTTGACGAAAAAACCCTGTCTGTCCCAATGTATTCTCGACCCCTTTCCAGAATTTCATTAATAGCTGAACTGTGGGGCAATGAGATGGGACCATAGGGAGGCCCATTTCCACATGGGATAGGGCTGTGTAGCCTATATCAGGGCCAAAGGAGTAGATCCCTAGAAGAGTCTGTAGCCGTTGCAAGATCCCAGCCTGTAAAATGTTGTAGTTGGGCTGCAAAATAGTAAATTGGTGGATTTGGAACAGCCATTCCACCCTGATCTTTGGGAAGTTGCAGAGTGGCAAGCTTAATGCGCGCCACTCCACCTCTCCAGATAAGAGCCCTGAACTGCGAGTCTATACGCTGGAACCAATCCTGTGGTATCCAGATCTGGGCATTATGCAGAATATACAGTAGTTGCGGGGCCCAAATCATCTTTATGAGATTTACACGTCCAGCTACTGTCAGCGGTAACTTATACCAACTGGCATGTTTGTGTTGGAACTCTTCTTTTTTTTTTTTTTTTTTTTTTTCCCGGTTACTACTATACCCAAATATCTGAATTAAGTGACCACCCTCATTCAGGTGCCTCCCCTCTTCACTGAACACAAGGGGATTAGGCGGTGGCCATCTTTTTGTAGCCCGCCGGGCGCCGGAAGTGACTTTGTTCTCACACTGAGAACAAAGCAGCCGGCCGGACGCCGGGCGGATGCTGCTCGACGCAATGGATCGCACCACAAAGCAGCTCCAAACCCCACTAATGAAGCGCCTGCAATCTAGTGATGGCATTGACGTGGCGCTTCCCATAGTGCACTGTGTCCGGCGCCCGAACACAGGCACTTAGACTTTTTTTTTGTGATTGCCTGAGGGGGTGGGGAGCCGCCACTGAACTTATGTATTCCTCTCCGCCTTAAAGGAAAGACTGAGAAAAGAAATCAACATGCTGAAATCTTCTCCTAAGGTATTCTTACTTAGCGGTAGTAGAAAATAAAACACACTTAGGCCATGGGTGCTGGTGATTTTTTTTTAAGGGTGTGCTCCATACGATCCAGCCAGTTGGACCCATTAGCAGGAGTATAAAAAAATTGTGTCTCGGAATTCGCTAAAATTCTAAGCTTGGCAGGATACAACATAGCATATGTGACATCATATTTGCGGAGACGCTTCTTCACTTTAGTAAACTTGGCCCTGTGGTGCTGTAGGTCAGCAGAGAAATCGGGGTAGAATGATATGCCTACATTATTCAACTTCATAAGGGCGCCTCTGGTTCTGGCCTGGAATAGTATGGCATCCCGATCCTTGAAATTAAGCAATTTAAATAGGAATAACCTAGGATGCTCTCCAGGTTTAGGCCGCCTGGGTTTGACTCTATGAGCCCTTTCCACAGCAAACATGGGGAGAAGGAGTTCTTGCCAAATGTGTTAAGGAGCCAGTTTTCAATAAATGCCACAGGATTTTTCCCCTCTGCCTTCTCCGGTATGCCCACCGCACGGACATTATTGCATCTCTGTCTTTTCTCCATGTCTTCCAAATGGGCTGAGTGGCCTGTGATAATCAATTGCATATGGCGAACTTCTCTCTGCAATGGCAAAACCTCATCCTCCACATTGCTCACTCTGTCCTCTAGGGCTGCAGTACAGTCATGCAGTTTCTGCATATCCTGTCTAACTAGCTCAGAGGTTTCAGAGATTCAGAGGTGACTGCTGCAAAAATGTCTCTAATGCCGCGTACACACGGTCGGACTTTCTAGAAAGCTAGGTCCGACGTACTTGCCGCCAGACTTCCGGCGGACTACCGCCGGACTTTCTGAACGGCCGGACTTGCCTACACACGGCCGGACTTTCCGGAATCCGGTCTTCCCGCCGGACTTTCAGAATGAACGGACTTTCCCACACACGGACAAGTCCGTTCATTTTGAACGTGACTCGGGTACGACGGGACTAGAAAAGGAATTCAATCTCGCCGCTTTTTTTGGCTAGATTGAAACCTTGCGAGCCCCGTCGCAGGCCCTTAGGTCTGGTATGGAACTTTAAGGAGAACCCCCCTACGCCGAAAAACCGGCGTGGGGGTCCCCCCAAAATCCATACCAGACCCCGATCCGAGCATGCAGCCCGGCCGGTCAGGAAAGGGGGTGGGGACGAGCGAGCGCCCCCCCCCTCCTGAACCGTACCAGGCCGCATGCCCTCAACATGGGGGGGGTGCTTTGGGGGAGGGGGCGCCTTACGGTGCCCCCCCACCACAAAGCACCTTGTCCCCATGTTGATGAGGACAAGGGCCTCTTCCCGACAACCCTGGCCGTTGGTTGTCGGGGTCTGCGGGCGGGGGGCTTATCGGAATCCGGGAGCCCCCTATAATAAGGGGGCCCCCAGATCCCGGCCCCCCCACCCTATGTGAATGAATATGGGGTACATGGTACCCCTACCCATTCACCTAGGTAAAAAGTGTTAATAATAAAACACAACACAGGTTTTTAAAATAATTTATTAAACTGCTCCGGGGGGGGTCTTCTTCCGTCTTCGGGGGTCCCTCCGCTTCATCTTCTCCCGGCGTCCGGTTCGTTCTTCTCCGCTCTCTTCTCCCGGTGTTCCAGTTCTTCGGCCGGCTCCTCTGCTGTGTTCAGGTAGCTCTCTTGCCAGCAGAGGTCCGGACTTCTGGGCTTCTGGGCTTCTTGTCTTCTCTTCTCTTCTCTTCCCCCAGATGTTGACACGACGCTCTCTCCGGCTGGACTGGTCTCCGAGGGCTGCGTTGTGACTTATATAGGCGGAGACCCCGCCCCCTTTTGATGTCACAGTCCCTGGGCATGCTGGGACTGTGACGTTTTAGGGGGCGTGGTCGACCACGCCCCCTAAAACGTCACAGTCCCAGCATGCCCAGGGCCTGTGACATCATATGGGGGCGGGGTCTCCGCCTATATAAGTCACAACGCAGCCCTCGGAGACCAGTCCAGCCGGAGAGAGCGTCGTGTCAACATCTGGGGGAAGAGAAGAGAAGAGAAGCCCAGAAGCCCAGAAGCCCAGAAGTCCGGACCTCTGCTGGCAAGAGAGCTACCTGAACACAGCAGAGGAGCCGGCCGAAGAACTGGAACACCGGGAGAAGAGAGCGGAGAAGAACGAACCGGACGCCGGGAGAAGATGAAGCGGAGGGACCCCCGAAGACGGAAGAAGACCCCCCCTGGAGCAGTTTAATAAATTATTTTAAAAACCTGTGTTGTGTTTTATTATTAACACTTTTTACCTAGGTGAATGGGTAGGGGTACCATGTACCCCATATTCATTCACATAGGGTGGGGGGGCCGGGATCTGGGGGCCCCCTTATTATAGGGGGCTCCCGGATTCCGATAAGCCCTCTGCCCGCAGACCCCGACAACCAACGGCCAGGGTTGTCGGGAAGAGGCCCTTGTCCTCATCAACATGGGGACAAGGTGCTTTGTGGTGGGGGGCACCGTAAGGCGCCCCCTCCCCCAAAGCACCCCCCCATGTTGAGGGCATGCGGCCTGGTACGGTTCAGGAGGGGGGGGGGCGCTCGCTCGTCCCCACCCCCTTTCCTGACCGGCCGGGCTGCGTGCTCGGATCGGGGTCTGGTATGGATTTTGGGGGGACCCCCACGCCGGTTTTTCGGCGTAGGGGGGTTCTCCTTAAAGTTCCATACCAGACCTAAGGGCCTGGGATGCCCCCCACGCTCGCCGCAATGGGAAAATTTGTTTTTCCTATTGCAGCGAGCGCGAGATGCAGTAACCTGCTCCTCCGTCGTATCTGGTCCTTCGGACCAGCATACAGACGAACGGGCTTTCCGTCAGGAACTGAGTCCGGCGGAGGTACGACGTAAAGATTTGAAGCAGGCTTCAAATCTAAAGTACGTCGGATTTCCGCCCGAAACGGTCCGTCGGAAGTCCGATGGAGACCACACACGGTCGGATTTTCCGCCGGACTTGGTCCGGCGGCGTCCGTCGGACTTTTGCAGGTGAAAAGTCCGACCGTGTGTACGCGGCATAAGGGTCAGTTCAGGAACATGCAGCCCCTGGCCGCCTAGAGCCCTGGCTGTGTGATCAGGGGCTGGTGTACTCACTGCATCCCATGATGAGGCAGGCTCTGAGTCCTCAGGCCGCATGCAGTCTCCGGATCCTTACAGTCCTCTCTGCTTCACTACAACTTCTACTTGTAGCTCTTCAGCCGCTGGAGCTCCTGGTCTATCACTGGACCCTCTGATTCACTGACTCTGAATCCCTGGAGCTCCTCAAAGCTTTGCGGTGGTATCTCCCTCAAGCACCACCCACACTTCCCTGCTGGGTCCCTAGCTTGGCACTCTAGATACTTCTCAAGCTTCACCCCTGCTCGCCGGCTCGGTCCCTGGCTTGACTCACAAGGCTGCTCCGCAAGCATCACCTCCGCTGGCTTGGTACCTGACTTGATCACCGCCTGAAGTTTCCCGATTCTCCACCGTGCCCATACAGTGAGAATACTACTCCGGTACTTGCTTCAGTTACTCACTGTGGTCCCTAAAAAAGGTGGTTGGTCCCTTAGTCGCGACAGCTTTGACCAACCTTCGACCACGACAGGTTCTCCGGCCGGCAGAACCGTCACTTCTGGTTGGACTGCAAGCCGCAATTCCAACCCTGCGCTGCCCTATTACTTCTGGATGGCCCCTCACACAGCATGGCAGCCAGATGCCCCTGGGATAGACCCAATATTCGGCCTAGCAGCCCAGGGCACACGACACGCGTCCACCCAGAGAGCCGTCCAGGTGGCACAGAACACAGATCACCTGACCTCACCTGAATATTTAGGCTCTCCCAGCAGGCCAAGGGGTACAAGAAAACCCCTGCTCATTGGCTGAGATACCCCATATACCCATAGTCAGACTTGGGTTGTCCTTCTCTTATCTAGTGCCACCAAGTACCCGGCCACCTAGCGGTAGAAGAGAAAAGTGCAACAAGGCCAAACTTAGGGAGAAATCAATGGATGTCTAGCAAGTGACCAGGGTAACTACTCCTGGCAAGCAAATTTGTCAGGAGCTCCCTGACTAAACCCCAAGGCGCTACAAATAATTATGCTACCAAAATGAATGTGTGCTGTAAATTGCCTCCAGCATCGCTCCTGTTTCTTCATGCTGGAGGCTGCCATTTTGCTGAAGCCCAGAGCCCGAAGCAGCAATAAATCTTTAGGCTGTCAGCTGATCAGCCTGTACAGTGCAGAGCAGGGTGAGACATTGTATTACTAGATTTTAAACAGCATAGGCACTTATTTTGAATGTTTTACATAACTTCAGGCTGGCCCCTTTTGTAGGTATAGCTATCTAGCAGGACAATTTTCTGACTAAAGTTACACTTTAATAGGCAGAATTTCCTGATCCCCAATGGTATAATTTCTTTCCGTCTCTGAAATATATGTGTGTGTATCCAGCTTTAGCAAGACCACAAGGCAGAGTAGTTCCAGGTTTGGAGATCAATAACCCAATCGTAGGCATGGTGAGGAGGCAGACGGTCAGCAGCTTTTTTTTTGTACAAATCATCTTGGAAGGCTTGTTAATGTCGAGGGAGCATTTTAGGGAGGCAAGTCTGATGGCATTGCAACCACCATGACCTGGCCAGAGTTCCAATCTAGATAGGGCTAATGTTTTTGTAACCACGGACATCCAAGAATGATGGGACAAGAAGACTTAGGAAGGATCAGGAAGGAGATTTTCTCATGATGTAGAACACCAATATGCATAGTTATGGAGATAGTTCGGAACCTTAAATGTCCTAAGGTCAAGGTAGAGCCATCGACTGCAGACATGGAGAGGTGTATCACCAAGGGAATGAGAGGAATGCCCAATTCAGCGGCCAAGGACAGCTCGATGAAGTTCCTGGCTGGCCCCAAAGTCCACTTATTCAGAAACTTGAAATGAGTTCAGTTGCCAATGAATGGAGATCGATATGACAAATCGAGGGAAGGTGGTAGGCAGATTTAAGTTCTGGTCAACAGTATCCTGTTTGAATGCAGTCAGGCCACCAGGCTGAATATGTTTTTTGTAGGACTACAGGGACATGAATTCAAATAAAAAACTTCCATATATATTTCAGTGGTGGTTTTAGCTATTTGTCAGGAGTAGAACATTAAATGACCAACAGGTTGTTTCTTTAGCATTCAGCTGAAGCTTCCATTTTTATTTTATTTATTATTACAGGTATTTACGGTATATAATGCTGACAATTTAAATATAGCATTTACCGTATATACTCGAGTATAAGCCGACCTCAATATAAGCCGAGGCACCTAGTTTTACCACAAAAAAACGGGGAAAACATATTGACTCGAGTATAAGTCTAGGGTGGGAAATGCAGCAGCTACTGGGTAAACAATGCTCATCTGCAGCCTCACTGTGTCCATCTGCAGCCTCACTGTGCCCATCTGCAGCCTCAGTGCCCATTTGCAGCCTAATTGTGCCCATTGCAGCCTCACTGTGCCCATTTGCAGCCTCATTGTGCCCTTCTGCAGCCTGACCGTGCCCATTTGCAGCCTTATTGTGCCCATTGCAGCCTCACTGTGCCCATTTGCAGCCTCATTGCCCATTTGCAGCCTCATTGTGCCCTTCTGCAGCCTCACTGTGCCCACCTGTATCATCAGTGCCCTTCTGCAGCCTCACTGTGCCCACCTGTATCATCAGTGCCCATCTGCAGCCTCACTGTGCCCATTTACAGCCTCATTGTGCCCATTTGCAGCCTTACTGTGCCCATTTGCAGCCTCACTGTGCCCATCTGCAGCTGTACCTGTGTTAACCAAAACGGCGGGTGTCTCCCGCTGTGTTATGCAGTCTGTTCGGCGGCTGTCCACTGTAACAAAGCCCCGCCTCCTCCTCGTCCGTGATAGACGGAAGACTGATTCAGTTTCCCAGCATTGTATCAGTGTTCAGTGTTCCGTCTATCACGGACGAGGAGGAGGCGGGGCTTTGTTACAGCGGACGGCCACCGAACAGACTGCATGACACAGCGGGAGACACCCGCCGTTTTGGTTATCAAAGGTACAGCTGCAGGTGGGCACAGTGAGGCTGCACCCTTACTCGAGACCCTCACTCGAGTATAAGCCGAAGGGGCCTTTTTCAGCATAAAAAAATGAGCTGAAAAAAGTCGGCTTATACTCGAGTATATACGGTACATCAGTCCGCTCAGGGAGTTCGCAATCTAAAGTCTCTATTTCACACACAAGGGCCAATTTGGAAAGCAGCCAATTAACATCCCAGCACGGCTTTGGAGCGTGGGAGGAAACCCGCACAAGCACACCTCACGCAGAAAGTGTCCTCCTGACCAGGGCTTGAACTAGGGACCCCAGTGCGGCAAGGCAGCGTTACTCCCCACTAAGCCCCTGTAAAGTCACTTAAACATGATATAAAACTCCAAAGCATAAACACAGAGGTGCCGGGTGCAGGCGCAGTCCACGGTTATAGCAGGACACAGAATCAATATACGCCCAACCCCCAGCATACTTGTGTTCCAAGTTTTTGTGAATCTGGATGACGATGGCGCTTGATATGTTTTGCACAAGTTTTTTTTTTTTTTTTTATTTGTGCCAAAGTAAATACAGGCTGGCCACTTCCAGCTTCCCCACCCTCTCTGCTGGGCATGCAGTTTGTCTTCTCCCAACAAGGACAGAATTCTCTTTGTGGAGGAACGCGGCACCAAGAATTCTTCTGTTGGAGGCGCCACGTCGCTCGTGAGGCTCAGGAATCCTTCTATTCTTATACACCTCTACAGGTGACCAGGTACGGAGTTCTTCTTTCTAAGTTTTCATCTACAGATATTCTGAGTATAAATACTGAGCAATACGTCAGTTTAATTTTGCTTTCCTGAAATGACATCAGTAAGTAATCTATCGAATGGGTGGGCTGCCCTTCGAAAAGTGATTTGCAATTGATCGCCTTTCAGAGGGCTTGTACAACACGGGGGGATCCTGTCTCCTGAATGCATGATTTTTCAGAATTCGTTTTTTTAACCCCAAAGGGGATTTTATATTGAAGTACGTCTTTCAGGATAACAAGCGCCCCCCGGGGACGCGCATCACGGCGATCGTTGGTGCGGTGTGTCAGTCTAACACACCGCAACACCGATCTCGGTAAGGAGTCTCTGACAGAGACTCTTTACCAGGTGATCAGCCTTGTCCAATGACGGCTGATCACAGTGTAAACAGAAAGAGCCGTTGATCGGCTTTTCCTCACTCACATCTGTCAGAGACGAGTAGAGGAGAGCCAATCGTCAGCTCCTCTGACGAGGGGGTCTGTGCTGATTGATTATCAGAGGAGCCCCCCCCCCCCCCCCCGAGGACGCACACACTGGACCACCAGGGATGCCCACCATTGGTCACCACCAGGTATGCCACCCATGGTCACCAGGGATGCCCCCAGGACCACCAGCAGGGATGCCCACCACTAGTCACCACCAGGTATGCCACCCATGGCCACCAGGGATGCCAATCAGTGCCCACAATGGATGCCAATCAGTGCCAAACAATAATGCCTGCCAATCAGTAATGCCCATCAGTACCATCAATTAGAGTACATCAGTGCCACCTATCAGTGCCCATCCATGCCCATCCGTGCCCCCTATCAGTGCCCATTTGTCCCACCTATCAGTGCCCATCAGTGCCGCCTTTCAGTGCCCTTTAGTGCCACCTATGTGTACCCATCGGTGCTGCATATCAGTGCCCCATCAGTGCTGCATATTAGTGCCCATCATCAGTCCCTATCAGTGGCACCTCATCGGTGCCCATCAGTGCCGCTTTATCAGTGTCCGTCAGTGCAGCCCCATCAGTGGAGGAGAAAACTTACTTATTTACAAAGTTTTGTAACAGAAACAAAAAAAAAACTTAATTTTTAAAAACTTTCGGTCTTTTTTTTAATTTTCTTTAGCAGAAAATAAAAATCCCAGAGGTGATCAAATACCACCAAAAGAAAGCTCTATTTGTGAGAACAAAATGCTAAAATTTAAGTTTGGGTACAGTGTAGCATGACCGCGCAATTGTCATTCAAAGTGCGACAGCGCTGAAAGCTGAAAATTGGTCCGGGCAGGAAGGTGTATAAGTGCCCCCCAGTATTGAGTTGGTTAATGACCTTTTGGTTTTTGATATATTGACTAGCATGCAAAAAAAAAAAAGCAGATGACCATTCGTCCAATACTCTGATCCTGTGTACGCCACGCTTGACTGAGTGAAGTGCAGAGGGAGACGTGGTGGTGAGGAAAGACTGGATGTTGGTAGGAGAGTACACAGGGCACTGGAGCCAGATACAGATCGGGGAACATGAAGATCACAGGATCAGGCTCCGGGGGGACTGGCTGGTGTACAAACAAAAATATTTCCCAGCGCACTTACCAGCCAGCCTGCAAGACAACCAAATTGGCCCCGTCTAACAATTCATGTAAAAAACAGAGGGTTTCGTTTTGCACACTTTTGCAAATATATATGCGTAAGTCGCAGTGCCCACGTCAAGGCTCCTCTATATACTGCAGTTCTAAGGCTGCATTCACACCTAAGCGTTTCTATGCGTGATTTGGGCATTCTTTTATGTGCAATTTGGGCCTTTTTATACAGTGTTTATTTTAGCTTGGGTGTTTTTTTTTAGCCAATAGAGAAAACTATCATCTGCTGCATCATTTGTTGATAGGTTTTCCAGCTTTTCCATAAGTTTTTTTTTTTTTAATTATTCATTTATTATTATTTTTTTGTTAGGGTAAGGGAGGGGGTTAAAGGTAGGTTATCAGCATACAGGTGTGAGAGGGCTCAGAGCGTACAGGTGTGAGGGGGGCTGAGAGGGTACAGGTGTGAGGGGCTGAGAACGTACAGGTGTGAGGGGGGCTGAGAGCGTACAGGTGTGAGGAGCTGAGAGCGTACAGGTGTGAGGGGGCTCAGAGCGTACAGGTGTTAGGGGTTGAGAGCGTACAGGTGTGAGGGGCTGAGAGCATACAGGTGTGAGGGGGGCTGAGAGCGTACAGGTGTGAGGGGGCTGAGAGCGTACAGGTGTTAGGGGCTGAGAGCGTACAGGTGTGAGGGGGGCTGAGAGCGTACAGGTGTTAGGAGCTGAGAGCGTACAGGTGTGAGGGGGCTCAGAGCATACAGGTGTTAGGGGCTGAGAGCATACAGGTGTGAGGGGGGCTGAGAGCGTACAGGTGTGAGGGGGCTGAGAGCGTACAGGTGTGAGGGGGGCTGAGAGCATACAGGTGTGAGGGGCTGGAAGCGTACAGGTGTGAGGGGGCTGAGAGCATACAGGTGTGAGGGGGGCTGAGAGCGTACAGGTGTGGGGGCTGAGAGCGTACAGGTGTGAGGGAACTGAGAGCATACAGGTGTGAGGGGGCTGAGAGCGTACAGGTGTGAGGGGGCTGAGAGCGTACAGGTGTTAGGGGCTGAGAGCGTACAGGTGTGAGGGGCTGAGAGCATACAGGTGTGAGGGGGGCTGAGAGCGTACAGGTGTGAGGGGGCTCAGAGCGTACAGGTGTGAGGGGGCTGAGATCATACAGATGTGAGGGGGTTGAGAGCATACAGGTGTGAGGGGGCTGAGAGTGTATAGGTGTGAGGGGGGCTGAGAGCAAACAGGTGTGAGGGGGCTGAGAGCATACAGGTGTGAGGGGGCTGAGGGCATACAGGTGTGAGGGGCTGAGAGCGTACAGGTGTGAGGGGGCTCAGAGCGTACAGGTGTGAGGGGGCTGAGAGCATACAGGTGTGAGGGGGCTCAGAGCGTACAGGTGTGAGTGGGCTCAGAGCATACAGGTGTGAGGGGCTGAGAGCGTATGGGTGTGAGGGGCTGAGAGCATACAGGTGTGAGGGGGGCTGAGAGCGTACAGGTGTGAGGGGCGCTGAGAGCGTACAGGTGTGAGGGGGGCTGAGAGCGTACAAGTGTGAGGGGGCTGAGAGCGTACAGGTGTGAGGGGCTGAGCGCATACAGGTGTGAGGGGGGCTGAGAGCGTACAGGTGTGAGGGGGGCTGAGAGCGTACAGGTGTGAGGGGCTGAGAGCGTACAGGTGTGAGGGGGGCTGAGAGCATACAGGTGTGAGGGGGGCTGAGGCACTAAAGGACTTGGTGGGATGGCTAGTGGGCAGATTTGGTGGGACGGCCAGTGGGCGGGACCCTGGGGAATGTTGGTGGTCAGGCTCGGGGGGGTTGGGCCCAGGCCTAAAGCTGTATAAGGGGCCCCACAATTTCTGATGGCTGCCCTGAATTCCATTATCATAACAAGGACCACCTTAGACAGTCCGGCTCCCCCCATAGGACTAACTTATGCATAAGAAGCCAAAAGCAATTAGTGACCAGCTCTGGATAACTTAAGAACACATTAAAACACAGAGTTCTCCAGGCCATGGTTCTCTTGCAGCCCAAAGTCCGTGACACTCATGGGCACGCTTGATCTGGTGACGCGTTTCGTGGACTTCTGCTTCTTTAAAGACCTTCAATGTATCTGTGCAGCTCACACTTGCAAGTTTACAACAAAAATAAAATATATCCCAGTGGTCTTATAATATCTGTAGGTTAGATGTTTTTCAGAGGTATTTCTAAGGTATTAATACCATCGCATTTCTTTATTGTTGCCTCACGACAGTCATCTACATCATGCTTGTATGATGTAGATGACTCCAGATATAAGAAGACCACTGGGATATATACCTTTTCAGCTGTTACACTTTTTTGGTGTTTTCTCCTATGGGCGGATATATATTTACCTGGAGCTCGACAGCATACGTATATACTATCTACTGCACCTCTTGTTTTTACTGTAAACTTGCAAGTGTGAGCTGCACAGATACATTGAAGGTCTATGAAGAAGCGGATGTCCGGGCGAAACCCGTCACCAGATCAAGCATGCCCATGATAAATACTGTACATGTAAACATGTGACTGCAAAGTTTGTATAATACTATATACACACTTTTAAGGGTGTTTTTTTACTTGATCTATTTTTATCTATGTATTGAATAAAAATTTACCTTTTGTGGCATTTCATGTTTTTTTAAGGGAAAAGTAAAGTCCCACACCACATATACTGAATGTAGTACTTTTTTCCTTTTCCATTAATATATTTGTGGGATGATGCCAATGAGGACATTTCTTGCACGAGTGGATTCATCCTCAGCCCATACCACTTTACTTACCATAATTAACCCCATACTTAACCCCTAACACTTAAAAAGTATTAATGAATAACTAAACAGCCTAACACAAAATAAATAAATAAACAATAAAATAATAATGTATTTTTTTTGTTGGGGTTTGGGTGTTTATTATTATTATTATTATTATTATTATTATTATTAATAATAATAATTTAATACATTTTTAAGGCTAGCGGTTAATTTTTTTTTTTTTATTATTACATAATATTACTTTATTTTATGTATTTATTTATTATTTATTTATGGTGATTTTTAGGAACAAAAACGAGCCAAAAGCACAAAAATCTGCCCAATTTGAGCTACAAAAAGCTCCAGAATGTTTTTGAGCTCCAGGTGTTTGGCTTCAGGTGACTTGTAGTGGAGATGTGAACCAACTCCATAGAGAATAATTTTTTTTTTTTCTCCTACAACTTTTTGGAGTTTCAAGCTACAAAACACTGAGGTGTGAATGGGGCCTAACTCTAGAATTTTCAGAGTCTCCTAAAAAGGAGCACATCATAGGTGTGCGCGGCCTATCGCATTAGGGTGTGCGCCCCAAAGCTCAAACTACACACGCCTTCCTCCGCAGCCTTAGCTGCACGTTGCAGTGAATGAATGGGAAGTGCTCTTTGCTGAGATGCTTCCTGTTCACTCATAGACTGAAGCATAGTAAACACAGTTTACTATGCTTCAGTTATGAATGGACACAGTGAGCGAGTGTGTTCATGTAGAAAAGGAAGGGGCTAGTAAATTACATATTTACTAGCCCCTTCCCCCCGCTCTTCATCCTGAAACATCCCCCGCAGCAGCCGGGGTGGGGGGGGGGGGAGAGAGGAGGGAAGCAAGCAGCACTGTGGGGCCAACAAGAGTGTGAAGGCCGGGCAGTAGAGGGAATCGGAAATAGCAATAGTGATTAGGGTGTGCCCAGGCACACACACCTGACACACCCCCTGCGCACGCCTATGGAGCACATATAGCAATGGATAGATGCAGGCTGGCTGGTAAGTGTGCTGGGAAATCTTTGTTTGTATTGTGTGTTGTTCTTCCATGTGCACCTTGCTGCAAAGGCCACTTTTTCTTGTACACTTGCTGGAATAAACTGGGATCACAAAGCTGAAATGACTGATCACACTTGGCAAACCAGACAGGAGCTGTTTGCAGGCTGGACGGACACTGGGAACACTGGAGGTTAATACTGCGAGGCACTTGGAAATACTTGAGAATATGCTTGGAAACAAGGGGGGGGGGGGGGGGGGGGTTGCACGTGTACGTGTTGCTTGAGATCACTGAGCAAATTACATTCTAGCCCACTCTGTGATTGGCTGGAAGCTGGCAGCCGCACACACAGGGAAAGTCCTGGCACTGAAGTATGGAAAAGATGAGTGTGACAACTACGGAAAAAATAAGCATCGATTTGACCCCTCTAACCATTACAAAATCAAAGTAACATTCCACAAATTTCTAAGATACATTCTACTGATGTATCGCCAGCTTTAAAAACTAGACAAAAAATAAAAAATATAGCACTCTGTCCTTGTGCAAAACCCTCAATACAGTAGATCCTTAGGAATAAATATCTTCAAATACACACAAAGGTAAAAACAATATAAAATACAGCATCTATCCAGGTATACTGTAGATCTCCCTGAGTCTGCAAATACAGATGACCAACCATAGGACCCCTTCAGCAACTTACTGTCACTGTCACAATTGTGCAGCACTGACGCGTTTCGAGGGCAAGCCCTCTTCATCATTGCTCTGTATGGCAGACTTTCTTCTGGTGTTAAAGCTTTGTGAATTGGGCCCACTGAGTGTTTTTGTTGTACTGTAAGACTAAGTTTACACGGCAGCATACTCCGGAAAGCAATTGGAAGTGGATCAGTTCCAATGGGCAGTCAAGCAGCGGTTTCCATGCATTCAGGAAACCCCGATTGGCTGAAAGGACAGGCGATCCTATTGGACGCCTAGGATGAGGGGAGGAGTCACACACTGGAAGCTGCCGATGGAGGAGAGGACATGGAGCCACTACACGCTGCCTGAAACCTGCTACCCGCCAGCTGCTGGGGGGTGGTTGTTCGCGCCCCCCCCCCCCAAAAAAAAGCACCAGCCGCCACTGCTTACCTAGTTGAACCTCTGCTGTATAGGGACTTTAAGAGGCTGAAACCATCTGGACATACACAGTATATATATGTGTGGGTAGGTGCAGCATGATGGGGCAGGCAGAAAACACACACAGTCCAAGTGCAGTAACTAGAATATATTGTAACAGCAGTTCAGCAACACACCACAGACCTGGTGGGAAGGCAACCCGACCGGGAACACTCACAAGTTGTACCATCAATGCAACAGCAGGTTGGTGAATCAGAGGTGCTGACAGCATCTGTCTTGAGGAGCAGAATGCAGCCTGGCCAAGCTGTACCCAAAATGGGAAAGCTCCCAGGAAGGATGGTGTGTCCCTGCACTTTCCCTACTCCTCCGGAACTTTTCCCTGATGTCACAGGTGACCTGTCCCTACTCTAGCCACTCACAAAATGCACGCCAAACTGGGAAGCCAGGGTCCTAAATAGACTCTGCCTGACCCAAGATGGCCACCAAAGTCACCTGGGGTGCAAGCCTCCAATCAGATAGCTGTCTCCCTGTGACCAAGGAAAGCACAGAGGAACAAGGTTCCTCTTGACTGCCATCCCCATCTGCAATGCCGCTGAGGGCAGCGCCACCTGCAGTGGAGAAAATAGACTGCCCCCTGCCTACACCTGCATGCATGTACATGTGAGATAAAATGTGTTATGGACCACCAGCTTTCTGCTGGCAAGATCCTGTCTAAATTTATGTGGCAGACTTCATCTTTCATTGCTGCATTTTAACTTAGAGATCCTTGTGCTGCTTCTCTCTCACCCAGTCTAATCTCTGCTGTACAGGGTCTGCAAGATGCTGAAACCAAGCCAAATTCAAGTACTGTAATACCTCGGATTGCGAGTAAAGCGGTTAATGAGCATTTTGCAATATGAGCTATTATTTTTTTTTAGTCCTGACTCGGTTTTCAAGCCTCTGCGGTGTGCAGTACCGCATTTGGCCAGAGGTGCGAGCGCGCCGGTGAGATGCGCAGCCGCTCGGATGCACTCGGAGCCACTCGGAAACACTCAGTTCCCGGGTGTTTCCGAGCCTCTCCGAATGTTTCTGAGTGCATCCGAGTAGCTCAAAGCAGTTTCCAAGTGTCTCCGGCGCCCCCCCCCACCTCTGGCCACGTGCGGTACTGCATACCATAGCAGTCACTGTGGAACAAATTATCTGAGTTTCCATTGACTTCTATGGGGAAACTTGCTTTGATCTACGAGTGCTCTAGATTACAAGCATTCTTCTGGAACGAATTATGCTGGTAATCCAAGGTCCCACTGTACTTACAATGCTTGCATTTGGAAAATGTATTTCATTTTGTATAAATGATTACTTACATAGTTGCAATAATTTGCTACTTTTGTATCATCCTGGAGTTCAACTACATCAATATATTTTATTGCAGAACAAATGTGCATCATGTGGCTCCCCCTGCTGGTGGCGTTGGGTTTGATTCTTCTGTACAGGTGGTACAGGCAGAGCCAGATACTGGAGAATCTCACCGCCAAATACGTCTTTATCACCGGATGTGATTCTGGATTTGGGAACTTGCTGGCTAAGCAGCTGGACAGACGTGGGATGAAGGTCCTGGCATCTTGTCTGACGCAGGCAGGCGCTGAAAATCTGAAGAAAGAGACCTCCAGCAGGCTGACAACAAGAATCCTGGATATCAGCGACAGCAAAAGTGTGAGCTCTGCTGCCGAATGGGTATCAAGCATTGTTGGAAATGAAGGTAGTTTTTATTTCTCCTATATATGTTAAACAGAAAACTGACCTCTTTCTAGTCTTATTCTTTCATATCATTGTAAGGGCATGCAAGGGGAGCTAAAATAACATTTCTTACATTTTCCCTGATAGTTTTTTTTTAAATTATTATTATTCAAGCAAAAGCGAAAAAATGCCAATTCAAGGGCCTGCCTCTCAGGCAGTCAGCTTAGCTGCAGTTTTACCGCTCCCTGGCTGCCCACCTAAAGGGTAACCAGCAGCTGTTTTGCCATGCTTTGCACTGTGGCATATTTAATGGACCGTGCCAAGCTGACCGGTGCTGCATTGCAATCAGGAGCCAAACACTTTAGTCCCATTATAAACTGCTGTTCAGCAGGAAAAAATACAAACAAAAGCAGGCATTCAGGAGGTCCGCAGGATCGCTTCCAGAATGTCTAACAGGCAGCGGCTGCTTATCTGCACTCAGGAAAAATAATCCATTGCAGATCGCTTTTCATGCATTGGCTAGGTGCAGGAAAGGAGGGCAGAGGGTGTGACAGCTCATGCTGGAGAGAATTGCAGAGGGTATAAGAGCAGGAATGACAGAAATGTAGAAGGAAAGTCGGGGGCATAGGTGATATGTGCAAGAAAAGAGGGTATGGCAGGGACAGCAGCATCCTTATTGCGATTCTGAATGTCTGAATTACTCTCTGCCACACCCAGACAGGAATGTAACAGATTTTACAGTGCAACAGCTTCTTTGGACAGGAAGAGTTTCTTAAAGAGGATGTAAACCCTGATGGGTTTTACTGCCTCTTTTGTTCCCTGCAAACCCTGCAAAGTAAAAGCATAATGGGCTAGTATGCATCGCACACTAGCCCATTATGTGGCACTTACCTGCAAACGAAGCCTGCGCTGTCCCCGATGGAGGCTGCATCCATCTTTCTTGCAGGGCCACGGACTCGGGCTGTGTGACTGGCAAGAGCAGCCAGTCACGGCACTCGCTCGGGAAGAAATGGCACGGAGGGCCGTTTCTTCACAGCGCATGCGCTGATGACACCATTGGTGCACTACAAGGTAAATATCTCCTATACGGTGCACGTTTAACTGATATTTACAGTTCCCTTTAGATAAGCCTTATTCTAGGCTTACCTATAGGTACAAGTTCTAAAAAGGGGTTTACAACCACTTTAAAGTGGTTCAATTTTTTTCCTTTAAAATAATAAATATGCCATACATACATGCTCTGTGTAATGGTTTTTTCACGGAGCAGCCTCAGTCTTCCTCTTCTCTGATCCCCCACTGGTACTTCTGGATGGCCACGGGATGACGTAAGCGTACCAGCTCCTCCCCCCTATACATGTTAGATCCTGGGTGTGGACTTCCCCTACTGAGGAAGTCCACACCCAGGACGTAACACGTATGGGGGGGAGGAGCCAGATCACTTATGTTATCCTGTGGCCATCCTCAGCTACATGGCGGTTAGCCGACACAAATGTACGAGCCTTATCCATATGGCACGGCTCAAGTGCCATTTTTGTAAGTGTAATCATAGTTTTTAATGATAATACATTTTACCATGCGGAGAGCACTAGATGTTGTATATTTTGTTTCATATACCATTACCAGCAGCTTTGATCATATCCCTTAAGGGGAACAGCTTGTTATGACTCAATGGTAAAACAGGGGTCAGAACTTGAGGTGGGCGTCCAGAGAGCACAGGTGGAGTATTGCACGGGCACTTTTCAGTTTGTTATTTTGTATGCACAAAGGTGGAAAATTCTTGGACTATTATCAGTATCTATTTTTGAACAACATGGACACCTGGCACTGATATACAGTATCTCACAAAAGTAAGTACACCCCTCACATTTTTGTAAATATTTTATTCTATCTTTTCATGTGACAACACTGAAGAAATGACACTTTGCTACAATGTAAAGTAGCGAGTGTACAGCTTGTATAACAGTGTAAATTTGCTGTCCCCTCAAAATAACTCAACACACAGCCATTAATGTCTAAACCACTGGCAACAAAAGTGAGTACACCCCTAAGTGAAAATGTCCAAATTGGACCCAATTAGCCATTTTCCCTCCTCGGGGTCATGTGACTCGTTAGTGTTACAAGGTCGCAGGTGTGAATGGGGAGCAGGTGTGTTAAATTTGGTGTTATCACTCTCTCATACTGGTCACTGGAAGTTCAACATGGCACCTCATGGCAAAGAACTCTCTGAGGATCCGAAAAAAAGAATTGTTGCTCTATATAAAGATGGCCTAGGCTATAAGAAGATTGTCAAGACCCTGAAACTGAGCTGTAGCACGGTGGCCAAGACCATACAGCGGTATAACAGGACAGGTTCCACTCAGAACAGGCCTCGCCATGGTCCACCAAAGAAGTTTAGGTCACGTGCTCAGCGTCATATCCAGAGGTTGTCTTTGGGAAATAGATGTATGAGTGCTGCCAGCATTGCTATAGAGGTTGAAGGGGTGGGGGGGTCAGCCTGTCAGTGCTCAGACCATACGCCGCACACTGCATCAAATTGGTCTGCATTGCTGTTGTCCCAGAAGAAAGCCTCTTCTAAAGATGATGCACAAGAAAGACCGCAAACAGTTTTCTGAAGACAAGCAGACTAAGGACATGGATTACTGGAACCATGTCCTGTGGTCTGATGAGACCAAGATAAACTTATTTGGTTCAGATGGTGACAAGCGTGTGTGGCGGCAACCAGGTGAGGAGTACAAAGACAAGTGTGTCTTGCCTACAGTCAAGCATGGTGGTGGGAGTGTCATGGTCTGGGGCTGCATGAGTGCTGCCGGCACTGGGGAGCTACAGATCATTGAGGGAACCATGAATGCCAACATGTACTGTGACATACTAAAGCAGAGCATGATCCCCTCTCTTCGGAGACTGGGCCGCAGGGCAGTATTCCAAAATGATAACGACCCCAAACACACTGTCAAGACCACCACTGCCTTGCTAACGAAGCTGAGGGTAATGGACTGGCCAAGCATGTCTCCAGACCTAAACCCTATTGAGCATCTGTGGGGCATCCTCAAACGGAAGATGGAGGAGCGCAAGGCCTCTAACATCCACCAGCTCTGTGATGTCGTCATGGAGGAGGGGAAGAGGACTTCAGTGGCAACCTGTGAAGCTCTTGTGAACTCCATGCCCATGAAGGTTAAGGCAGTGCTGGAAAATAATGATGGCCACACAAAATATTGACACTTTGGGCCCAATTTGGACATTTTCACTTAAGGGTGTACTCACTTTTGTTGCCAGCGGTTTAGACATTAATGGCTGTGTGTTGAGTTATTTTGAGGGGACAGCAAATTTACACTGTTATACAAGCTGTGCACTCACTACTTTACATTGTAGCAAAGTGTCATTTCTTCGTGTTGTCACATGAAAAGATAGAATAAAATATTTACATTTTTGTAACTGAGGGGTGTACTCACTTTTGTGAGATACTGTATATATTATTTTAAGTGATTTATTAACACGGTTCATGTATATACTATATGTGATATTTATTGTTATTTGATATTTTGCACTTGCGCTTTATTTTACTGATAGGTGTGTTGCACTGCATAAAATTTGCTTTAAAATTATAGCGAGTGAGGTGAAAGCTAGCAGCAATTTATTTGTGTTGATTGATTTTGTTATTATTGATAGGAGGTTGCGCGGATTAAGATTTTTTTTTTCTTTTTCTTTAGACACATTCTTATTGTTATAGATTTCCAAAGTGTTTTGATAGTTTGCTGATTTCAGTACTGACATTACTCTGTTTTATGGCTCACAGGGCTTTGGGGATTGGTGAACAATGCTGGTTTTACCATTGCTTTCGCTCCCAATGAGTGGCAAACAAAAGAAGACTTCTCCAAGGTCCTGAATGTGAACTTTCTTGGGACCGTCGATGTCACGGTGCGCTTGCTGCCTCTTGTTAGAAAAGCCCGGGGACGCATTGTCGTTGTATCCAGTGGCGGTGGAAGATTGTCTTTTGTGGGTGGGGGATATTGTCCTTCAAAATTCGGCCTGGAGGCATTCTCAGACAGTTTAAGGTGAGTTATCTTGATGATCAGTGGTAAAAGGATCAGGCCTATTCTGACACTTTCATGTTTTGTTTTTTTGCTAGAAAATTACTTAGAATCCCAACGCATATATATATATATACAGTATATCACAAAAGTGAGTACACCCCTCAAAGTTATCAGTATCTATTTTTGAACAACATGGACACCTGGCACTGATATACAGTATCTCACAAAAGTAAGTACACCCCTCACATTTTTGTAAATATTTTATTATATCTTTTCATGTGACAACACAGAAGAAATGACACTTTGCTACAATGTAAAGTAGTGAGTGTACAGCTTGTATAACAGTGGAAATTTGCTGTCCCCTCAAAATAACTCAACACACAGCCATTAATGTCTAAACCGCTGGCAACAAAAGTGAGTACACCCCTAAGTGAAAATGTCCAAATTGGGGCCAAAGTGTCAATCTTTTGTGTGGCCACCATTATTTTCCAGCACTGCCTTAACCCTCTTGGGCATGGAGTTCACCAGAGCTTCACAGGTTGCCACTGGAGTCCTCTTCCACTCCTCCATGACGACATGACGGAGCTGGTGGATGTTAGAGACCTTGCTCTCCTCCACCTTCCGTTTGAGGATGCCCCACAGATGCTCAGTAGGGTTTAGGTCTGGAGACATGCTTGGCCAGTCAAACACCTTTACCCTCAGCTTCTTTAGCAAGGCAGTGGTCATCTTGGAGGTGTGTTTGGGGTTGATATCGTGTTGGAATACCGCCCTGCAGCCCAGTCTCTGAAGGGAGGAGATCATGCTCTGCTTCAGTATGTCACAGTACATGCTGGCATTATGTTTTCCTTGTGTCTATCTAGCAAGGTTACATTGTGGTATAAGCAAGGAAGCTGAGACTTCTGCAGTGTGTAAATGTGCTTTTACTATACAAAGATGCTGTACATACAAAACTATTACAATATTAGGAATACAATACAAGACTGACAG
Organism: Lithobates septentrionalis; assembly: GCA_037952835.1. NCBI lineage: Eukaryota > Metazoa > Chordata > Amphibia > Anura > Ranidae > Lithobates > Lithobates septentrionalis. The sequence goes on along the minus strand of JBBDGP010004218.1, from coordinate 134,204 downwards.
ATATCTATAACAAGCAAAATGCCTAGCAAATGAACAGCCTATGGTTTATAACAGTACAAATACACTTAAAAGTTACTTATCTTCTGTTACTGTATATTCGTGATCTCCATTGGCAACAATTCTTCTGGAGAAAAGGCACTTTTCTTCTATCATGAGTGGCTTCTGATCTTAAAGCATGATGATGTGTAGCTTATGCCTGAATCCCCCTTTTATGTCAGGCTGTTTACCATAGTTACCAAACAACAGAAAACATACCTGTTTACTGTAGCTGTAGAAACAATGGACTGTTGAAACTGTCATTTGAATATAACAATGGTATCTACGTACCCATTGTATGCAGCAGCATTTTTTTGAGAATTCTACTCAAGCCAAAACCTGACAGTAATCTATGAGCAACCACTATTGTGTAATGTTATGTCTGATTAATATAATCATATTTTAACAAACACAACACATTCCGCCCTAGATTTTTTTTCTTTCAGACTCCATACAGAAAATCACTTCATTACTAAGAAAACTTATTCTAAACATTCATTTTCCTTGAATGCAACACCTCCCATATTTCTGTCATTGAGAAGGTGTTTGTCTTTAACTAAAAAGTTAATTAGAAACAAGTCCAGGCTGGTAATACATTAAAGGCCTTGCTCTCCACAGCTCTTGCGATCTTCTGTCATTCTTTCCATTATGTAACCACTTTTCTCTGGTCTTCCTATGGATTAAATCGGAGACCGCATCAAAGGCCTTGCTTTCCACAGCTCTTGCGATCTTCCGTCATTCTTTCCATTATGTAACCACTTTTCTCTGGTCTTCCTATGGATCAAATCAGAGACAGCCTGTGGAGTGGAAAACAAAGCGGATTATCTGTTCCTTCTAATAATACATAAACAGTAGATCCCAGCCCTTCAGCTACAATCTCTCCTCTAAATGGCTTCTTGCCTGGATATCTAACATTTTGCCCCCTGCTTGTACCCACTTCTGACCCTCCCAAAGAACATCAATAGGGAGGAGAGGAAATATACTGATATTTCCCAGAAGATCACTGCTGTTTATTTTGGAAGGTTTGATGTTATGTAGCCTCACTTTCCACTCTTGCTGAGAAGAATCCGCTAACCAGTCAGAGTCCCAGCCACTGTCTTGAAGCTCATCTGCCAATGCAAATATAACCTCAATCTTTCCTGCCAGATTCCCTCTCATTAATAGATAGGCTTCAGCTTCAGATACGTCACTCTTGGTTTCTAAGCCATGGGAAGCAGTAACATTGTATCTGTTAAGCCCGGTTCTTTCAGGAACCTTACATAAATACGGAACTCTGCACTCCAGCTGTGGAATCTGTGCCCCAGTCCCTACCATCCTCTCATATGGTGTGCTTTTGGCTATTGGCCTAGAATTTAACAACATGACTGCCTGTGTGAGGACCCGATCCCACCCCCTTAGTGTATGTGTGGGTGTAAGTTTGCGTATCTGGTCCTTCAATAGCCCGTTGTATCTTTCAATCAAACCAGCTGCCTGTGGATGGTATGGGATGTGGCACAATGAGTACACTCCAGAATCTTTGGCCCACTGCTGTACTGTTTATCCGGTGAAGTGTGAGCTGTTATCACTTTGGACTTGTTTTAGACAACCATAAGCAACGACAAGTTTCTGGAGCAGTTGAAGCATTGCGGCTTGATCTGCACGTTTGCAAGGAATGAACAAGCATATTTCCTGAATAGGTGTCCACTGCAGTGCTACAATATCTGAGTCCATTGTTTCCTCAGGGCAGGGGACCGATTAAGTCAATCTGCCAGATCTCTGCAGGCCTCTCACCCCTCTTTATCGACCCGGTGGAGTACTTTTGCAGTGGCCATTGTCGCACTTCTCCACACACTGTACAGTTCCCTATTACATTCTTTATCATGTCCATGGATATAGGCAATCCTCCCTGCTGTGCCCATTCATATGTTGCTTTCTGCCCCAAATGTCTAGATTGCTTGTGGGCCCAGTTGGCCAAGTTCATCAAGACAGGATCAATTGGCACAACTGCCTTCACTTTGGCAATTTCATTTGAGAAGTCCCAGACTTCTCAAAGTCTGGGACTAGGGACACATGTGCATCAACATGCCCCACTTTTATGGTGCGGGAGTGAGCTTCCTTCCAGATGTAGTCCCAGACTTCCTTGCCCCCCACACCACCTTTCCATGAATCATCCATTCATTGGACTTCCATGTGGGCATCCAAGTAGTTAGTCCTTTAAAACCGTCCAGCTATCAGTGTAGATAGTGACATGGGAGGAAGGATCCTCCTGAAGAGTCATCACTACAGCTTCCAACTCTGCATACTGACTGGACCCTCAAATTCCGGTCTCCTGAAGGACTGTGTCTGTACTTAGGTTGTGGGCTGCTGCTGTCAATTTACGCCCAGACAAGGGGACTATGGCTGAACCATCAGTGAACCACGCTGACTCCTTCATGTCTTCTGACAGAGACTCAAAGGGTGGAGCCTCTTGAAAGGGGGATGACTGCAGCACAGGAATTTCTTCTTCTGGCCGGGTGCTGGTAAAAGTAGCAAGCCCTGCCAACTGTTTTAAAATGTCTCTAACATCCCCAGCTGCAATACCCCCTCTTTCTTGAAGGTACCACTTCCATTTCATCAGTGTCTGGTTCTGGGCTACAGCTGCCCTAGTGGTCAGTCCATTATCTCTCACCCATCCTGCTATTGGCAATGCTGTATGGATGGTGACTGTGTCCTTTCCTGTAATGGTCTCTACATGTTGAAGTGCTGTGTAGGCCCCAAACAGGTACTTCTCTAGGGGCGTGTATCTCTTTTGTGCCCCTGTCAGTTGTTTGGACCAAAATACAATAGGTATTGCTCTCAGTCCTTTCTTTTCATTTGGCTGCCACAGACTCCAAGATATGGTACCATTCTGCTCTATTACATCCAGCTGAAATGGTACTCCTTGTCTCACGGGTCCTAATCCCTGATGCTGAAAAATAGCTTCTTTAGCAGCCAGTAATGCAGTCCGCTGCTCTGAACCCCATGAGAACTCAGTATTTTTTCTGGTGACATTATATATAGGCCTCAGAATCAGTCCAAGATGTGGGATGAACGATCTCCAGAACCCCACAACTCCAATAAACTTCTGTGCCTCCTTTATGGTAGTAGGGGGCGACAGCGCCTGGATAGTTTGCACAACTGTCTCTGGAATTTTCCTCTGTTGCCCAGTCCACATCATTCCTAGGAATTTCACCTCTGTGGTAGGTCCTTGGACTTTGTCTCTGTTGATAGCCCACCCTCTGTTCTCCAAGTGCTCTATCAGCAGGTGCAATGCTTCAGTTACATCTTCTTTTGTCCCAGAGATCATGAATTCATCAATGTAGTGAAACACAGCGACTTTCAAATTCTCGGGCAATCAGTCCATGACAAATCGTTGGAGAATGAAGATAGCCTTGCGGAGGGACAGTGAAAGTGTACTGGCGGCTGTCCCACACCATAGCAAACTGGTCTTGACACTCTGGGTCTATCAAAATTGAAAAGAAAGCATTAGCCAGGTCTATCACAGCATGATATTTTCCTGCCTCTTTAGAAATTTTCTGAACAATTGAGATCATATCTGGTACAGCTGACTTCAATGGAGGTGCCACTTTGTTTAGACCTCTGTAATCCACAGTCATTCTATATGTCCCATCAGGTTTCTTTACTGGGAACACCGGAGATGAGCAAGGACTTACAGCAGGTCTAAGGATCCCTACTCTCAACAGTTCTTGAATGGTCTCCCCAATTTCTTTGTGGCCTCCAGGAAGTCTGTACTGCTTGAGACAGACTGGCTTCTCTGGTGGAGGAATGTAGACAGGGGTCCATTTCGCATGACCTCTGACCACAGCCTTCACCGCCCTTACCAGATACGCTGTATCAGGATACCCGAATGTGAATGTACCTCTTTCAGTCTGAATTGACTGACCTTGAAGTACATCCATCCCTAGAATATTTTCGGGTAACTCTGATACCAAAACATTTGTCATAAATCCTGATCCCTTGCCAATTTCACCCGTATCCTAACTGCTGGTGTAGTTTGCACTCCCAAACCTTCTACATAAATCAATTCTCCTTTGTGATGGGAAGGATTTCCTTGCAAAAGTGTGACTTCAGCTCTGCTATCAACTAAAGCCATTACATGTGTAGAAGAAGATGACTTCCCCCACCATACAGTGACAGGTGCATATGGGCGTCGGTCTCCTGCTGTCACTGCCCTCACTGCTATTACAGGAGACTCACCTTCCCTTCATAAAGGATAAGGAACCTTCCAATCCCCTTTACTGATTCTCTCTAACTCCTCCCCAGGATAAAGGGATTTGGGTTTGGGTTCATGTTCAATTTTGGGAATTGGTTTGGGGCTAACAGGAGGGGTCTGTTCTGTTTCCTCTAAGTCTAGGCTGATGTTATCTTCACTAGGAGTAGTGTTTCTAACCCTGACAGTTTTCCCTACTAAATGTTTCCACCTCTTCAGCATTTCTGCAGTAGAAATCCCATCTATCTCATCTTTAGGTACACCTGCCTTTAATAGGTCAACCCACATTTCTTTCCTAGAAATAACTAGCCTGGTTTGCTCTTCACCTCCTGTCTTCTCTACCCAATTCCCTTTCTTCTTTGTTCTTTTCTGCTTGTATTCTGCCTGTCTGGCCTTGACCTTATCTACTGCCCTGACAGGTTTTGTTTTAGTCTCCTCTAGCTCCCCCAACTGGCTTAAAAGGGTAGTGGCTTCATGAATCTTGCTGTTTAATCCCAGGCCTCCCAACAAGGACAATAATGGAGCCCTGAGATTAAATAGCGCAGACTTCATCAGCTTAGAGTGCAGAGCAAAAGTAAAGGGTTCCATATCTGGACCCATCCATTCTGGAAATGTATTTAATCTGGTTATACAACCCATCTCACGTAACCTGGAAATACCCTCTCCTATTGATCTCCAGGATTAGGTATTTTCCAGGTCAGTAGGACTAGCGTATACTCGGACTATTCCATCTGTACGAGGTCTAACAGTGAAAAATTCACGCTAAACTCTCGGGCTTTTCGCATTGCCTGACACAATTGTGGATCATGGGTTAACACTCCCATAGTCACTGCTTTCTTACCTGACAAAACAACACTGTCCGCCCCTTCATCCCATAAGCATAGGAGCCAACTCACTAGGGGCTCCCCAGACCTTTGTTTGTATTGTTTTGCCAACTCATGGAGTTCAGTTTGTGTAAACTCCCGTCTTCAAACTTCAAATTCAACATCTCTGGGGTTGCGATAATGCACCTCCCCATCTGCCATATCCTCTCTATCATGGTGCCTTAGAGGGACTTCTGCGCTACTACCTTAAAGTGTGTAATAAAATAATTGATGTGGGTAATGCTGCAAAATCAAGATAGTGAACACTACTCACTACAAAGTGACTTCAAATGATACACAATGAAACCTGTTGTGTAAGTGACCTCGCGCACTACCCCTATATATGCTGTTGTGATAAGCAATATAAATATGGATGCATAAATACAATTAAAACAAATGTTGTGGTTCCACTCTTCAAATTAGTAAGTGAACAAAGTGCATTGGTGTATATACAGCATCAAAATAATAATAATAAAATGCACAAATAAATGAAATTAAAACAGGTGTTGTAGTTCCACTCTTCAAAATCATAAGTGAACAAAGTGCATTAGTGTATAAATATATTAGTCCATAAAAACCGTAACTAAAGTGCTAAGAAAATATTGACAATAGTGATCAATACAGGTGAACATGCGTTGATCGAAGATCTGGTGACTTTTGTGTAGTTACACCCCCGCTAAGTGCTCACAGAACTCTCACCTTAGTGACACAGTATAAGTGCCTGTAGTATCCTTTAGAGATGTAGTCACTGTGGCCGGGTGGATGGTACCGCTCCGTTCTGTTTATGGGAAGGGATCCCTCCCTGTGGTTATTGGATATCTGTCGTCGATGAAAGAGTTGTGGTGTACTCCCAGATGATTCCGCTATACGGCGCTGTTCCGTCACAGGAGCTCAGAGAAGACACCACCTTCCTGGTCGCCGACGAACTCAAAATGGCCTCTCTACCATGTTGCTGTTTCCTATGCTTAGTAATGAGAGGTCTGGCATACTTTTACTTTCCCACTAGCAGATCATCATGCGAAATATCAAACTCTATCTCCTCATCCTCACTCTCTTTTGAGGAGAGCACATCCTCACAATCCCAATTTTGGGATGTGACAATGGCACGTATCCTGGCTTTACTAACAGGTTTACGGCCCTTCCTTTTCCTTAAGGCATTAATTGATTTTGTCATGAGGGCTGCACACTGCTCTTGCAAATCATTAGCCCAACTAGCAGTTGAACGCACACACTCTGAAGCAACTGCTAGCTGGTCTTTTAATACCTTAACTTCTGCCTCTGCCTTCTCCCTTCTGTGTGATTCGGTATAAATAGCATGAAGGAAATACCAGCTCACTGTGGACACTGTCCTCTTCTCTTTTTTACTTAAATCCAACCCCTTAAGGCTAAAATCTACAAAATGATCTGAGACTTTCTCACCCCAAGTCAGCTTCAAGGGAGAAGCATACTTCACAAATTCTTTAGCAAGAGGCTCCCACTCATTATCTATGGCCCACATAGGTAAGCTGCACACCTTCCTTCTGGCCACCAGAACCCTCTGCAGCCTTGCTTTTCCTAAACAGCTTACGCAGCATTTTACCTAGCACAAACTACACAACACACTACAGAAAAACACGTCTGCTTCAATTGAATTATAGCACAATATTAGGAATACAATACAAGGCTGACAGACAGGGCCGGTACAAGGCAGGGGCGGAGAGGGCACGTGCCCTGGGCGGTACCATTTGGTATGGGGGGGGGGCGCAGCTGTGCGCTCCTGCATGATCCTCCCTTCCCTTCCCTCAGCACACAACTACACTGTTACTCCCCTACGGAGGAGTCCCGTTGTCTCTGCCAGCGCCGTGACGTCACTCACGGCCGGAGGCGAGGGGGGAGGACGCAGAGAGGAGCGCAGGGAGGCAGGAGGCGGGAGCTGGGAGCTGTGTTGTGTCGTGTCGGCGTCTGTTATCTCAAGCGGAGCCGAGCTGAGGAGCTGCTGCCTGGCTGGCTGGATTCAATCTGGAAGGTAGAAGAGCGCAGTGCCAGTGTTCTGACTCAGATATTTAGCAGTGGTGGTCACTCACTGGTCATTAACCTCGCCTCAGCCTCCTCCCCTCCCCCCAATCCAGACATTTATTAATCTGTTTTTTAGTGTTTACTTACACAAGTTCATAACTTCTGAGTCTGAACTTGTGTAAGTAAACACTAAAAAACAGATTAATAAATGGCTGGATTGGGGGGAGGGGAGGAGGCTGAGGCGAGGTTAATGACCAGTGACCACCACTGCTGAATACCCCACAACACTGTGCAATACTCTGCAATACCCCACAATACTGTGCAATACTCTGCAATACCCCACAACACTCTGCAATACCCTGAAATACCCCACAATACTGTGCAATACTCTGCAATACCCCACAATACTGTGTAATACTCTGCAATACCCCACAACACTGTGCAATACTCTGCAATACCCCACAATACTGTGCAATACTCTGCAATACCCCACAATACTGTGCAATACTGTGCAATACCCCACAATACTGTGCAATACCCCACAATACTGTGCAATACTCTGCAATACCCCACAATACTGTGCAATACTCTGCAATACCCCACAATACTGTGCAATACCCTGCAATACCCCACAATACTGTGCAATACTCTGCAATACCCCGCAACACTGTGCAATACTCTGCAATACTCCACAATACTGTTCAATACTCTGCAATACCCTGAAATACTCTGCAATACCCCACAATACTGTGCAATACTCTGCAATACCCTGAAATACTCTGCAATACCCCACAATACTGTGCAATACTCTGCAATACCCTGAAATACCCCACAATACTGTGCAATACTGTGCAATACCCCACAATACTGTGCAATACCCTGCAATACCCCACAATACTGTGCAATACCCTGCAATACCCCACAATACTGTGCAATACTCTGCAATACCCCACAATACTGTGCAATACCCTGCAATACCCCACAATACTGTGCAATACTCTGCAATACCCCGCAACACTGTGCAATACTCTGCAATACTCCACAATACTGTTCAATACTCTGCAATACCCTGAAATACTCTGCAATACCCCACAATACTGTGCAATACTCTGCAATACCCTGAAATACTCTGCAATACCCCACAATACTGTGCAATACTCTGCAATACCCTGAAATACCCCACAATACTGTGCAATACTCTGCAATACCCCACAATACTGTGCAATACTCTGCAATACCCTGAAATACTCCACAATACTGTGCAATACCCTGAAATACTCTGCAATACCCCACAATACTGTGCAATACTCTGCAATACCCTGAAATACTCTGCAATACCCCACAATACTGTGCAATACTCTGCAATACCCCACAATACTGTGCAATACTCTGCAATACCCCGCAACACTGTGCAATACTCTGCAATACTCCACAATACTGTTCAATACTCTGCAATACCCTGAAATACTGTGCAATACTCTGCAATACCCCACAATACTGTGCAATACTCTGCAATACTGTGCAATACTCTGCAATACCCTGAAATACTCTGCAATACCCCACAATACTGTGCAATGCTCTGCAATACCCTGAAATACTCTGCAATACCCCACAATACTGTGCAATACTCTGCAATGCCCTGAAATACTCCACAATACTGTGCAATACCCCACAATACTGTGCAATGCTCTGCAATACCCTGAAATACTCCACAATACTGTGCAATACCCTGAAATACTCTGCAATACCCCACAATACTGTGCAATACTCTGCAATACCCTGAAATACTCTGCAATACCCCACAATACTGTGCAATACTCTGCAATACCCCACAATACTGTGCAATACTCTGCAATACCCTGAAATACTGTGCAATACTCTGCAATACCCCACAATACTGTGCAATACTCTGCAATACCCTGAAATACTCTGCAATACCCCACAATACTGTGCAATACTCTGCAATACCCCACAATACTGTGCAATGCTCTGCAATACCCTGAAATACTCTGCAATACCCCACAATACTGTGCAATACTCTGCAATACCCTGAAATACTCCACAATACTGTGCAATACCCTGAAATACTCTGCAACACTGTGCAATACTCTGCAATACCCTGAAATACTCTGCAATACCCCGCAACACTGTGCAATACTCTGCAATACTCCACAATACTGTGCACTGTGCAATACTCTGCAATACTTGTATTGTTTTAAGTATATTCTTGTTTTGGAACGACATGGATTCTTTATTAAAACCGGGGGGGGGGGGCGCAGCTTGCCATCTTCGCCCTGGGCACCAAATGGCCTTGTCCCAGCACTGCTGACAGATATCTATAACATGCAAAATGCCTAGCAAATGAACAGCCTATGGTCTATAAAAGTTACTTATCTTCTGTTACTGTATATTCGTGATCTCCATTGGCAACAATTCTTCTGGAGACCAGGCACTTTTCTTCTATCATGAGTGGCTTCTGATCTTAAAGCATGATGATGTGTAGCTTATGCCTGAATCCCCCTTTTATGTCAGGCTGTTCACCATAGTTACCAAACAACAGAAAACATACCTGTTTACTGTAGCTGTAGAAACAATGGACTGTTGAAACTGTCATTTGAATACTACAATAGTATCTACATACCCATTGTATGCAGCAGCATTTGTTTGAGACTTCTACTCAAGCCAAAACCTGACAGTAATCTATAAGCAACCACTATTGTGTAATGTTATGTCTGATTAATATAAAAAAATCATATTTTAACAAATGCAACACACCTTTATGGGTCCCTCAATGAACTGTAGCTCCCCAGTGCCGGCAGCACTCATGCATCCCCAGACCATGACACTCCCACCACCATGCTTGACTGTAGGCAAGACACACTTGTCTTTGTACTTCTCACCTGGTTGCCGCCACACACGCTTGACACCATTTGAACCAAATAATTTTATCTTGGTCTTATCAGACTACAGGACATTCCAGTAATTTCAGTAATCCATGTCCTTAGTCTACTTGTCTTTAGCAAACTGTTTGCAGGCTTTCTTGTGCATCTTCTTTAGAAGAGGCTTCCTTCTGGGACGATAGCCATACAGACCAATTAGATGCAGTGTGCGGCGTATGGTCTGAGCACTGACAGGCTGACCCCTTCAACCTCTGAAGCAATGCTGGCAGCACTCATACATCTATTTCCCAAAGACAACCTCTGGATATGACGCTGAGCACGTGCACCCAACTTCTTTGTTCTGAGTGGAACCTTTCCTGTATGGTCTTGGCCACTGTGCTGCAGCTCAGTTTCAGGGTCTTGGCAATCTTCTTATAGCCTAGGTCATCTTTATGTAGAGCAACAATTCTTCTTTACAGATCCTCAGCAAGTTCTTTGCCATGAGGTGCCATGTTGAACTTCCAGTGACCAGTATGAGGGAGTGAGAGCGATAACACCAAATTTAACACACCTGCTCCCCATTCACACCTGAGACCTTGTAACACTAATGAGTCACATGACTCCGGGGAAGGAAAATGGCTAATTAGGCCCAATTTGGACATTTTCTCTTAGAGGTGTACTCACTCTTGTTGCCAGCGCTTTAGACATTAATGGCTGTGTGTTGAGTTATTTTGAGAGGGCAGCAAATTTACACTGTTATACAAGCTGTACACTCACTACTTTACATTGTAGCAAAGTGTCATTTCTTCAGTGTTGTCACATGAAAAGATATAATAGAATATTTACAAAAATGTGAGGGGTGTATTAACTTTTGTGATATACTATACGTTATCTACTACCCCCCCCCCCCCATACTTACCTGAGCCCCATCACGATTCAGCACTCTGCATGATAGCAGCGGCTCTCCCGGCTCTGTACCTTTTTTGCAGGGCAGATTGGTAGCAGTGGGAGCAATTGACTCCCGCTGCTGTCAATAAAACTATGTGATGAGAGAATGGGGGTGGGGCCATGCCCCTCTGTCTGTGTCTATAGACGAAGGCAGAAGGGCCCGAGAGTGAGCCTGCACAAGTGCCCCCCCAGGAAGCAGCTTCCTACAGGGGCACTGGATGAGAAGGAGGGGGCCTGGAGCGCCAGCGGGGGGACCCAAGAAGAGGAGGATCGGGGCTGCTCTGTGCAAAACCATTACACAGAGCAGGCAAGTTTGACATGTTTATTATTTTAATTAAAAAAAAAAAATCAAGCTTTACAATCACTTTAGGTAACGGCAAAGGTAATGTAAAAAAAAAAAAGTAAAAAATGTAAAAATAGCTCCGGTCCATTGACGATGTACTGGCGCGAGAACTGGTTAATAAAATCCAAAATCATTTTGTGGCATTCATAGGAAACCTTCCACATCATTTGTACTGTTTCTGTTCCCCAGGAGGGAGATGCGTGATTTTGGTGTAAAGGTTTCTATCATTGAGCCGGGGGGTTTCCAGACCGCGTCAACCCTTGCCATGGATGTTCATATAAATAATATAACCCGACTGTGGGAAAAACTGCCGGCGCATGTTAAGGAGAGCTATGGAGAGGACTACTTCAATGAATGTAAGTTATAAGAAGAAGACATATAGAAATAGGTAAGATGTGGGCGCATACTATGTTGCTGGAGTGTTAGGTCACATCTCTTTCACATGTTAAAGTTGAACTCCGAGTATGTGTTTTTTTTATTTTTTGGCATAGTTACAGCTTGGACCAATGGAAGTATACATATTCCATAGCTGTGGGACTGCTGTGGAATTAGAGAATCACTGTAGCATTTCCCCTTACTACAACAATCGTTCGCTTTCTTCCAGGTCCCATGCCAAGCAGCTGCCCTGCTGCACACTAACCACAAGGGGTCTCTCTTTAGTTCCTATGTCAAACACAAGGCCCCAATCCGGCCCGCCAGACCATGTCCTGTGGCCCTCGCACCTTTCCTGCAGCTGTGGCACCCTCCTCATCTCCACCCCCATCTTGTCTCAATCAGCAGCAGAGAGGAGGACAGAATTCCTCTGCCAGATCCTGCGCTTATCCTTGCTGCCGCGGAGAGAGTCGCCTCTGTCCTCCCCATCTCAGCAGCCGACAGAACTCCTCCCACAGATCCTGCCCCTCTCTGTACAACCGCAGCCCCCTGCGTTTCCACCTCCCCTGGTCTCAGCATTCAGTAGACTCCAGCAGCTGACTCCAGCCCTCCTCTGGTCCTCCTCCAGATCCTGCACTTTCTGCTTCCCGACTCCACCCCCCAGTTTCCTCCCAATAGCAGTACATGGTAGGGTGGTGCACTGTGATGTAAGTAAGGGTAGGGGACTGTTGACTTCTAATGGTGACATCTAGTCTTACAGATACAGAGGGCAACCATAATGCTGATATGGCCCAACAATGAAATTGAGTTTGACACCCCTGCTGTAAAGCGTTGCCTTTGGGCAATTTTGTTTACCCAAGTACCTTACATCAGGGTCACCCCTTACACCAGTGTCCCCATCAGAGTCTCCATCACATCAGAGTCCCCCCCTTACACCAGTGTCCCCATCAGAGTCTCCATCACATCAGAGTCCCCCCCTTACATCAGTGTCCTCATCAGAGTCCCCATCAGATCAGAGTCCCCCTTACTTCAGAGCCCCTATCACATAAAAAGCCCCCCTTACATCAGTGTCCCCATCAGAGTCCCATAACATCAGAGTCCCCCCTTACATCGGTGTCCCCATCAGAGTCCCCATCACATCAGAATCCCCCCTCACATCAGTGTCCCCATCAGAGTCCCCATCACATAAAAGTCCCCCCCCTTACATCAGTCTCCCCATCAGAGTCTCCATCACATCAGATTCCCCCTTACATCAGGGCCCCATCAGAGTCCTATCACATCAGAGTCCCCCCCTTACATCGGTGTCCACATCAGAGTCCACATCACATCAGAGTCCCCCCCTTACATCGGTGTCCGATCAGAGTCCCCATCACATAAAAGTCCCCCCCTTACATCAGTGTCCCCATCAGAGTCCCCATCACATAAAAGTCCCCCCCTTACATCAGTGTCCCCATCAGAGTCACCATCACATCAGAGTCCTGATCAAAGTCCCCATCACATAAAAGTGCCCCCTTACATCAGTGTCCCCATCAGAGTTTCCATCACATCAGAGTCCCCCCCCCTTATATCAGGGCCCCTATCCAAGCCCTCTTTACTACTGTAAGGCTTGCAGTGTGCTGTACCAACATGATGGGAGTTGGGGGATGGGAGCAGGTCTAGATGGAGAAAGATCGCTTCTCCCGCGAGATTCCCAGCGAAAGCACATTATTGGTTGCCAGGATGCCATTGGAAACCAGTAAATACTGTGAAGGGGGGGGGGGGCAGAAACCATAGGCAGCCTCTGCTGACCTAAAGTCTTAGGCTCCATTCATACCTAATACCTGCTGCATTGCGCTTTTTAGTGAGTTTTTGTTGCACGTTTTTTTTAATGCGCCTCCCTCCGCTCCAAATACACGCTAATAAAGCACACATTCCAAATTGTGGCACAGAGCCAGGCGCATTTGGCGCTGCATTTTTTTGCTGCGATTTTAGCGTTTTTTTGTTGCTCGGCGGTCGCAGTAAAAACGCACCTTGTTTGGGTGGCCATTAAGAAATAAAGGCATCGCAAAATGCGTCCAGTGTTTTTGTCGCGGTTCCAGTAAGCTCAGGTGTGAATGGAGACTTAAGTCTGAGCACACTGAGGAAGCACCACTGATTGTAGCCGTGGGTCCCGAATAAAATCTAGCAGTGGGTCAGGTATGGTTTGGAGACCCCCCCCCCGATAATGAAAATATTTTCAGTGCTAAAAACTCAAACATGCCCCAATATATATGATAGATAGATAGATAGATAGATAGATAGATAGATAGATAGATAGATAGATAGATAGATAGATAGATAGATAGATAGATAGATAGATAGATACCATACCATTAATCAGTATTTGACTTTTGATATACCCAACAGTTGTCCAGGCAATGAAGACATTAACATCATCAAGCAGTCCAAAGGCGTATAAAGTCTCAGATTGTATGGAGCACGCCCTGACCGCTGTCCACCCCTGGACCCGCTACTCACCCGGCTTGGACTGCAAGCTGCACTACCTCCCTCTATCCTACCTCCCTACGGCCATCACCGACTACTGGCTGTGTCGGTCCGCTCCCAAACCCGCTAGCAGGATATCAGCTGGTGAAAAAAAATAAAGGTCGATGATTGGCGCCATGATGAATCAGTCAATCTCAATGGCAAAGTGGGTCACTAAGACCGAATGTTCATTTTGTTATCCAATAAAAACGGTTATATTTCTAGTTTGGTCATCTACTGTTATATTTACAGTACACCGATACAATGTATTCACTACACCATGTTTAGCACTACAGCAGGGGGAGGCAACCGTTTGAGCGCAGTGTGCCGAAGAATGTTTTCAAAGAAACTGAGCGTGCCGATTTTATAACAAAAAATGTCATCTTCACACTCTCAATAACAAAAAGGATTTTTTATAAAGTAAGTGCTGTAAACTACTTGAGACGTGAGAATTAAAACATCCCGCACTCTCAGATCAGCCCCAATTCATTCACCTTTACACCTCAGATCACTGTATCCGCCTACACATCTGCCCCACCAATGTACCCCCTTTCTCATCTGCCCCACCAATGTACCTCCCTGCTCATCTGCCCCACCAATGTATCCCCTTTCTCATCTGCCCCACCAATGTACCCCCTTTCTCATCTGCCCCACCAATGTACCCCCTTTCTCATCTGCCCCACCAATGTACCCCCTTTCTCATCTGCCCCACCAATGTACCCCCTTTCTCATCTGTCCCACCAATGTACCTCCTTTCTCATCTTGCCCAACACTGAACCCCCCCCCCCCTGCTCATCTGTCCCATCACTGTACCCCCCTGCTCATCTGTCCCATCACTGTACCCCCCTGTTTTTCTGTCCCACTGCTGAACCCCCTTCTCATCGCTCCCACCACTGTAACCCCCTGAACATCTACTCCACCCCCGTATCCCCATGCTCTTCTATCTTACTACTGAATTGCCTTCTCATCTGTCCTAACACTGAACCCATCTGCTCATCTGCCCCACCACTGTAACCCTCTTTCTCATCTGCCCCACCACTGTAACCCGCTTTCTCATCTGCCCCACCAATGTAATTCCTGCACATCTCTCTCACCTCTGTACCCCCCGGCTCTCCTGCCCCACCACTGTAACCCCCTGATCATCTGTCCCACCAATACACCTCCCTTCACATCTGCCCCACTGTTCTACCCCCCCCCCCCCCTGCTCATCTGCCCCAACACTGAACCCCCCTGCTCATCTGTCCCATCACTGTACCCCCCTGCTCATCTGTCCCATCACTGTACCCCCCTGTTTTTCTGTCCCACTGCTGAACCCCCTTCTCATCGCTCCCACCACTGTAACCCCCTGAACATCTACTCCACCCCCCGTATCCCCATGCTCTTCTATCTTACTACTGAATTGCCTTCTCATCTGTCCTAACACTGAACCCATCTGCTCATCTGCCCCACCACTGTAACCCTCTTTCTCATCTGCCCCACCACTGTAACCCGCTTTCTCATCTGCCCCACCAATGTAATTCCTGCACATCTCTCTCACCTCTGTACCCCCCGGCTCTCCTGCCCCACCACTGTAACCCCCTGATCATCTGTCCCACCAATACACCTCCCTTCACATCTGCCCCACTGTTCTACCCCCCCCCCCCTGCTCATCTGCCCCAACACTGAACCCCCCTGCTCATCTGTCCCATCACTGTACCCCCCTGCTCATCTGTCCCATCACTGTACCCCCCTGTTTTTCTGTCCCACTGCTGAACCCCCTTCTCATCGCTCCCACCACTGTAACCCCCTGAACATCTACTCCACCCCCCGTATCCCCATGCTCTTCTATCTTACTACTGAATTGCCTTCTCATCTGTCCTAACACTGAACCCATCTGCTCATCTGCCCCACCACTGTAACCCTCTTTCTCATCTGCCCCACCACTGTAACCCGCTTTCTCATCTGCCCCACCAATGTAATTCCTGCACATCTCTCTCACCTCTGTACCCCCCGGCTCTCCTGCCCCACCACTGTAACCCCCTGATCATCTGTCCCACCAATACACCTCCCTTCACATCTGCCCCACTGTTCTACCCCCCCCCCCCTGCTCATCTGCCCCAACACTGAACCCCCCTGCTCATCTGGCCCAACACTGTATCACCTGCTCTTCTGTCCCACTGCTGAACCACCTTCTCATCTCTTCCACCACTGTACCTTCCTGCACATCTACCCCATCGCTGTACCCTTTTCTCATCTATGATATGTGGGATATGCAGACTGGTGAAAGTAAGCAGAGATGAGGCACATCTACCTGTGCTGGCACACTCATCCTGCTAATCCACCTCTCACATCCAGCCCATGCTTGTATGGGATGTATGTGCTGTATGGGATGTATGTGATGTATGGGATGTATGTGCTGTATGGGATGTATGTGATGTATGGGATGTATGTGCTGTATGGGATGTATGTGATGTATGGGATGTATGTGCTGTATGGGATGTATGTGCTGTATGGGATGTATGTGCTGTATGGGATGCATGTGCTGTATGTGCTGTATGGGATGTATGTGATGTATGGGATGTATGTGCTATATGTGATGTATGTGCTATATGTGATGTATGTGATGTATGTGATGTATGTGGTGCCTACCCCTGCATTAGAGATTGGTGGGGGTGTCTAGGTCGTGCGATGTAGTACACAAACAAAATTGACGTCCTTTATTCCCCACAAATAGAGTTTTCTTTTTGTGGTATTTGATCACCTCTGCGGTTTATATTTTTTGCGCTATAAACAAAAAAAGCGTAAATTTTGAAAAAAAAAACAAACAATATTTTTTAACTTTTTGCAAACAAAAACGAACAGTTTAGGCCAATATATATTATTCTACATATTTTTTGGTAAAAAAAAAAATTGCAATAAGCGTATATTGAACGGTTTGCACAAAAGTTATAGCGTCCAAAAAATAGGGGATAGAGTCTGCGATGTTTAGTGGAATTGCGATATTACAGCAGACATATCGAACACTTTTTTTTGGTACCAGTGACATTTATACAGCAATCAGTGCTATAAAAATGCACTGATTACTGTGTAAATGTCACTGGCAGGGAAGAGTTTAACACTAATGGGTGATCAAGGGGTTAAATGTGTTCCCTGGGAGGTGTCTCTAACTGTGGGGGGGGGGCTTACTGGAGGAGGAGAGAGATCGCTGTTCCTAATCACTAAGAACAGCAGATCTCTCTCATTGAAGGATCCCTGTACTTGCTCTCTTTCCCGGGATTTTTTTTTTTTTGTGTGGGGGGGGGGGGGGGGGGGGTGCCAAAAAGCACCTTAATGCAGCAATTTCTCAGCGCGCACTGTTGAAAGGGTTAAATGCTCGTCAGTCTTCGTTGTCTGTCTCTGATTTCCCCCCGAGCTGCAAAGAACTCGCAAACAACAGATTTAACCACTTTACCTCCGGAAGGTTTTACCCCCCTTCATGAACAGGTCATTTTTTGCTATTCAGCACTGCGCTACTTTAACTGGTAATTGCGCAGTCATGCAACACTGTACACAAATGGAATTTTATATATATATTTTTTTTACACAAATAGAGTTTTATTTTGGCTGTATTTGATCACCGCTGGGTTTTATATTTATTATATTAACTAAAAAAGGCCGTCAATTTTGAAAAACAAAAACTTTTTTTGTACTTTCTGTTATAAAAAAAATATCCAAAAAAAACACATTTCCTCGTAAATTTAGGCCAAATGTATTCTGTTAGATATTAAAAAAAAAAAAAAAAAAATCACAATAAAAGTGTATAGTAATTGATTTGTGTGAAAAGTATAGCGTCTACAAACTATGATATTCTGTATATAGTGGAATTTATACAGCTATAGACACTTTACTGCAATGGTGGTGATTAGGGATGAGCCGAACACCCCCCGGTTCGGTTCGCACCAGAACCTGCGAACGGACCGAAAGTTCGCACGAACGTTAGAACCCCATTGACGTCTATGGGACTCGAACGTTCGAAATCAAAAGTGCTCATTTTAAAGGCTAATTTGCATGGTATTGTCCTAAAAAGGGTTTGGGGACCCGGGTCCTACCCCAGGGCCAGGGGACATGTATCAATGCAAAAAAAACGTTTAAAAACGGCCGTTTTTTCGGGAGCAGTGATTTTAATGATGCTTAAAGTAAAAAAAAAAAAGTGAAATATTCCTTTAAATATCGTACCTGGGGGGTGTCTATAGTATGCCTGTAAAGTGGCGCGTGTTTCCCGTGTTTAGAACAGTCCCTGCACCAAATGTCATTTTTAAAGGAAAAAATCTCATTTAAAACTGCTTGCGGGTTTAATGTCATGTCGGGTCATGGCAATATGGATGAAAATCAGTGAGACAAACGGCATGGGTACCCCCCAGTCTATTACCAGGCCCTTTGGGTCCTGTATGGATATTAAGGGGAACCCCGCACCCAAATTAAAATAAGGAAAGGCCCTATATACTCTGAACAGCAGTATACAGGCGGTGCAAACAAGACAGGGACTGTAGGTTTGTTGTTAAGTAGAATCTCTTTGTAATTTTGAACGGGTACATTTTTAACGTGTTTAGCTCCAGCCAAAAAATCTTTTTTAAGCTTTTTGGAAAACATAGGGAAGGGTTATCACCCCTGTGACATTTGTTTTGCTGTCTTTCCTCCTCTTCAGAAGATTTCACCTCACTTTTTGTCCCAATGAAAAATGTTTTTTGAAAATTAAGGTTTTTTTGTGGAACAAGGATTGGAAAGCATCAGTGGAAAGGAGAAATTGTTTTCCCATATTAACTCTTACAGGAGAGAATTTCCCTTCCTAGGGGTAGATTTCATCTCACTTCCTGTTGTCTCCTTCCGTTTGCAAGTAGGAGTCGTTTGTAAGTTAGATGTTTGAAAGTAGGGTCCTGCCCTATATACTCAGCAGAAATTTGGGCCTTAGGTGTTGCTGTGGCCACAACACTGTAAGCCCTCACAGGGCCCTGCTGTGAAATATTAGATCAAGAATTGTAATTACATGCCCCTGTTGAACAGGAGCTGAAAAATTAGGCCTTAGGCACTGGTGCTGGTGCCACAACACTGCAACCCCTCACAGACACTCTAGTTAGAACGCAGGAACGAGCCCTGCTGCAAAGTATTGCATCAAAAATTGTAATTACACGCCCGTTAGACAGGGGCAGAAAAATTGGGCCTTAGGCACTGGTGCAGGTGCCACAACACTGCAACCCCTCACAGACACTCTAGTTGGAATGCAGGAACGAGCCCTGCTGCAAAGTATTGCATCAAAAATTGTAATTACACGCCCCTGTTAGACAGGGGCAGAAAAATTGGGCCTTAGGCACTGGTGCTGGTGCCACAACACTGCAACCCCTCACAGACACTCTAGTTGGAATGCAGGAACGAGCCCTGCTGCAAAGTATTACATCGAAAATTGTAATTACACGCCCCTGTTAAACAGGGGCTGAAAAATTGTGCCTTAGGCACTGGTGGTGGCGCCCAGAACCAAAAATGTTCTTACAAGCTATCAGCGTGATGATTGAGGAGGAAGAGGATAATTACTCAGGGATAGTCACTCAGCATCAGCATAGGCAGTCTTTGAAGGGATCTGAGATTTCAAAAAAAATTATTCGGTTACATCAGCATCAGGTGCTTGGTAGCTGGTGGTGATCCAAGACTGATTCATTTTTATGAAGGTCAGCCGATCAACCGAGTCGGTGGACAGACGCACCCTGTGATCGGTTACCACGCCTCCAGCAGCACTGAATGTGCGTTCCGAAAGAACGCTGGATGCAGGACAGGCCAGTAGCTCAATTGCATACTGTGCAAGCTCTGGCCAGTGATCCATCCTCAAGACCCAGTAACCCAGAGGATTTTCGGTGGGAAAGGTGTCCAAGTCTGATCTTGCCCCTAGGTATTCCTGCACCATGTAAAACAGACGCTGGCGATGGTTGCTGGAACCGATCATACCTTGGGGCTGCGGACCAAAAAATTGTCTGAACGCATCGGTCAGACGGCCACCTTCTCCACCGCTCCTTCTTTGACTGACCGAAGCCTCAGCAACACGTTGTCCAGAAACAGGAGTTTATAACCTCCCAGTCTCTGGGAACGCATTGCACAGACCTTTCTGCAAGGCCTCCCGAAGATGTTTCATCCTCTGCTCCCTCTGCGATGGCAAGATAAGGTCCGCAACCTTACCCTTGTAACGTGGATCAAGGAGGGTTGCCAGCCAGTATTGGTCCTTCTCCTTGATACCACGAATACGAGGATCCTTACGCAGGCTTTGCAGGATCAGGGAGGCCATGCAGCGTAGGTTTTCTGAGGCATTCGGTCCGGAGTCCTCTGGGTCACTAAGGACGACAACGTCCGCAGCCACCTCCTCCCAGCCACGTACAAGTCCATGTGTTTCTTGGGACTGATCCCTTAAAGACTGCTGCTGATGCTGAGTGCCAGGCTCCACCTCCATACTGACACAATCTTCCTCCTCCTCCTCCTCGTCCTCTTCCTGTGTGATCGGCGGGCACGCAGGAACACTGTCTGGATAAAGGGGGCCTTGAGAGCTAAGGAAGTCCTCCTCTTCCTGCCTCTGTTCTGCCTCAAGTGCCCTGTCCATTATTCCACGCAGCGTGTGCTCCAACAGGTGGACAAGGGGGACAGTGTCACTGATGCATGCACTGTCACTGCTCACCATCCTCGTGGCCTCCTCGAATGGTGACAGGACAGTGCATGCATCCCTGATCATGGCCCACTGGCGTGGGGAAAAAAAATCAAGCTCCCCTGACCCTGTCCTGGTGCCATAGTCGCACAGGTACTCATTGATGGCCCTCTGCTGCGTGTGCAGCCGCTGCAGCATGGCCAACGTTGAGTTCCACCTGGTGGGCATGTCACAGATTAGGCGGTTCTTGGGCAGGTTAAACTCCTTTTGGAGGTCCGTCAGCCGAGCACTGGCATTATATGACCGGCGGAAATGCACACAGACTTTCCTGGCCTGCCTCAGGACATCCTGTAAGCCCGGGTACCTGCCCAAGAACCGCTGCACCACCAAGTTAAGGACGTGAGCCAAACAGGGCACATGGGTCATTTGTCCCTGTCGGAGGGCAGAGAGGAGGTTGGTGCCATTGTCGCAAACCACCATTCCTGCCTTAAGTTGGCGTGGCGTCAACCACCTCTGAACCTGCCCCTGCAGAGCTGACAGAACCTCTGCCCCAGTGTGGCTCCTGTCCCCCAAGCACACCAGCTCAAGCACCGCATGGCATCTTTTGGCCTGCGTACTTGCGTAGCCCCTTGAACGACTACGGAGCACCGCTGGTTCCGAGGAAGAGGCCATGGAGGAAGAAGAAGAGGAGGGGGTGGAGGAGAGAGGTGTGTCACAATCAGCATTTTGGAGGCGTGGTGGCGGAACAACCTCCAACACTACTGCACCTTGTCCTGCATCCTTCCCAGCTGCCAGCAGAGTCACCCAATGCGCCGTGAAACTTAGGTAACGCCCCTGTCCATGCCTGCTGGACCATGAGTCAGTGGTAATATGCACCTTACCGCTGACCGCCCTGTCCAGCGAGGCATGGACATTGCCTTCCACATGCCGGTAGAGAGCCGGAATCGCCTTCCGTGAGAAAAAGTGGCGTTTGGGTACCTGCCACTGAGGAACCGCACATTCCACAAACTCACGGAAGGGGGCAGAGTCTACCAACTGAAAAGGCAGCAGTTGAAGTGCTAGCAATTTTGCCAAGCTAGCATTCAACCGCTGGGCATGTGGATGGCTGGGAGCAAACTTCTTTCGGCGGTGCAGCAGCTGGGGCAGGGAAATTTGCCTGGTACAATCTGACGTCGGTGTACCAAAAGCAGATTGCCCACAAGTACTTGGCTGTGACACACCTAATTCTACACCTTCATTCCTCTCACTGCAGGTCTCAGAGAGGACTGGAGGTCTAGTGGGGTTGGAAATCTCAGCTGATGAGGAGCAAGGAGAGATCCTCTTTGTTCTTTGGTGTGGGTCTTTTAGATACGCTTGCCAACGAACTGCATGGCAGGTCAACATATGTCTGGTCAAGCATGTGGTACCCAAGCGGGAGATGTTTTGGCCACGTGAGATACGCTTGAGACACATGTTGCAAATAGCAGCGGTGCGATCTGATGCACTCGTCTCAAAAAAGGCCCACACCAAAGAACTTTTTGAATAACGCGCAGAGACTGCAGCGCCCTGCACATGTGGAGCTTTGGGGTGTGATGCAGTCAATGTGCTGCCCTTAGGCTGGCCCCTGGAGGGCATCCTGCCTCGTTGGTGATGTGCCGCCTCCTCCTCCTCCTCCTCCTCTCTCCTATCAGGCACCCACGTTGAGTCAGTGACCTCATCATCCCCTCCCTCCTCATCACTGGAGCAAACCTGGCAGTATGCTGCAGCAGGGGGAGCATGACTGCCAGATTGCTGTCCTTCTTGGGCACCCCCTCTGTCTGTGCTCATGTTACTGCCTTCATCGAGCTCAGTATCATCATCAGAGCCTTCCAAACGCTGGGCATCCTCCTGGAGCATGTACCCAACACTGTGGTCAAACAGTTCGAGGGAATCCTCAGGAGGACATGGTGGAGCTAGGGAAGGAGTCATTGATGACATTGAGCCGAGGGAAGAGGCCGCTGCTTTGCCAGACAAAGCACCCTGGGCATGGGTGAGAGAGGATGAGGAGGATGAGGACGGCTTGGTCATCCACTCGACCAAGTCTTCCGCATGTTGCGGCTCAACACGGCCAGCTGCCGAAAAAAAGGCCAAGCGTGTCCCATGGCCACGTGCTGATGAGGATGCACCGTCTCCACGACCAGCACTAGACACCGAGCCTGCTTTCCCTCTCTTATTGGCTTGTGACTGTCTGCCTCTCCTTCTTGGCCTTCCAGACATACTAATGGCCTGTAGCTGCACTAAGCTGGGATAGAACACCTGTAATTTTCTTCAGGTAGCTTTATATACTGTAACCAGACAAGCCTGCCTGTCAGTAGGAAGATAACAGGAACGGATCTAGCTGAACACTGTGAGCAGGACGCACTGTACTAAATGTAAATAGTCTAGCTGCCTGACCGTGGTACTAATAGGATCAAATAGAACACCAGTAATTTTCTTCAGGTAGCTTTATATACTGTAACCAGACAAGCCTGCCTGTCAGTAGGAAGATAACAGGAACGGATCTAGCTGAACACTGTGAGCAGGACGCACTGTACTAAATGTAAATAGTCTAGCTGCCTGACCGTGGTACTAATAGGATCAAACAGAACACCAGTAATTTTCTTCAGGTAGCTTTATATACTGTAACCAGACAAGCCTGCCTGTCAGTAGGAAGATAACAGGAACGGATCTAACTGAACACTGTGAGCAGGACGCACTGCACTAAATGTAAATAGTCTAGAAGATAACAGGAACGGATCTAGCTGAACACTGTGAGCAGGACGCACTGCACTAAATGTAAATAATCTAGAAGATAACAGGAACGGATCTAGCTAAACTGAATACAGTGTATATATATATATGCAACACCTGGGATGCATATATATACACAATACACTGTAAGTGCAGCTAACTGACTGACTGTTCTGCCTAATCTATCTAACTCAAATCAAATGACACTGTCTGTCTCTCTCTCTCTCTCTATCTATGAACGCCGGAACACACACTACACAGGGCTGCCGTGCAGGCGGCCTTATATAGTGTGGGGCGTGTACTAAATCCCCTGAGCCATAATTGGCCAAAGCCTCCTTGGCTTTGGCCAATTACGGCTCTCTGTTCAGGCGGCGCTGTGATTGGCCAAGCATGTGGGTCATAGTGCATGCTTGGCCAATCATCAGCAAGCAATGCACTGCGATGCCGCAGTGAATTATGGGCCGTGACGCGCCACACGAATTTGGCGCGAACGGCCCATATCGTTCGCAATTCGGCGAACGGTCGAACAGCCGATGTTCGAGTCGAACATGGGTTCGACTCGAACACGAAGCTCATCCCTAGTGGTGATCAGTGACTTATACTAGGGCTATAAAAGAGTGGCTGGCAATCTGGCGCTAACAGACACTGGCTGGGAGGGACACTAACTGTCACTGACGTTGCTCATGAAACTAATAAAGATCAGATATAATACTGTGCATTGTACTAATGGCACTGGCTGGGAAAGGGTTAACATCAAAGGGCAACCAAGGAATTAACTGTGTGCCTAACAATGTGTAATGTGTGCTGCTTTTTTCTCCCTGAACTCAGATTTGATTTCAGGGAGAACAGCCAGATCCCTGTTCTGTGTATTTGGTAAAACACAGAACTCTGTGCTGTGATAGGCTGCAGCCGATCAGCAGGCATACAGCCAAAACCATTGGCTGAAACCTGCTGATAAATTCGCGCTGTGCCCAATCGCAGCACGGGTCAGCAGGCGGCACGTGCATGCACGCCCAAAAACAGGCGGAGCCGTACCGGTTCGTCGCCCAGCCTGGATCTGCCACCCGCCTGGCGTAAATGTACCGTGGGCGGGGCAGAAAGTGGTTAAAGGTCATTTTTTGCTCTTTGTGAATGTCAGTGTTGCTGTAGAAGATTGTATACATTGTACAGAGCCGCCTCTTCACAGACAGGATCAGGGCATCCCCCAGACATGTTATTTAATAGAGTATTGGCAATTTCAACGCTGCCCAAAAAAAATCGCTGCTCCCAGCAAAACAGAATTACATTTTACTTTTGCTTTAGCGCCCATTACATCCCCCCCCCCCCAACATGCCGTTTGTTTGACAATCCCCCATTAGCTTAGGAAATGCTCTTTACTGGATTCTAAGTTTCTTCTCCCCTTGACTTCAATAGGGTTGGGATTCGGCACTGACAGCGTTTGTTCACACAAAATCCACCATGCATGCGCTGCACAGGTGTGGCTTAGTAACACAATGCCCCCCCCCCCCTGCAAAGAATTGAAAACAATGAAAGACATTTTCTATGTTGAACAGTTGCCTGATCGCTTCCTCCACGCAACCCCCCCCCCCCCTTTTTTTTTCATTGATATGTGATAAAAAATAAAGTTCATTGAAAAAAAAGTGTAAAAAAATGAAAGTTACACCACCCAAGCACTTAAATCTCCCCCAAACATTTTGCCCCCCCCCCCCACACACACACATGAATATAACCACTGAAGGATTGGCCCCACCCGGATAATGCCCCACCAATGCCCAATTATGGATTGGACCGACCCTTCTACCAATGCCTATCTTTGGAATGGCCCCGCCATAACAACTTCCCACCATTGCATATCTCTGTAGACTGGCCCGCCCTAACAACCTCCCACCAATGCCCACCTATGGATTGGCCCTTCCCTGATAGCGTCCAACCAATGCCCATCTTGGACCCGCCCTGATTATTTCCTGCCAGCCATGGGCTGGCCTCGCCTTGACACCATCCCACCAATGCCCATCTATGGATTGGCAGTAAAACAAAACCAAGGGTGTCACAGCACTCAATGGGTTTACTTTGCTATTTTTCCATCTATGGATTGGCCCCACTCTCCTACCAATGCCTATCTTTGGACTGGCCCCACCCTAACAACCTCCCACCAATGCCCATCTATGGACTGGCCCCGCCCTAATAACCTCCTACCAATGCCCATCTCTATGGACTGGCCCCGCCCTAACAACCTCCCACCATTGCATATCTCTATGGACTGGCCCCGCCCTAACAACCTCCCACCAATGCCCATCTATGGATTGACCCTTCCCTGACGCCATCCCACCAATGCCCATCTATGGATTGGCAGTGAAACAAAAGCAAGGGTGTCAGCACCCTTGCTAATTTTTCCATCTATGGATTGGCCGAGCCCTAATAATTTCCCACCAATTTCCAGCTATGGGATGTCACCGCCCCGATACTGTCCCACCAATGGATAGGCTCCGCCCTGACACAGTGGATAGGCCCCGCCCCGACACTGTCGCACCAATGGATAGGCCCCGTCCCGACACTGTCCCACCAATGGATAGGCCCCGCCCCGACACTGTCCCACCAATGGATAGGCCTTGCCCCGACACTGTCGCACCAATGGATAGGCCCCGTCCCGACACTGTCCCACCAATGGATAGGCCCCGCCCCGACACTGTCCCACCAATGGATAGGCCTCGCCCCGACACTGTGGATAGGCCCCGCCCTGACACTGTCCCACAAATGGATAGGCCCTGCCCTGACACTGTCCCACCAATGTATAGGCCCCTCCCTTGACACTGTCCCACCAATGGGTAGGCCCCTCCCCTGACACTGTCCCACAAATGGATAGGCCCCGCCCTGACACTGTCCCACCAATGGATAGGCCCCTCCCCTGACACTGTCCCACCAATGGATAGGCCCCTCCCCTGACACTGTCCCACCAATGGATAGGCCCCTCCCCTGACACTGTCCCACCAATGGATAGGACCCGCCCTGATACTGTCCCACCAATGGATAGGCCCCGCCCTGACACTGTCCCACCAAAGGATAGGCCCCTCCCCTGACACTATCCCACCAATGGATAGGCCCCTCCCCTGACACTGTCCCACCAATGGATAGGCCCCTCCACTGACACTGTCCCACCAATAGATAGGACCCGCCCTGATACTGTCCCACCAATAGATAGGCCACGCCCTGACACTGTCCCACCAATGGATAGCCTCCTCCGCTGACACTGTCCCACCAATGGGTAGGCCCCGCCCCGACATCCCACCAATGGATAGGCTCCTCCCCTGACACTGTCCCACCAATGGGTAGGCCCCGCCCCGACACAGTCCCAGTAATGTATAGGCTCCTCCCCTGACAGTGTCCCACCAATGGATAGGCCCCGCCCTGACACTGTCCCACCAATGGATAGGCCCCGCCCTGATACTGTCCCACCAATGCCCATCTAATTCATGAATCACAGAACCGGGATTTCAACCACATGATAAATGTATAATATTTCCTCGCAACAGCACCCGAGAGCAGAGCCCACACTGACACCTTCTTCTCCGGGCGTGTTGTGGCTACCGCTCTGCCCTTACATATGCCCCAGAGAGACATGGCGGCTCTGGGCTCCTGGGACACGACAACTAGCACCGCCCTCCTCTCTCCTCATTGGCGGCGGCCCCGGACTTCCAGGAACTTCGTGACCTTAGCTCCGCCCTCCTTTATATTGTAACTTTTGCCCGGGACAAAGATGGAGGTTCTGAGTTCCATAGTAGTCCCCGGGAGGTCTGTGATGACGTCACGTAGCGGTGGAGAGTCGAGGCGGGTAGTTTGAAGCCCGGAAGGGAGAAGTGCGGAGTGTGTACCGGGCTGAGGGGGGGAGGAGGAGCAGAGGTAAGGTCCGGGGCTGTCATTGTATTCTTATTTATCTCCCTGCTGTCTAAGGGAGTCACTCAGTGTTCTCTGTACAACGCTACAGTATATGTCAGAGCTATATAAATGTATGATAATAATAATAGTGTGTAAAGGTGGAGGAGGGGACATTAGAGTGTAAGCTTTTCTGGTGCAGAGACTGAAGTGACTGGCTCAGGTGTTCTCTGTACAGTGCTGCGGTATATGTCCGCGCTATATGAATATATAATAATAATAATAATAGTGTGTGACTGGGGGGAGGGGACATTAGAGTTTAAGTTTTTGTTTATTAAAAATCTTGCAAGTGTGCAGCTTGTTATTAAAACATTTACATGTACACAAAATATAAATAAAAACATTTTTTAATATCTCTCTCTATATATAAACAAAATATATAAATATATATATATATATATATAAACAAACAGGCTTACATAAACAAATAACAATAAAAAAGCAAACCGCTTTTTGCCAAAAAGCATAAATAGAACTATAATACAAAGAAACATAATTGTATTACTAGCAAACTACAAAATTATGCAAAACCACGCCCTCCCCCCACCTTAACCGCTTCAGCCCTGGAAGATTTTACCCCCTCCCTGACCAGAGCACTTTTTGCACTGCGTCGCTTTAACTGACAATTTTGCGGTCGTGCGATGTTGCACCCAAACAAAAATTGATGTCCTTTTTTTCCCCCCACAAATAGAACTTTGTTTTGGTGGTATTTGACCGCCTCTGCGGTTTTTATTTTTTGCGCTATAAACAAAAAAAATTTTTTTGCGCTATAAACAAACAAGTGACAATTTTGAAAAAAAAAACCGCATTATTTTTTACTTTTTGCTATAATAAATATCCCCAAAAATAATTTCAAAAAAAATTTTTTCCCTCAGTTTAGGCCGATACGTATTCTCCTACATATTTTTGGTAAAAAAAAAATCACAATAAGCGTATATTGATTGGTTTGCGCAAATGTTATAGCATCTACAAAATAGGGGATAATTTTATGGCATTTTTATTAATATTTTTTTTTTTTTTTACTAGTAATGGCGGCGATCAGCGTTTTGTTTTTTTTTTTTTCGTGACTGCAACATTACGGCGGACACATCGGACATTTTTGACACGTTTTTGGGACCATTGCCATTTATACAGCAATCAGTGCTATACAAATGCACTGATTCCTGTGTAAATGACACTGGCAGTGAAGGGGTGGGGAGGGGTTAAATCAGTACTAGGGAGTGTTTTCTAACTGTAGGGGGTGTGGCTACATGTGGCACGTCACTGATCTCTGTTCCGATGACAGGGAGCTGTGATCAGTGACACTGTCACTAGGCAGAATGGGGAGATGCTGTTTACATCAACATCTCCCTGTTTGTCCTCTCCGTGAGGCGATCGCGGGTATCCCTGCGGCGATCGAGTCCGCGGGACCCGCGACCCGACTCACGGAGCTCCGGGACGGCGCGCACGCAATGGCACGGCGGGGAATTTTAAATAGGACTTACAGGTATGCCCATTTGCCCAGCCGTGCCATTCTTCCGACGTACATCGGCGTGCGCCGGTGGGGAAGTGGTTAAAAATCTTGCAAGCATACAGCTTGTTATTAAAACATTTACATATACACACAAAAAAATATAGTGTGTGTGATATATATATATATATTGGTCCGCCCAGACCAATTTTCAGCTTTCAGCGTTGTCGCAATTTGAATGACAATTGCGCGGTCATACAACACTGTACCCAAACAATTTTTTATCATTTTGTTCCACAAATAGAGGTTTCTTTTGGTGGTATTTGATCACCTCTGCGGTTTTTATTTTTTGTGCAACAAATAAAAAGAAAAAAAAAAAAATTTTGAAAAATAAGTTTTTCTTTGTTTCTGTTAAAATTTTTGTAAATAAGTAAGTTTTCTTCTTCAATGACGGGCACTGATATGTGGCACTGACGGGCACTGATGATGGGCACTGGTAGGTGGCACTGATGGGCACTCGTAGGTGGCATTGATGGGTACTTATGGGTGGCACTGATAGTTGGCACGGATGGGCACTGATAGGTGGGAACTGGGCACGGATGGGCACCGACAGGTGGCACCGATGGGCACTGATGACACTGATTGGTTGCACTGATGCGCCTAAGGGTGGCATTGCTGGGCATCACTGCAACATAATGGTGCCAATCAGTGCCCATTTGTGGGCCGGGCGGTGGTTCAGTTATCCTGACTGGGCGTCGTATGATGCCCAGTCAGGATAACTGAACCACCGCCCCGGCCGTCATCTACTATGGGCCGGGCGGGAGGTGGTTAAACAGGCTAACATCAGCAAATAACAACAAAAAAGCAAATGGCTTTTTGACAAAAAAGCATAAATAGAGCTATAATACAAAGAAACATAATTGTATTACTAGCAAACTACAAAATTATGCAAAACAAAGCCCTAACTGCCACCTAAACACCCCCTCAGGCTAAGAAATCATTACACATGTAACCCATGCATGCGGCCTTTTTCAAAAATAATATCTTATATAAAAATCTGGGGGACATGAAAAGACAGAAAGAAAAGCCGCACACCCAGAGACTGACTGACTGACAGCAGCTACGGAGACCTGACATTCCTCCACCTCTTTGTCCAGGCCCCCCGGCCACCACCTGTCCTTCTCAAGACCCCAAATCTCCCCAACCTCACCCAGAATGTTGTGCACCACCTCGACAGGAAGGACTTTCTTCCGAATGGAGACCTGACACTGTGCATTCCATGTGAAGAAAAGGACTACTAAGCTAACTAGAAAAAAGTGTCTCCAAAATCAAAATCCCGATGCGTCTCAAAGGCCCCGTACGACCACTCCGCATAACTCAAGCGGGAAAGGAAAGGGATACCCAGAGCCCCTCCCACCCGCTTCTAGACTTCTATATTAAAGGGGCGCTGAAGCAAGAAAGTGGTCCATCGTCTCCTCCACCCCCAGTACACTCCACTCTTGGACAACCATGGTTCTCCGCAGAGCGATGCTTCAGTTTGCCCTCTACATAGAGTCTGTCACGGAACGAGCGCCGGGCCAAATCCCGAAACTTTAATGGGATACTCTCCAGATTGAGCAACCGCAGACCCCTCCCTCATAACAGGGCCTGGGCAATCCCTCAAGGCCAGTGGCTCACTAAGGGCCAGTTCACACCATAGAAACCCAGCTCCAATGTGCTCCAGGTGCTTTTTTGCATGCGCGTTTTTGATGCGTTCCAGTGCGTTCCCCCCCCCCCCCCCCCCTCTTTTTTCTTAACCTTAAGGGCCAGTTCACACCATGGAAATGCAGTCCCGATGCGCTCAAGATGCTTTTTTGCATGTGTGTTTTTGATGCGTTTTTGATGCAGTCCAGTGCATTCCCCCCCCCCCCCTTTTTTTTTCCTTAACTACAAATAAGAACATGGGTGTTCCAGTGCGTTTAGGTGCATTCCGGGTGTGTTCCCGTGAGTTTTTGATGCTTTGTACAGTCCAGTGCAGGAAAAAAAAGCAGCATGTTTTACTTTTTTTTTTTTTCTGGAACTGGAACTGCAAGCACTGGTGTGAACTATGCTATTGAAAACCATATAACCTACTTTCTATGCGTTTTTGATGCAGAAAAAAAACGCACTTGACTGTATGTGGTATGAACTGGCCCTTAGTGCAGATTCACAAACCCTCCTCTCCAGGGCCTTCCTAGGAAGAGACTTCATTTCCTACACTGCCACTAGACATGTGCACTGCCGAAAAATTTGTTTTCGTTTCATTTGTTTTTTTGTTTTTTTTGTTTTTTAATTTTTTTTTTATTTCTCGTTTTTCGGGTCATATGTTATGTAAATTCGAAAATCCGAAAATAAAGAAAATTCGAAATAATAACTAACTATTATATTATAGGTATTGGAATTTTCTTTCAAATTTGGCTGTTAGAGAACATAGCGAATACGAATTTATCTGAAACAACGAAACCCGCATCTAAACAAGTGGAGCGGAAAGAATTTATAATAATACGTTTTTATTATTGATGTTTTATTATTATTTGTTGCGTTCCATGTGTTTTACATGCGGCATTCATTTTTTTGGATAATTCGTAACTTCGGATAAATTCGTACTCATTACGTTCACCAACAGCCAAATTTGAAAGGAAATACCAATACCTATAACTTAATAGTTTGTTATAGTCAAGTTATTATTAGTTCGTTTTTTCGGATTTTCGTTCTTTTTAATTTCCGTTCTTATTTTCGAATTTTGAATAACTGAAATTTTTGAATATGTGGAATTTTTGAATGTCCGAATTTTTGAATGTCCGAATTTTTGAATGTCCGAATTTTTGAATGTCCGAATTTTTGAATATCCGAATTTTTGAATATTCCGAAAAATTCGTTAAACGGGTTTTCGTTAATTCGGATATTTCCGAATTGACGAATTTGTCGAAATTAGTAAAACTAATTCGGAACGAAAGTAATTGCACATGTCTAGCTGCCACTCGCCACTGCCGAAGCATTTCGGACACGGGGCAACATATTTGATTTTTTTTTTTTTAAAGTTTTTTTTGAATATGTTTTATAGCAGAAAGTTAAAAAAAAAAAAAGAAAACATTTTTTTTTAAATTTTTGGTCTTTCTTTTTTGTTTTATATGATAAAAAATAAAAAAAACGCAGAGGTGATCAAATACCACCAAAAGAAAGCTCTATTTATATGAAAATTTCTGTCTTTTTTTTTTTTTTTCCATTTGGGTACAGCGTATATGACCGCGCAGTTGTCAGTTAAAGTAGCGCTTTGCGGAATAGCAAAAAAAAGCAAAAAACTCACCGGTCATGAAAGGGGGGGGGGGGGGGGGTAAAATCTTCCGGAGCTGAAGTGGTTAAACTTTTTTTTTTATTTTTTTTTTTCCCAAGTAACTTTATTTTTACCACATGGGGGACCAAATGTCCCCTATGTGATGCTATTTGGTTGTGACAATTTTTTTTTTTTATTAAGACATCAGGTTTCTGTTGGACCCCCTGATGTCTCGCCCGCCCTCCACTAAAGCTTAATGGAGTGAAGATTGCGCTCTGTTAGCTTCTTCACCGGCCAGAGCAGCCGGGAAAAGAGGCACCTGGAATTGGAAATTTTTTTATCTATTTCTTTTTTTTTTTCTTTTTTTTTAAATTTATTTTTAATTTTTATTTATTTATTTTTTTTGCAGCTCGGGGAGATCAGAGACAAACGACAGAGACAGATGACAAAGACTAACATGTGTTTTTAACCCTTTCCACATTGTGCACTGAGAAATTTTACACTCTGATTTTTGTCTTTTCCAGCCTCGTTCCTGATTGGTTCACCCTTCTTGTTTTTTAGGTGCCGCCGCAATGCGGTCACAATGGCGATAAAAACGTTCTCCCCTTGCCCCACTTCCTGGATTGGTTGGACCACAAATTGAAAAAACAAAACAAAAACTACTTAACCCGGGTTTATTTTACGACGTGAGAGGACAACGAAGGGCAACAAAGAATCGATATGACGCGGGAGAACGTTCGAGGTGTCCTACGTCTCTGCTGGGATTGGGTGTCGTTTTTCTATTTACAGCACGAATGAATGATAAATGCACGATGCGCGGAGGGACGGGGGCAGCGGCGGGGACCCCCGGGACTAGCGCCAGCCTGGCCAAAATCTTATTCGGCGGTTTGGAGTCGAAGGAAGATGGACAGGCCAAGAAGCCGCCGGCATCGAAAGGGGCCCTGGGGCCCCACAACAGCCGCAAGCGTCACCGGCCGCGCTCCCTCTCCAGCTCGGGCTCTGAGAACTCCCCCAGCCCCTGTGTCGAAGAAAGCTGCACTACAGACCCACAGCAAGCATGGCAAATCCAGAGTGTTAAACGCTGCGACGTCTGCAAGGCCGCGGACTCTGAGCGCGGGAGGGAATGGCGGGAGTCCCGCCGATACCGGCGCCGCGTCCGCCGCTGATAAGGACTACATCCTGTTCAGTCCAGCGCAGCAGGCGTCTATACTGGAGAGACAGAAGAAACGGGGACCGGACAGCAGTGCCAATCTGTCTGTGTCTGTTCTGGCGCCCCCTGCTGGTCTGGACCGCACACTGCTGGAGAACAGCCTCGCTGCCACTGGTAAGTTGTAGATTACGTGTGTCCACTGAGAAGTGTCCATTGACCTCCGTTCGCACAGGTGCCACTTGTCATGCGATTTGACAGGTCCAAATCGCATGACAAGTCGTACTATTTTATTGGCAATGGAACTGTTGGTTGCGACGCCGATTTTGCGGTATGCCGTGCCGATTTGAAAAAAAAGAGGGTTCGTGCACTATTCTTTGCAAGTCGCACCTGAAGTCGCACTGACACGCAGCTCTGAAATCGTGCGATTTCAAGTGAAGTCGCACAATTTTAAAGCCGTGTTCAGTGTGAATGGGGGCCTTACCACTTCCAGTCTGGGCCGATTCTGACATTCCTCTCCAATATGTAAAAAAAAAAATTTTTTTTTTTTTGCTAGAAAACTACTTCAAACCCCCAAACATTATGTGTGATTTAAAGCGGAGATCGTTCAGTGCACCTCACCTCTTGAAATATGTATGTATATTATGTGATAGATAGATAGATAGATATGTTTGCTAAAAAAAAAAATCTTTTTTTTTGCTAGAAAACTACTTGGAGTTACAGAGGAGATGTAGCACTGGAATTATTGCTCTCCCTATAATGTTTGTGGCGATACCTCAACGTGTGGTGCGGTCACCCTTTACATAAACGCGCACGACCTAGTCATACGTTCGCTTCTGTGCACGAGCACGGAGGGATAGGGGTGCTTTACAAAAAAATATATATTTTTACACTGTCCCATTTATTTATTTATTTTTTTATTGCTATGACAAGAAATGTAAACATCCCTTGTGATAGAAATAAGGGATGACAGGTCCTCTTTATGGAGAGATCTATAAGATCCCACATCTCTCCTCTACCCTTGAAAGCACCAGATCAAAAAAAAAAACCCCAAAAAAACACATTGATCTGATACTTTCAAAAAAGAAAAATTGTTTGTATCTGCCCTAGACCGGAAGTAAAGTCATGAGACCTTCTACACCGAGGGGGGGGGGGGGGGGGGGGGGGGGGCAGCAACCAGTATATCGCGGACAGGTGACTGGTAGATCGCGGTCTGGATTTGCTGACCTCCCATTCAAGAGCAATAAACAGATTGCAATACAGAGGGACTACTTGTAAAGTTGGATCTGTAGTAGGGAGCGAGAGCCACGGAATCCGATGCCTCCTCTGTAGTGCCGGCTCCTGTCCCATGCGGAGTGATACCAACTGCACCCCCCCACCTCCTATCCCAGCTGGTGGTCTCCAGAGTGGTGCCAACTGCACCCCCCACCTCCTATCCCAGCTGGTGGTCTCCAGAGTGGTGCCAACTGCACCCCCCCCTCTTATCCCAGCTGGTGGTCTCCAGAGTGGTGCCAACTGCACCCCCCCACCTCTTATCCCAGCTGGTGGTCTCCAGAGTGGTGCCAACTGCACCCCCCCACCTCTTATCCCAGCTGGTGGTCTCCAGAGTGGTACCAACTGCACCCCCCCACCTCTTATCCCAGCTGGTGGTCTCCAGAGTGGTGCCAACTGCACCCCCCCACCTCTTATCCCAGCTGGTGGTCTCCAGAGTGGTGCCAACTGCACCCCCCCACCTCTTATCCCAGCTGGTGGTCTCCAGAGTGGTGCCAACTGCACCCCCCCACCTCTTATCCCAGCTGGTGGTCTCCAGAGTGGTGCCAACTGCACCCCCCCACCTCTTATCCCAGCTGGTGGTCTCCAGAGTGGTGCCAACTGCACCCCCCCACCTCTTATCCCAGCTGGTGGTCTCCAGAGTGGTGCCAACTGCACCCCCCCACCTCTTATCCCAGCTGGTGGTCTCCAGAGTGGTGCCAACTGCACCCCCCCACCTCTTATCCCAGCTGGTGGTCTCCAGAGTGGTGCCAACTGCACCCCCCCACCTCTTATCCCAGCTGGTGGTCTCCAGAGTGGTGCCAACTGCACCCCCCCACCTCTTATCCCAGCTGGTGGTCTCCAGAGTGGTGCCAACTGCACCCCCCCACCTCCTTATCCCAGCTGGTGGTCTCCAGAGTGGTGCCAACTGCACCCCCACCTCCTTATCCCAGCTGGTGGTCTCCAGAGTGGTGCCAACTGCACCCCCCACACCTCCTTATCCCAGCTGGTGGTCTCCAGAGTGGTGTCAGCAGCAGGAAAGAAGAGATCTTCAGGTCAGTGTGAAGCAATAAATAAAAAACCAGAGGGTCTCGAAGACCACCCAGCCAAGTAGTTGTAAAAATGAGAACCAACTGCGGTTTTTAGAAAATTATATAAAAAGACTTAATAGATAAAACCAACATTTTAAACATTATTGAATATTGCAAATTGTTGATCAACTGACCGACACCCCCTCCAAACAGCCAATTAAAAATTGGGACAGTGTTGTCACACTACACAAATAAAATACACACCACACATACAAACAGACCCAGGACCACACACACACACACATCTGCAGATAGTTAGACAGGCTACTATGGCACGGTGAATGTTGATTGAGGCTGTAACACCTCAAGCAGGCAGGACCATCACCAAGAGCCCTAACCGGGCTTCACCGGGATTCAGTTGTGGCACCGATTCAACTGAATACCAACCAATGGACAGTGGTCTACCTGTAAGTGGAGGTTTCAGCCATAAATCGCCACTAGTGGAAGGGAACTTAGTCCAGCAACAGACATTGATGGTCACAATTAGGAACTAATGGGGACACTAATGGCCATATGGTCTATGGTTCAAATTTGGCAGCTGGAAACGGTTCTCCTGCGGCTGTAGATAATGGTAAGTGATAGGACCTCTCCACGGGAGCATTGAAGTGTAATGACGAGACCCCTTGCGTTGTCACATTATAGATGAAGGCCGTCAGGCTAGAGTCATTATAGTGCTATTAATATATTCCTTGCTGTGAGATAACACTTAACAGGGTGTCCATAGATATCCTTCCACAGCTCGGTCACCACTAGAGTGGCCAATGGAAAGTAATGGTAATCGTCCGTAGAGACCAATCTTCTTCTTATTGGCTTTCTCCTTAGTCCTGCGGTATTACTGCTGTAATCAATACCAGTTCTAAGGGGAGAAAATAGCAATCCGCCTCCGGAATATTCGCCTAGAGCGGCAGTTGATAAAGAGTTTCAATGGAGCATCCCGGTTGGGAGGTGTTTTTTCAGGCGCTAAGCGCTAAAAATAGCGCCTGGAAAATGCCTCATCTGCGGTCCTAGTGTGAAAGCCCGAGTGTTTTCACACTGGGGCTGGGCGGTGCGCTTGCAGGACGCTAGAAAAAGTCCTGCAAGCAGCATCTTTGGGGCGGTTTGTGAGCATTGTATACAGCACTCCTCCACCGCCCCTGGCCATTGGAATGCATGGGCAGCGCTGCCGAAGCGCCTGTAAAGCGCTACACGGGCGCTTTTATCCCCTTCTAAGGGGTTAAAAGTGACCTGCTTCCGCCCGAATAGCGGCGCTTTACAGCTACTACCCCCTCCCCCACCGCCCAAGTGTGAAAGGGCTCTTAATGCAGCAGAGGTAACAAAATTGAAGACTGGCCGAGGGCTCTCACCAGTCCCATTGGTTGCATACGGCGGTTAGCAGGACATCTCCATAGCTCCCAATTAGGGCTGCAAGTAACGATTATTTTCATAATCGATTAGTTGGCCGATTATTGTTTCGATTAATCTGATAATGACCTTAAAAAAAATGTGGTGTATAATTTAATATGTAAAGTTTTAAAAAAAGGCAATTTATTCTTAAATATCTCTATGGAGTGGTAAACATAAATAACCAACTATATGGTTAGGGAGCAAAATATCTAATCCACTCTGAGAAGAACAGGCAGAAGAGATATACTGTATATACTATTAGAGGAGAGATATACTGTATATACTATTACAGGAGATATACTATTAGAGGAGAGATATACTGTTAGAGGGGATATATACTGTATATACTATTGGAGGTTGAATCTGGTAAATATCATCAGACTCAGATCACATTTTTTATTTAGACCCCTTTCACACTGGGGCGCATGTAATGTGCCCTGCTCCCACGTAATGTGCCCTGCTCCCGCGTAATGTGCCCTGCTCCCGCGTAATGTGCCCTGCCCCCGCGTAATGTGCCCTGCCCCCGCGTAATGTGCCCTGCCCCCGCGTAATGTGCCCTGCCCCCGCGTAATGTGCCCTGCCCCCGCGTAATGTGCCCTGCCCCCCCGCGTAATGTGCCCTGCCCCCCCGTAATGTGCCCTGCCCCCCCCGCGTAATGTGCCCTGCCCCCCCCCGCGTAATGTGCCCTGCCCCCCCCCGCGTAATGTGCCCTGCCCCCCCCCGCGTAATGTGCCCTGCCCCCCCCGCGTAATGTGCCCTGCCCCCCCCGCGTAATGTGCCCTGCCCCCCCCCCGCGTAATGTGCCCTGCCCCCCCCCGCGTAATGTGCCC
Source organism: Lithobates septentrionalis (assembly GCA_037952835.1). Classification (NCBI taxonomy): domain Eukaryota; kingdom Metazoa; phylum Chordata; class Amphibia; order Anura; family Ranidae; genus Lithobates; species Lithobates septentrionalis. Next base: position 96,279 of record JBBDGP010004218.1, on the reverse strand, counting down.
TGCCCCCCCCCCGCGTAATGTGCCCTGCCCCCCCCCCGCGTAATGTGCCCTGCCCCCCCCCCGCGTAATGTGCCCTGCCCCCCCCCGCGTAATGTGCCCTGCCCTGCCCCCCCCCGCGTAATGTGCCCTGCCCCCCCCCCGCGTAATGTGCCCTGCCCCCCCCCCGCGTAATGTGCCCTGCCCCCCCCCGCGTAATGTGCCCTGCCCCCCCCGCGTAATGTGCCCTGCCCCCCCCCCCGCGTAATGTGCCCTGCCCCCCCCGGTAATGTGCCCTGCCCCCCCCGCGTAATGTGCCCTGCCCCCCCCGCGTAATGTGCCCTGCCCCCCCTCGTAATGTGCCCTGCCCCCCCCGCGTAATTTGCCCTGCCCACCCCGCGTAATGTGCCTGCCCCCCCCGCGTAATGTGCCCTGCACCCCCCCGCGTAATGTGGCCCTGCCCCCCCCGCGTAATGTGCCCTGCCCCCCCCGCGTAATGTGCCCTGCCCCCCCGCGTAATGTGCCCTGCCCCCCCCGCGTAATGTGCCCTGCCCCCCCGCGTATGTGCCCTGCCCCCCCCGCGTAATGTGCCTGCCCCCCCGCGTAATGTGCCTGCCCCCCCGCGTAATGTGCCCTGCCCCCCGCGTAATGTGCCCTGCCCCCCCCGCGTAATGTGCCCTGCCCCCCCCCCCCGCCGTAATGTGCCCTGCCCCCCCCGCGTAATGTGCCCTGCCCCCCCCCGCGTAATGTGCCCTGCCCCCCCCCGCGTAATGTGCCCTGCCCCCCCCCCGCGTAATGTGCCCTGCCCCCCCCCGCGTAATGTGCCCTGCCCCCCCCCCCGCGTAATGTGCCCTGCCCCCCCCCCGCGTAATGTGCCCTGCCCCCCCCCGCGTAATGTGCCCTGCCCCCCCCCCGCGTAATGTGCCCTGCCCCCCCCCCGCGTAATGTGCCCTGCCCCCCCCCCGCGTAATGTGCCCTGCCCCCCCGCGTAATGTGCCCTGCCCCCCCCCGCGTAATGTGCCCTGCCCCCCCCCGCGTAATGTGCCCTGCCCCCCCCGCGTAATGTGCCCTGCCCCCCCCGCGTAATGTGCCCTGCCCCCCCCGCGTAATGTGCCCTGCCCCCCCCGCGTAATGTGCCCTGCCCCCCCCGCGTAATGTGCCCTGCCCCCCCCGCGTAATGTGCCCTGCCCCCCCCGCGTAATGTGCCCTGCCCCCCCGCGTAATGTGCCCTGCCCCCCCGCGTAATGTGCCCTGCCCCCCCCGCGTAATGTGCCCTGCCCCCCCCGCGTAATGTGCCCTGCCCCCCCCCGCGTAATGTGCCCTGCCCCCCCCGCGTAATGTGCCCTGCCCCCCCCGCGTAATGTGCCCTGCCCCCCCCGCGTAATGTGCCCTGCCCCCCCCGCGTAATGTGCCCTGCCCCCCCCGCGTAATGTGCCCTGCCCCCCCCGCGTAATGTGCCCTGCCCCCCCCGCGTAATGTGCCCTGCCCCCCCGCGTAATGTGCCCTGCCCCCCCCCGCGTAATGTGCCCTGCCCCCCCCCGCGTAATGTGCCCTGCCCCCCCCCCGCGTAATGTGCCCTGCCCCCCCGCGTAATGTGCCCTGCCCCCCCCCCCGCGTAATGTGCCCTGCCCCCCCCGCGTAATGTGCCCTGCCCCCCCCCGCGTAATGTGCCCTGCCCCCCCCCCGCGTAATGTGCCCTGCCCCCCCCCCGCGTAATGTGCCCTGCCCCCCCCCCGCGTAATGTGCCCTGCCCCCCCCCGCGTAATGTGCCCTGCCCCCCCCCCGCGTAATGTGCCCTGCCCCCCCCCCGCGTAATGTGCCCTGCCCCCCCCCGCGTAATGTGCCCTGCCCCCCCCGCGTAATGTGCCCTGCCCCCCCCGCGTAATGTGCCCTGCCCCCCCCGCGTAATGTGCCCTGCCCCCCCCCGCGTAATGTGCCCTGCCCCCCCCCGCGTAATGTGCCCTGCCCCCCCCCGCGTAATGTGCCCTGCCCCCCCCCCGCGTAATGTGCCCTGCCCCCCCCCCGCGTAATGTGCCCTGCCCCCCCCCCGCGTAATGTGCCCTGCCCCCCCCCCGCGTAATGTGCCCTGCCCCCCCCCCGCGTAATGTGCCCTGCCCCCCCCCCGCGTAATGTGCCCTGCCCCCCCCCCGCGTAATGTGCCCTGCCCCCCCCCCGCGTAATGTGCCCTGCCCCCCCCGCGTAATGTGCCCTGCCCCCCCCCCGCGTAATGTGCCCTGCCCCCCCCCCGCGTAATGTGCCCTGCCCCCCCCCGCGTAATGTGCCCTGCCCCCCCCCGCGTAATGTGCCCTGCCCCCCCCCCGCGTAATGTGCCCTGCCCCCCCCGCGTAATGTGCCCTGCCCCCCCCCGCGTAATGTGCCCTGCCCCCCCCGCGTAATGTGCCCTGCCCCCCCCGCGTAATGTGCCCTGCCCCCCCCCGCGTAATGTGCCCTGCCCCCCCCCGCGTAATGTGCCCTGCCCCCCCCGCGTAATGTGCCCTGCCCCCCCCCGCGTAATGTGCCCTGCCCCCCCGCGTAATGTGCCCTGCCCCCCCCGCGTAATGTGCCTGCCCCCCCCGCGTAATGTGCCCTGCCCCCCCCGCGTAATGTGCCCTGCCCCCCCCGCGTAATGTGCCCTGCCCCCCCCGCGTAATGTGCCCTGCCCCCCCCGCGTAATGTGCCCTGCCCCCCCCGCGTAATGTGCCCTGCCCCCCCCGCGTAATGTGCCCTGCCCCCCCCGCGTAATGTGCCCTGCCCCCCCCGCGTAATGTGCCCTGCCCCCCCCCGCGTAATGTGCCCTGCCCCCCCCCCGCGTAATGTGCCCTGCCCCCCCCCCGCGTAATGTGCCCTGCCCCCCCCCCCGCGTAATGTGCCCTGCCCCCCCCCCGCGTAATGTGCCCTGCCCCCCCCCCCGCGTAATGTGCCCTGCCCCCCCCCGCGTAATGTGCCCTGCCCCCCCCCGCGTAATGTGCCCCTGCCCCCCCCCCCCGCGTAATGTGCCCTGCCCCCCCCCCGCGTAATGTGCCCTGCCCCCACCCCGCGTAATGTGCCCTGCCCCCACCCCGCGTAATGTGCCCTGCCCCCCCCCCCCGCGTAATGTGCCCTGACCCCCCCGCAATGTGCCCTTCTCCCGCGCAATGTGCCCTACCTCCATTTAAAAGTTTACTTTCAATGTAATTGTAATGCCTTCTATTACCTCCAGTCTATCATCCTCCACCTTCTCTGTGTTCAGATGCTGATTTTCTCAGTAATTTTTTTTTTTAAAACAACCAACATGTTATACTTACCTGCTCTGTGTTATGGTTTTGCACAGAGCATCCCCGATTCTTCTCTTCTGGGGTCCCCCACCGATGCTTCTGGCTCCTCCTGCCTTCAGAGTACCCCAAAAGCGCTGTCATGCATTTTCTTCTATTACAAGGGATGTTTACATTCCTTGTAATGGGAATAAAAGTGACCCAAAATATATTTTTGTTTAAAAAGACAGTGTCAAAAAAAAAAAAGAAGTAAAATAAGAAAAAAAAAATTAAAGCACCCGCTGAAGCAGAAGCGAACGCATACATAAGTCGCGCCCGCATGTGAAAATGGTGTTCTAACCACATGTGAGGTATCGCCGCGATCGTTAGAGTGAGAGCAATAATTCTAGCACTAGACCTCCTCTGGAAACTCAAAACTGGTAACCTGTAGAAATTTTCTAAACATCGCCTATGGAGATTTTTAAGGGTAAAACTTTGTCGCCATTCCACGAGCGGGCGCAATTTTGAAGTGTGACATGTTGGGTATCAATTTACTCGGCGTAACATTATCCTTCACAATATGAAAAAAAAATGGGCTAACTTTAAGGTTCTATTTTTTTTTAATTCAAAAAAGTGTATATTTTCCAAAAAAAAAAGTGCGCTTGTAAGACCGCTGCGCAAATACGGTGTAACGGAAAGTATTGCAACGACCATTTTATTCTCTAGGGTGTCTGAAAAAAAAATATATAATGTTTGGTGGTTCAAAGTCATTTTCTAGCAAAAAAAAAAAAAATATTTTAATGTGTAAACACTGAGTCTGAAAAATAGGCCCGGTCCTTAAGTGGTTAAGCTTGCCTACCCCGTTCTAGATCATAGAGGTGAAGAGCGACGATCTGGTCTCTCCCACCTCTGTGACCAGCCGCATGAGCCGTTGTATTGATTCCTGAGCAGCGGAAAGGGGGTGGGGGGTTGGGGGGAGAGACGACCCACCTCCTGCTGCTTCTAAAAGTGATCCAGTGGCTAATCAGCTGCTTGAATCATTTTATGAGAGAGAGAATCGCTGGATAGAAGAAAAAAAATTCCAGGGTAATAGCTGCTGACTTTTAATTGGACACTTACCTGTCCCTGGGTCCAGCGATGCGGGGGATCGAAGCCCCGCTCGTCCCCCCCCCCCCCCTCCGCTCGTCGGCGCCGGCATTTCAACTGTGGGCGCCCCGGGCTGTGGCTTCACAGCCTGGCGCCGCGTGCCGTGATTGGCCGCTTAATCACCTGGGACCTGTAATGGGTCCCAGATGATTGACAGGAGGGAGGGAGCAGAGCGGAGCCTTTCCTGTGCCGAGGGAGAAGTGATGTCACCAGCCCAGGCAAAGGAACAGGCAGACTACGAGGGACCACCTAGCAACAGGCATTTAGAGGTAAGTGAAAAAAAAAATATCCAAATGTTTTTTTGTTTTTTTGTTTTTAGAATTTTTCCAGATATTTTTGTTTTTTGGGCGGAACCCACTTTAAAGTCTACAACCTTTTTCTGACATTTGTTGGTTTCAAGTTAAAATCATTTTTTTTTTTTTGCTAGAAAATTACTTTAGAACCCCCAAACATTATACATTTTTTTTTTAGCAGAGACCCTAGAGAATAAATGGCGGTTGTTGCAATATTTTAAGTCACACTGTATTTGCGCAGCGGTCTTTCAAATGCAATTTTTTTGGAAAAAATACACTTTAATGGATTAAAAAAACAAAAACAGTAAAGTTAGCCCATTTTTTTTTTGTATAATATGAAAGATGATGATAAGCCGCGAGAATCGTGATCTTTATTCTAAACAAAAAAAATTGTGATTCTAATTTTGGCCGGAATCGTGCAGCTCTAGTGTGTGTATACACTATACACGTTTATGTGTATGTGTATGTATATGTATATATATATATATATATATATATATATATATATATATATATATATATATATATATACGTATATATATATATATATATATATATATATATACGTATTGCAGACTTGAAGTGGTTAAATGATGAAAGAAGTGTGACGTCTCACGCCTTGCATATGTCGTTAGGCCTTGTTCCCGGGCATAGTCCCGCCGCAATGAAAGGCAAAATGCATTGCGAGAAGCTCACAGTGTGCAGTGAAATCAGAGGAAGACGCTTCAGTCCAGGAGAGGAGCCGGTGTCTTGCCGAGAAAGGACCCCCCTGTACTGCGCAGGCGCAGCGCTTGCACAGTACGAACGACTAGGAGCCGCCGAAAATAGCCGAAGCTGAAAAAGTTCAATCAGCTGTACACGGCGCCTGCGCCCTGGGTCCAGGTTCAAGCCCCACCATCTAAGTGGACCTAGAGGGGGAATAAAAAAGTGGCGAGCGAGGCCGTGCCCGAAGCGCGACGAGCGAAGCGAGCCCGCGAGGGGCCCTCTTACAGGCGCCGTGTACAGCTGATATCTATTCGGCTTCGGCTATTTTTCCGCCGGATCCTACTGCGCAAGCACTGCGCCTGCGCAGTAGAGGGGGGTCCTTATCCGCCGAGGGGAACTTTCTCGGCAGAACACCGGCACACCTGTACAAGACTGAAGGGGACAGTTGTAGGGAGGAGTCGATCGTTGTATTTGTTTGGAGGTGATAATGGCAGATCTCTCTCTCTCTTCTCAGGTCACAGCGTCCATATGGCCCTTCCGGAGGATCTGGCAGACAAGCTGCTGCTGGCTAGTTGGGGTCTCCCGGGGGCCGTCCTGGAGAAGTATGGCCACCTGGGGGTGGTGCAGATGTTTGAGTGGCAGGCGGAGTGCCTGATGTTGGGTCAGGTTCTCTCCGGGAAGAATCTGGTCTATTCTGGTGAGTGCCGCCATGGTGTTCAGTCTGCATATCTGGTGTTACCACATGTGATCCGTACCGCCTCATTATCCATCAGTAATTTTATCATCATCATCGTATACAAGGCGATGGTTTGTCCCGTACATCACAATCGGCAGGAGAAAACAGATCAACATGTTTACAGTTAGGAATAAAGGATGAAATAATGTATTTTAATTGAAAAGGGATGGAATTTGGAAGTCCTAGAGGTACAATAAAATTAAATAAAAAAATTTTAATAAAAAAGTAAAATTAAATTACAATAAAATTACGTTTACGATTTAGGATTAAAGAATGAATGAATTAGGATTCATTTTATGAATTAAAGGATGGAATAATTTATTTTAATTGAAAAGGGTTTTAATTTGGAAGCCCTAATTGTACAATAAAATTGCAATCAGCAATATGGAGTTTATATAACTTACAGCACAGCATTCACAGTGAAGTAGTGTGTGTGTGTATGTAACGTCCTGCATAGTATACAGTAGGGATGAGCCGAACACCCACCTGTTCGGTTCGCACCAGAACATGCGAACAGGAAAAAAATTCGTTCGAACACGCGAACACCGTTAAAGTCTATGGGACACGAACATGAATAATCAAAAGTGCTAATTTTAAAGGCTAATATGCAAGTTATTGTCAATAAAAGTGTTTGGGGACCCGGGTCCTGCCCCAGGGGACATGAATCAATGCAAAAAAAAGTTTTAAAAACGGCCGTTTTTTCAGGAGCAGTGATTTTAATAATGCTTAAAGTCAAACAATAAAAGTGTAATATCCCTTTAAATTTCATACCTGGGGGGTGTCTATAGTATGCCTGTAAAGGGGCGCATGTTTCCCGTGTTTAGAACAGTCTGACAGCAAAATGACATTTTGAAGGAAAAAACACATTTAAAACTACCGCGGCTATTGCATTGCCGACAATACACATAGAAGTTCATTGATAAAAACGGCATGGGAATTCCCCACAGGGCAACCCCGAACCAAAATTAAAAAAAAAAAATGATGTGGGAGTCCCCCTAAATTCCATACAAGGCCCTTCAGGTCTGGTATGGATATTAAGGGGAACCCCAGCCAAAATTTTTTAAAAAAATTGACGTGGGGTTCCCCCTAAATTCCATACCAGACCCTTCAGGTCTGGTATGGATTTTAAGGGGAACCCCGCGCCAAAAAAAAAAAAAAAAAAAAAATGGCGTGGGGTCCCCCTAAAAATCCATACCAGACCCTTATCCGAGCACGCAACCTGGCAGGCCGCAGGAAAAGAGGGGGGGACGAGAGTGCGGCCCCCCCCCTCCTGAACCGTACCAGGCCACATGCCCTCAACATTGGGAGGGTGCTTTGGGGTAGCCCCCCAAAACACCTTGTCCCCATGTTGATGAAGACAAGGGCCTCATCCCCACAACCCTGGCCGGTGGTTGTGGGGGTCTGCGGGTGGGGGGCTTATCGGAATCTGGAAGCCCCCTTTAACAAGGGGACCCCCAGATCCCGGCCCCCCCCCTGTGTGAAATGGTAAGGGGGTACTTACCCCTACCATTTCACTAAAAAACTGTCAAAAATGTTAAAAATGACAAGAGACAGTTTTTGACAATTCCTTTATTTAAATGCTTCTTCTTTCTTCCTTCATCTTCTTCTTCTTCTGGTTCTTCTGGCTCTTCTGGTTCTTCCTCCGGCGTTCTCGTCCAGCATCTCCTCCGCGGCGTCTTCTATCTTCTTCTCCTCGGGCCGCTCCGCACCCATGGCATGAGGGGAGGCTCCCGCTCTTCTCTTCATCTTCTTCTCTTCTTCATCTTCTTCTTCATCTTCTTCTTCTTCTTCTCTTCTTCCTTCTTCTCTTCTTCATTTCTTCTCCGGGCCGCTCCGCAGCCATGCTGGCATGGTGGGAGGCTCCCGCTGTGTGACGGCGTCTCTTCGTCTGACGGTTCTTAAATAACGGGGGGCGGGGCCACCCGGTGACCCCGCCCCCCCTCTGACGCACGGGACATGACGGGACTTCCCTGTGGCATTCCCCGTGACGTCACAGGGAAGTCCCGTCAAGTCACCGTCATTTTTAACATTTTTGACAGTTTTTTAGTGAAATGGTAGGGGTAAGTACCCCCTTACCATTTCACACAGGGGGGGGCCGGGATCTGGGGGTCCCCTTGTTAAAGGGGGCTTCCAGATTCCGATAAGCCCCCCGCCCGCAGACCCCCACAACCACCGGCCAGGGTTGTGGGGATGAGGCCCTTGTCTTCATCAACATGGGGACAAGGTGTTTTGGGGGGCTACCCCAAAGCACCCTCCCAATGTTGAGGGCATGTGGCCTGGTACGGTTCAGGAGGGGGGGGGGGCCGCACTCTCGTCCCCCCCTCTTTTCCTGCGGCCTGCCAGGTTGCGTGCTCGGATAAGGGTCTGGTATGGATTTTTAGGGGGACCTCACGCCGTTTTTTTTTTTTTTTTTGGCGCGGGGTTCCCCTTAAAATCCATACCAGACCTGAAGGGTCTGGTATGGAATTTAGGGGGAACCCCACGTCAATTTTTTTTTTAAATTTTGGCTGGGGTTCCCCTTAATATCCATACCAGACCTGAAGGGCCTTGTATGGAATTTAGGGGGACCCCCACATCATTTTTTTTTTTTTTTATTTTGGTTCGGGGTTGCCCTGTGGGGAATTCCCATGCCGTTTTTATCAATGAACTTCTATGTGTATTGTCGGCAATGCAATAGCCGCGGGTAGTTTTAAATGAGTTTTTTCCTTCCAAATGTCATTTTGCTGTCAGACTGTTCTAAACACAGGAAACATGCGCCCCTTTACAGGCATACTATAGACACCCCCCCAGCTACGAAATTTAAAGGGATATTACACTTTTATTGTTTGACTTTAAGCATTAATAAAATCACTGTTCCTGAAAAAACGTCCGTTTTTAAAACTTTTTTTTGCATTGATACATGTCCCCTGGGGCAGGACCCGGGTCCCCAAACACTTTTTATGACAATAACTTGCATATAAGCCTTTAAAATTAGCACTTTTGATTTCTCCCATAGACTTTTAAAGGGTGTTCCGCGGCATTCGAATTTGCCGCGAACACCCCAAATTGTTCGCTGTTCGGCGAACTTGCGAACAGCCAATGTTCGAGTAGAACATGAGTTCGACTCGAACTCGAAGCTCATCCCTAGTATACAGAATAGGGCACTCTGGGGTAAGGCTTCTACACCCCAGTGTATGTTATGGTACACCCGGGGATATGTCAGACAGTACAGTGTAGGCTATGGTACTGCTGGGAACATATGTACAGAGTGGGACAGCCCAGAGTATGTCATGTATAACACAGTGTATGCAATGTTGCAGTCTGGAATGTGTCACATACAGCTCAGTGTACAGAGTGGGGTGACCCAAAGCATGTCACATACAACATAGTGTACAGAGTAAGGTGGGCTGAAGCATGTCACATGCAGCTCAGTGTACAGAGTGGGGCGGGCCTGAAGCATGCGGCGTACAACGTAGTGTACAGAGTGAGGTGGCCCAGAGCAAGGGTCAGTTGTTCGGATAATTACACTTCTGGGTGCGCATTGTGGAGATTCCCCTCACTTCCTGTGTGGTCACTAGGACAGGAGAGCAAATTCCTCCAACTTCTATACAGACATTGCAATTTATTTTTCAGTAAGGGACAGGAGGACCTTCTTGCTGGTTACTTCCCTGTTGATGAACCTGATGGAGGATCTAACCCTTACACTTTATTTCCTGTGCTCCCCTGCAGTGCTTAGTGGTTCCTCCTGCTTACTTCTATGTCCTGTAGGGACTCACATGGTCATTGGGAGGAACCATTGTGCGCAGCAGGGGGGCATAGAAGATCGTCGCTCTCCTCTTGTGCAGGCACACCTTCAATTTCAAGATAGATAGATCTATCTCTATATCCTTCCAATGATTTTCTCTTCTCTCTCTCTCTTCAGCTCCCACAAGTGCTGGAAAGACTCTGGTGGCCGAACTGCTGATCCTAAAGAGAGTTCTGGAGACCCGGAAGAAAGCTTTATTCATCCTCCCCTTCGTCTCTGTAGCCAAAGAGAAAACCTATTACTTACAGGTGACTCCTCATGTCTGATGGCAGGCTCCATTCACAAAGTCTGTTACTTTCCTGATGCTATACTATAGATAAAGTTTAATATGCAGTGAAATCAGAGGAAGCCGTCTCAGTCCAGGAGAGGAGCCGATACACCTGTGCAAGTGTGTGTGAAGGGAAGGCCGATGGTCATATTTAAGAAGTGTGTGTAATAAATATATATATATACACGCGCACGCACATAAGACAAGCTATTCTGCTCTCTTCCAATACAATATTTTGGATATGAGTTACTGTGTCCCGCAGGTCAACTGTGTCTGTGGCCTTTTGCTCGCCTTTATCCAGCCCTTGGGATTGGGACAATATTCCTCCCATTGATACGAGGCATTATTTATCCCGACCGACGTGGGGGCGCTATTCCTCCCGCCGAGCCCCGACTGACGCGGGGGCGATATTCCTCCCGCCGAGCCCCGACCAACGTGGGGGCACTATACCTCCCACCGAGCCCCGACCGACGGCGGGGGGGGTTGCTGTTCCTTCCACCGACCGACGGGGGGGGGCGCTATTCCTCCCGCCGAGCCCCGACTGATGGGGGGCGGTATTTCTCCCGTCGAGCCCCGACCGATGGGGGGGGGGGGCGCGCTATTCCTCCCACCGAGCTCCGACCGACGGGAAGGGGGGCACTATTCCTCCCATCGAGCCCCGACCGACGGGGGGGGGGGGCGCGCTATTCCTCCCACCGAGCCCTGACCGACGGAAGGGGGGGCGCTATTCCTCCCACCGAGCCCCGACCGACGGGAGGGGGGGGGCGCTATTCCTCCCACCGAGCCCCGACCGACGGGAGAGGGGGCGCTATTCCTCCCACCGAGCCCCGACCGACGGGGGGGGCGCTATTCCTCCCACCGAGCCTCGACCGACGGGGGGGGGGGGGGGGGGGCGCGCTATTCCTTCCACCTAGCCCCGACCGACGGGGGGGGGGCGGTATTCCTTCCACCGAGCCCCGACCGACGGGGGGGGGGGGGGGGCGGTATTCCTTCCACCGAGCCCCGACCGACGGGGGGGGGGGGCGGTATTCCTCCCACCGAGCCCCGACCGACGGGGGGGGGCGGTATTCCTCCCACCGAGCCCCGACCGACGGGGGGGGCGGTATTCCTCCCACCGAGCCCCGACCGACGGGGGGGGGGCGGTATTCCTCCCACCGAGCCCCGACCGACGGGGGGGGGCGGTATTCCTCCCACCGAGCCCCGACCAACGGGAGGGGGGCACTATTACTCCCACCGAGCCCCGACCGACGGGGGGGGGCGCTATTACTTCCACCGAGCTCCGACCGACGGGGGGGCGGTATTCCTCCCACCGAGCCCCGACCAACGGGAGGGGGGGCACTATTACTCCCACCGAGCCCCGACCGACGGGGGGGGGGCGCTATAGCTCCTCCCTATTGAGCAGAGGTGCTATGTAATGTTTATACTCTCACTGACCACCAAGTCTAATGCCTGGTCCAGACAATGAGATTATCGGACAAATTGAAGTTGAAGAGTTGGCTAAAGTCACGAAAATTCAGATTATCGTAAGATCGCTTCGAAAACGATATTTTTCGTACGATTTTCTGATTGTGTGTACGGGGCTTAAGGCATTTTCCTCTCCCCCCTGGCCGTAGTCCAGCCCTCCTAAAGTCTGAAGAATAGTAAGTTGTCCCTTTTTTGTTTAGAACGTTTGGAGATCCCGGAGTTGAGGGGTTTACTTCAAATAATTGAGAAATGAAGACACATAGTAGCTGTTATCGGTATCAACAGAAAATTGTTTTTTTTTTTAGTTTTTTACATTTTGTTATTGCAGTTCTCTTAATATCCCTCCTGCATTTCAGAGCCTGTTCCAGGAGGTCGGGGTGCAGGTGGGGGGGTACATGGGAAGCTCCTCCCCTGCCTGCGGTTTCTCGTCTCTGGACGTCGCCGTCTGCACCATCGAGAAAGCCAACGGCCTGGTGAACCGGCTGATAGAAGAGAACAAGATCGACTTGTTGGGTACGTTGGACCTGAGTGAGGGCAGAGACGAATGTTCTACAGCTGTTCTTTGTATGGTCCTGCCAGTGAAGCTGACGCCATTTGTCCCCCCCCCCGTTTCTGTCATGTGACTTCATCTATGTCTCTTCTCTTGCTCAGGGATGATGGTGGTGGATGAGTTGCACATGTTGGGAGACTCACACCGTGGTTATTTGCTGGAACTTCTCCTCACCAAGGTCCGATACGTCACCCAGAAAAGAGCCAACCTGTAAGTATTTAACATTTGAAGCCCATCTCTGGATATGATCTTTTCCTACCAATACTCCCCCCCCCCCCCCCCCCCCACTCATTTCTTCCATTATAAATTATAAGGGGGGCGGGGTTTTCATGTCCGCCCGTGTCCCTTACCAGGGCCACTTAGGGAGGGGAGACCGGTCATTTAGCGCTGCCGTCTGTGTGCTCGCTGATTGGTCCCCTTGCAATGAATGTTGTGAAGTCTTCTGGAGTTCGAGAGAGAGGACCTCACTGCTAGATTGCCAATATAAAGTGTGCATGTTCCTCAGGCAGCGACTTGGAAACCCTAAGGAGGATCCTTCCATTGTTCTGTAGCAGGGATCTTCAAACTACGGCTCTCCAGCTGTTGCAGAACTACACATCCCATGAGGCATTGTAAAACTCTGACATTCACAGACATGACTAGGCATGATGGGAATTGTAGTTCCTGAAAAACTGGAGGGCCATAGTTTGAAGACCCATGCTCTATAGGAAAAGGTGAAGACTTCCGACATGCCGTATCACATGACTATGGTAAGTAAAAGATGCTTTTAGGTATTTTTTTAAAAGAAATTAAAGAACAGCTTGAAAGTAAACGCGTTAAAATGGGAATATGGATAAAGGTAAGTATTCCTCAGAAAGCAGTATTCTTTATAGGATAAGTAAAGGTTCCTTTATATAAAAAAACAAATGTCATACTTGCCTCCTCTGTTCAGTTGTTTTTGCACAGAGTGGCCCCGATCCTCCTCTTCTGGGGTCCCTCTGCGGCGCTCCTGGCTCCTCCTCTTCTCGAGTGCCCCATTTGAGAGCCGCTCTCCCTCGGGGGAAACTCGTGCGGGCGCTCTCCCTCTATTGACCAGACAGCAGGCCTCGCCCCATCCCCCCAAAACTTGCCTGCTCTGTTGGAGTGGATTTGCTCCTGGCCCCTCCACACTGTCGAGTGCCACCACAGTAAGCAGCTTGCTATGGGGGCACCCGAGCCGAGACACAGCTCCCTGTGTCCATTCAGACACGGAGCTGTGGCCCAACCCCGCCTCTTTTATCTCCTGATTGGCTGACTGACTTTATTTGACAGCAGCAGGAACCAGTGGCGCGCTGCTGCTGTGTCTCAGCCAACCAGGAGGGAGAGTCTTGATCGGCCGAGACACTCGTGGACGTCACTGGACAGAGATGGGGCTCTGGTAAATATTAGGGGGGCTGCTGCTCACAGAAGCCTTAATGCACAGAATGCATTAAGATAAAATACTTTCTGACTTTACAACTCCTTTAATAGTTCTACTACCATAATTAGTGTGTGCTGTAAATTTCCTCTGACGTTGCTCCTGTTTCTTCTTGCAGGAGGCCACCATTTTGTTGAAGCCCAGAGCAGTCACTTCCTTATTGGAAATTCTGTGACTTTCTTCAATTAAAATATGTACATTTCTAACCTTGATTGTATGTCTTGGCTCAGATAGAGAGGAAGGTTGACAGAAGCTTTACAGTACTGAAGTTACCATGAGGGAGATAAACTTACAAGGACAGTGTCTTAAATCTTTTGTGTCTCCTTGGCAACAGAGTTTGTCCTGTCACCTGAAAAAAAGCCTCATCTGCAATTAAAAAAAGTACTACAAGTAGCTTCTTTGTGGTGCTTTAGGAGCGGTGTATACACCGCTCCTAAAGTGCCCCTGCCCATTGAAATCAATGGGCAGCGCAGTCGAAGCACCTCGGCAGCGGTGCTTTGCTGGTGTTTTAACCCTTTATTCGGGTTAAAAGCGCCCAAAAAGAGCTGCAAAAACTACGGTAAAGCACCGCTAAAACTAGCAACTTATGCAGCGTACACACGGTCAGACTTTTCGACCGGACTGGTCCGGCGGACAATCTGATCGTGTGTGGGCTTCATCGGACCTTCAGCTGACTATTCCAGTCGAAAATCTGACGGACTTTAGATTTGGAACACGCTTCAAATCTTTACGTCGTAACTCCGCCGGACCCAGAAATCCGCTCGTCTGTATGCTAGTCCGACGGACAAAAACCGACGCTAGGGCAGCTATTGGCTACTGGCTATCAACTTCCTCATTTTAGTCCGGTCGTACGTCATCATATTTATATTTATATTTTTTGTTTCAATATTTTTATTGAGGTTTAACAGGGTAAAGAGTTTTACAAACATTCAAACATGCATATCGAGTAGATTCCATTTCCAATAAATCTGGTGATGGTAACAAAGGTACACGGTTAAACTTAAGCCTCGCAGCCTTTAGAGAACAAATAGAGCTGGACAAAGGAAAGGATAAAGTACCACCCAATGTGGAAACTATCTATGGACGGGTGGGGGCACATCCAACCAGCTCCCAGTCTTTTATCCCTTCTTGCCTCCTAATAGAGTATTACCGTATATACTCGAGTATAAGTCGCGGCCCTAATTTACCACAAACGAATGGGAAAAACGTATTGACCCGAGTATAAGATGAGGGTGAGAAATGCACAGCTACTGTAAGTGGAAAAGAGGGTCAACAATTCCCATTTGCAGCCTCACTGTGCCCATTTGCAGCCATAGGTCCCCTGATCTTCAAACTCGGTAGTTAAGGGTTCCTAGATGCCCCCTAGCTGCAGCCAAAATTTGGGGTCTCTGAACCCAAAGGGTCCCGAAATGACATTGCTGCAGATGGACACGGTTGACCAACTTTGGATATGTTATGGTACCAGTGCCACTGGGTTTGCACACCAAATGTGGGGTTCCTAGCACCAAGCGGCCCTGAGATACGGGGCCCCAAAGTCGGTTCGGAAAATGAAATTTTTTGCTGCAGAAAAGTGCTTGACTCGAGTATAAGTCGAGGGGGGGCACTTTCAGCACAAAAAAAATGTGCTGAAAAACTCGACTTATACTCGAGTATAAACGGTAGTCAGAAAACAAGAAATGCTTGCATTTCATAAAAACAATAAGTTGTAAAACTGGGGTAACAAATGAAGTCTGCGAGATGCTGGTCATCTCGTCAAGAACTTTGTTTATCTAAATAACTGTCAAAATTGAGTATTTAGAACCAATAATTGTTTCTTCTTCATTTTTCGTTCCCTAAAGTATGACTAAGGGCCAATACTGGGGAGTCCTAGACCCCTTTGTGGTAAGAAAGGGATATGGGAGGGGGAGGTAGGCAAAGTATTGTTGGACTAATGTAAGCAAGAATGGATCTGGAGTCATTTGGACCTTCTTCATATGCACGTTGCATTTTATGGATTGAGTAGTAATCATTCGTTTTTAGACTTTCGTGGCTTCCTCATATTGAGGTCCCTCACATCCTCAGGCCAAGCTCTATTGATTGTTGGACAGTCTGTTGAATTCAGCTGATTCTGCAAAGTGCTTCCAACAGGTTCAGGTTTTGCAGAATTTGTGTCTCCCTGGCCTGATGGACTAAGTCTTCCATTTCGTCAATCTTGCCTATTCGTTGGAGCCATTCAGGAAATACTAGGGGGGGGGGGTGCTTTCCTTCCAGTGAAGGGGTAACTATGCACATCTTAGCTGAATTGGTGATGTGAAGAGTCAAGGACTTTCTGTAGTTTTGATTGGGGTAGGGTTGTGTGGTGGAGGAGAAATTGCGCCGGTGTATAATCTGGTGCGTAAGTTGTTATTTTGGTAGTAAGGTGGTGTACTTCTTTCCAGAAGGGTTGTAACAGCGGGCATTCCCACCATATGTGGAGAGAAGTGAGCCGTTAGCCGTGTTACATCTCCAGCAGAGTGGTGAGACGTTAGGCTATAGATCGTTGATATGTTCATCCATAATTTCTGCAAAAAAAGCCCTTGTTGAGACCCTATCATCTCCAACGGGGAAAAGAACTGGGGAGGCAGTTAGATCCGGAGGACTGGCAGATAATGACTATAGCCCTTTCCAAGTGTTCAAGAAATGTTCTTATATTAGAGAATGGCAATAAAATGTTGTATAGGTGGTATTATACGCCGGCTGGACTGGCTCGATTCATCCCAACATACTCTCCCCTCTGCTCTTGGGGATGTTCACAAGAAGGTTCTATGGCACAAATTTGGTGGTCATGCCCAAAATCATGCAGGTTATGGGTCAGAGTCTATACCCTTCTCCGTAACTGATTTCATGTTCATCTCAAAAGGGACCCCTATGAAGCCCTTCTTGGCAGACCAATTGATGGATTGCGTCACCCAGAACGGCAGCTGGCTCTACATCTCTTTACTGCAACTAAACTAACCATTGTGAGGGTGTGGGAAAACCCCTGGGCTTAGCTTTGAGGCGGTCCAAAACCGTATGAATGATGTCATGGTGAACAAGAAGTTGACGGCCATCCTCTCGGTATACGCAGGACAAATTTATTTGGCAACCGTGGATTATATACTGTATACCCGGCCCTCTCGGTTTGACAGCACGCTTCTCTCGATTGAAAGTTCCTTCGGGGCACACCCCGTGGACTCTTCTCCTCTTCTTTTTTTTTTCTCCTCGTTCTCTTTTCTTTTATCAGGTTTCCCTCCCTTTTTTCCTTATTTTCCTTTTTTTTCTATTTTTCTGTCCATTATGCCTTATGCATATTCATATGTCTAACAGGCCGCCAGGTATTGCCCTGGTTCGGGTGGTTATAGTGATTACGTTTTGCTCTTTTATATTACTCAGGGTTGATATAAATTAATGATTTTCTTTTTTAAGAAAATCAAATACATCTTTTTTTTTTTTTTTTCTTTTTTTTTTAATCAAATTTATTTTAATATAATGCTTTTGGAATACAAATCTATCTATAGATAGTTTTCTATTTAAGATACATTAATAATTTTAGTTTATTCTGCATCAAATGGGCTTTCTTTATGTAGCATGAAGCTGTGTATTCTGCAATATTTACTTTTTTTGGTAAACTCATTCAATGAATCCAAGCTCTGCAAGCTGAGAAAACATGCACGGCATTAATGCATTCACACAATTTCACAGTAACCATGAGATAATACAACGTTCAGGAATATTCTTTTATCCCATTGTTTTGCAAATCTATGTACACTACAAACTGTACGATTGAATCGGTTTTGATAACGCTGTTTTACTAACCTGACAGCTTATTCTAAATAGGAAACCTTCATTTTGTTTGCAAATTTTAAAGATTCTAACTCCCAGCAAGAATAAGTCCTTACATTTAAAGAGCACCTGTCATTTCAGATCCATCATGGCAGCGCCTGTTAGCGGCCATCCACTCACCTGCTGCCGCCACGTCCCTCACCTTGTGTCACTGCCGCATCACCAGCCGTCCCATTAAAGTGAATGGGACTGTCGGTGAGCCAACAGCGGATCAGAGGAGGAGCCAACAGCGGGTCAGAGGAGGAGCCAGGGTAAAGGGAGTGGAGTCAAAATTGGGTTTCGCCTAGGGTGTCAAAAATCCTTGCACCAGCCCTGCTGTCACGTGCCTATTACTGTCACGTGGGATGTTTACATTCCTTGTGACAGCAATAAAAGTGATTCGATTTTTTTTTTTTTTTTTAAAGGGACAATGTTAAAAAAAAATAAGAAAAAAAAAAATTATATACTTATTTTAAAGCGTCCCGCGTGCTTGTGCAGCAAAGAAAACGCATATGGAAGTCGCGCCCTCAAATATAAATGTAGTTCAAATCACACATGTGAGGTATCGCCGCAATCATGAGATTGAGACCAATAATTCTAGCTAAAGACCTCCTCTGTAACTCCAACCTGGTAACCGTTACATTTTTTTTTAAAGCGTCGCTTATGGAGATTTTTAAGTATCGTAGTTTGCCGCCATTCCATGAGTGTGCGCAATTTCAAAGCGTGACATGTTGTCTGTTTACTCGGCGTAACATCATCCTTTCACGTTATACAAAAACATTGGGCTAACTTTACTGTTTTTTTTGTTTTTTTTTAAATTCATGAAAGTGTCTTTTTTTTTTTTTGCTGCGCAAATTTGCAATGATCACCGTTTTATTCTTTAGGGTCTCTGCTAAAAAAAAAATATAATGTTTCGGGGGTTCTAAAGCAATTTTCTAGCAAAAAAATACGGATTTTAACTTGTAAGCAGCAAATGTCAGAAATGGGCTTAGGCATGAAAGGGTTCATTTTCTGGCTAAAGTTCAGTGATAAAAAAAAAAAAAATGTAAAAGGACAGTGTAAAAATAAAAAATTTAAATGTAAATGTACAGAATATTGGCATATTATATCGGCCTGAGAGGTGGCCGAAAAATTGGTATTGTATTGGCACCGAAAAAAATGATATCGGTCGATCCCTGATACTAGATTTTGGAGGACTGGCATGTGACTTTTTTTTTTTTTGGTCAGGAGTGACACTTATAGCTTTTTCGGGTTATTTGGTTTTGGTGTGTCTGGTTTCATAAACTTTATACTTTTTATATGTTGTGTTCTACATTGCAGGAAAAAAGATGGCAGCACTGTTGGCTCGCAGAACGAAGTTCAGATTGTGGGGATGAGCGCCACCCTACCCAACCTCGGCTTGCTGGCCTCCTGGCTCAACGCAGAGCTCTATCACACCGATTTCCGGCCTGTGCCGCTAAAGGAACACGTCAAAATTGGCAGAACTGTGTTTGATTCCACCATGACTCCCGTGCGAGAGTTTGAGCCCCTGATCCAGGTGAAGGTAAGAACAGGTGTCTGGAGCAGGGGGGGGGGGGATCAGTCTATATAGATGGGAATTGGGTTAAATTCCTTGTTACGTTTATTTATTTGACAGGTTCATATGTTTACCCTTTCAGATTTGTGGATGTAATACAATAATTAAAACAAGACACAAGTAGTATAGTAATAAGAGATTTACTCAACCAAAAATGGAACTTCTGCTTTAAGGGAAGGTGACCCCCTGACATGCCACATTTGGCATGTCATTTTTTTGGGGGGAGCGGATACCCTCTTTTTAGAGGGTCCCAGCTTCCACTTCCTCTCAGGGCACCGGAAGGGAGATCACCTCTCCCCCGTCCCTCTCGGCAATCATCTGGGACACGTCACAGGTCCCAGATGATTGCCCGGCCAGTCACGGCGCACGGCTCGCGCATGCCACAGTTACAATGCTGGCGCCACAGAGAGGAGCAGGGCTTCGTTCTCCTGCATCGCTGGACCCTGGACAGGTAAGTGTCCGATTATTAACCACTTGCCGACCGGGCCATAGCCGAAAGACGGCTACAGCACGGTCGGCTTATTCTGGGTGGGCGTCCATGGACGTCCTACCAGAATGTTGCTCTCGCACGCCCCCTGGGGCACGCTCCCGCAAACATCCGTGACCGCCGGGTAAATGCCCGCTTGTAGCTGCCGTTTATCACGTGATCGCTCCGTCAAATGAAGGAGCGATCACTTGTAAATAAACCATGTCATGACGCCGGTTCCTCCCTCCCCTCTCTAACGATCTGTACAGTGCGAGGGGAGAGATCGTTTTTAGTAGCGCTGTGGGCTGGATCTGTAGTGCCTACAGCGCTGCTCTGTGCCCATACTGTACAATACTCTGCAATAATGTCCAATACTCTGCCAATACTCTGCAATAATGTACTCTGCAATAATGTGCAATACTCTGCCAATACTCGCCAATACTCTGCAATAATTTTTAACAGAAACAAACATTTATTTATTTTTACTAAATTTTCAGTCTTTTTTGATTTAGAGCGCAAAAAAAATAAAAAACCCAGCGGTAATTAAATACCAAAAGAAACTTATATATGTGTGGAAAAAAAGGACAAAAATTTCATATGGGTACAGTGTTGCATGACTGAGTAATTGTCATTCAAAGTGTGAGAGCAACGAAAGCTGAAAATTGGTATAGGTTTGGTAAATATGGCACTGCGGTCGTATAGTGCTGTGCATAAATTCAATTTGTCATTTTTCCCCCCAACAAATAGAGCTTTCTTTTGGTGGTATTTGATCACCACTGCGTTTTTTTTTTTTTTTTTTTTTTTTTTTTGCGCTATAAACAAAAAAAGGTCGACAATTTTACAAAAAAAAAAAAAAATACTATTTTTTACTTTCTACTATAAAACCTATCCAATAAAAAAATGTAAAAAATCCAAATTTCTTCATCAATTTAGGCCAATATGTATTCTGCTACATATTTTTGGTAGAAAAAAAAATCCCAATAATTGTATATTGATTTGGTTTGCGCAAAAGTTATAGCGCCCACAAACTGGTATAGATACAGGGATTTTTTTTTTTTATACCAGAAATGGTTGCAGAACTACAAGTCCCATAAGGCATAGCAAGACTGACAGCCACAAGCATGACTCCCAGAGGCATGATGGGACTTGTAGTTTTGCAACAGCTGGAGGTCCGCTAATTACATATTCCTGGTATTGTCGTGAATAATCAGTCAGAATAAGTTGTGCCTTTTTAAGGACAGGTTTCCCGCACAATAATTATCATTGAGTAATTTTTTTTTTTTTACAAACAAACGTTGTTTATTATTGCAAAGAGTACACAGGTGGTTATCAAACATTGCATTGACATATTTACAAAGGTGTAATGAATGACAGAGTAAGCAGTGCATTTTGTACAGTTACACATACTGGTTACAGGTATTTTGGATTAATGTTCTCTATCAAACCTTATCATGCGTTCAGGGTTTCGGTGCACACAATATATTAGTAGATTATTTTTTGGGGTATGTTTATTATACTTATATGTTACTATCGCTCGTGGAATTGCATGTAGCTGAGTTACCTAACCAGGAGCTCCATATTTTCTCATATTTGGATGGGCATCCTCTGTGGGCGTATATTTCTTTTTTGTAGGGTAAGACATTGTTGATGGCAGCGATCCATTCCTGCAATGTAGGTGTTTCAACCCTCATCCATTTTCTAGCTATAAGTAGCCTAGCTATAAACAATGACTCTCTAAGGAAGATGATATGGAATTTATCCGACTCAGGATCTGGGAAAATTCCCAGCAGGCATTGTTTGGGGCATAGCCTGAGGGGAGATCCCATTTCATCATGTATGAACTGTACCACGTGAGACCAGTAATCTTGTATAGCTGGGCACGCCCATATTAGATGATAGAAGGAACTGAAAGGACTGTCACATCTGGGGCAGAGGGGGTTGTGCTGAGGTTTGAATCTAGCTAATCGCATGGGAGTTAAGTATGATCTGTGCAGTATATACAGTTGAGTAAGCCTGTCTGCTAGTCTAGTAGACACCACCTTACAGTTGTCCAGTGCGTCCTCCCATTCATCATCCTCCAGCTCCCCCACGTCACCGGCCCATCGATTCTTCAACCCCCCGTAGGCAAGGGTTACTGCCGCAGGGCGAATCAAAAAGTTGTAAAAAACTGAAATAAGTTTGGAGGGGTCTTGCCCTGCAATAACATATAGGATATCTAGTTGTTCTAGATTGGGACATTCATCTCGAAACTGGGTCTGCAGGGCGTAGCGGAGCTGGAGGTATCTGAAAAGCATAGAATTGGGAAGAGCAAAGTCCTCCTTAAGCTGTTGGAAGGATTTCAGATTGTTGTCTTGATACACATCCGAGAGTATCCTCACCCCTCGAGCGAGCCACATATGGCGTCCTGGCAGAAGTAGTAGTTCCCTTAGGCCTGGGTTGTCCCACAGTGGTGTGTGTGAGTGCGTGGCTGGTAGGGCCAATCTACGTTTCACCACTGCCCAAATTTTGCAGTGAGCATATACTAGGCCCTTAAGGTCACCCCCCACCCCGGGGGCTGGGGGGTCCCTGAAAATGATTTGAAAGGGGTGAGTGTACAAGTGGGTTTGTTGGGAGCATAGCAGGACCATATATCTTTCTTTATCGCACTTGTCAAGATAGTAAAAATGTGATAGCTGCGCTGCCAAATAGTAGTAATTAAAATCCGGGAGCGCGGTGCCGCCCAGATCCGTGGGATTCTTTAGTACCTGCCATGGTAATTTATGTCGGGCCTTCCCCCATACAAATGAATTGAGAATTTTTTCGATTGATTTAAATATTCTAAGCGGCAAATAAATTGGGGCATGCCAAAAGACGTATAGGAACTTGGGGAGTAGGATCATCTTTATGAGGTTCACCCGACCCATGACTCCCAGGGGAAGCCTAGCCCACACCTATCGTTGAGTAATTTTTAACGAAGATATTTTTAAGATACAAAATCAATCTATATGACACAGTCTATGCTTGTGAAACTTATTCACGGAGACGTGTGGGCATACGAAACGATTACTTATTGGTTAACAAACACAAATAATCACATGAAATTAAGATACCGATTGCGTTACATGAACGTCTTGAAAATCAATAAAAACACTTGCAAAAATGGGCGTACCGTCTCCTCTGACATAATACCACCATGATAACTTCTCGGTAGAATCAATAACCTTGTGAACTTGACAATTAAACAGAACGTCTGTATTTCACACGTGCAACCGTTACTTTGCTGCAGGTAAGTAAGTGGTTAAAATTGTGAAATAAATTAGACGTTTGTTTTGTCAATAAATGTGGCAGCTATGCAAAAAGAAAAATATAATGAAAAATTTGAATCTTTAGAGAAAAATCTACAAGGCGGTTATTGATTCGGGAGAATGATATCAATTGAATAATATTCAATACATCAATATTTGAGAGAACATATCAATATTTGAGAGAACATACAAGATAAAATCAACATGACATAATTACCCATTCCAGGATGGCTACTGTTCCTATCGGCTGGTTACCAGAGTTAAGATGGCTGCCGTAGTTTCAAAATGGATACTCCTAAAGAGGATTTACTTCTTGTGACCTCCGAGTTCTAAGTATTAGGTGTCAAATAATCTTCATGAATGTAAAGATATGTATTCATGCATGGTGCATGAGTGTCAGTCTGGGAGTGTGTGCGTCTCCCAGTGTCCCCCCTCAGGGTGGATCCCTGAGCTCTCCCCCTGAGCTCTCCTTTTTCCTTTCCTCCACTTCTGCCATCTTCCTTGCCTCTAAATACCATTTCAGATAATAAGACCATAAAAATTATAATGGCTCTGCCCAAAAGGACGTGGCTCACTTCCCATTGGTTAGGAGACTTAATTAGGGCTGCAACTAACGATTATTTTCATAATCGATTAGTTGGCCGATTATTGTTTCGATTAATCGGTTAATAAGCTTTAAAAAAAAAGCGTGGTGTTTAATTTACTTAATATGTAAATTTTTAAAAAAAGGTAATTTATTCTTAAATATCTCTATCCATTGGTAAATATAAATAACTATATGGTTAGGGAGCAAAATATCTAATCCACTCTGAGAATACCAGACAGAAGAGATATACTATTAGAGGAGAGATATACTGTATATGCTATTGGAGGATATATACTATTAAAGGGTGAATCTGGTAAATATCATCAGACTCAGAGATCAAATTTTTTTTATTTAAAAAACAAACAATGTCTTCCTTCAAAAAAAAATAAAAAATTGCATTTTAAGAACGTTAGTTCGATTTTCTAAGCGTTAGTGGGGTCAAATCGACGTTCATTTTCAACTATGGTGACGGAAATAATAGAAAACTTCTTGGTCAAAGGAATTTTCAGACGGTGTACGTGGTTTTCCTTCATTTTAAAAACAGAATGTTAAAAACAAGTGAAAATTTCAAACAAGCATTTTGATTTTTGCACATGTGATTTTGCGGCGATTTGCGTTTTTGCTTTTTTTTTGGCCAACTTGTTGTTGGGCAGATTAAAAAACACAAATTTCTGCAAAAACGCATTACATGCTTTTCTGCAGCTTCTCCATTGAAGTATATTGAACCAAAAAAGCACAGTTTTGCGTTAAAAAAAAGTCCCTGACCCTTTCCAAATATGCAGCGGCTAAAAAAAAGCATAGATGTGAATGTGTCCCCTAGGAAACTATGTAAATGAATTGTAGTGCAACCAGGTCTAAGACGTTTAGTAACATAATGGGGTTAAAAAAAAAACAAAACTAAAATTAGCCCTTTATAGTACAAAAAAAAGCAGATCACTACTGTAAGGGGTTCATTTTTTTACTGTAGAACTGTGAAAGTATAAATATTTACAGTAGCGATTATTTGCTCTTTTTGTACTATAAAGGACTCATTTTAGTTTTTCTTAACCCCATTATGTTACTGACCGATTAATCGATTATGAAAATAGTAGTCGATTAATTTCATAATCCATTAGTTGTCGATTAATCGATTAGTTGTTTCAGCCCTAGACTTAATTATTAACCTTCTCTGGAAATTTAGTGAGTTCAAATAATACCACCTTCAACCACCAGGTGTCTCACATGTGTTTTGAGTCCATTCTTTTAAATTAATACGTTCTATTTTCATAAGGTGTATAATGGTAAGGATAAGTATATACCTTTAAATATTCTGGTAATCGGTCTAATGTAAAATACACTCAGTATAAGTTTGATTAATCATCCTTACATAACTTGGTTATATCTGTATCTCTATAAATGTATGTCTATACAGACTGGTCTATCTAGGAAATACACATGTTGTTATATATTTCATCAATACTACATAAAAATGATTATCTATATGGATACCTGTATAACTTCTGGTATCTCCACTGAATATTTGTTTATCTAAGCATAGGCTACAATCCTATATAATTATAATCATGATTATATGTTTTTCCTACCCTGTTTCCCCGAAAATAAGACCTAGCATGATTGTCGGTGATGGCTGCAATATAAGCCCTACCCCCCCCCAAATAAGCCCTAGTTAAAGTCCTTGTAGGTCTTATTTTCAGGGTAGGGCTTATTTTCGGGGAAACAGGGTAGGGCTTATTTGGATGGTAGGGCTTATATTGCAGCCTTCACCGACAATCACGCTAGGTCTTATTTTCGGGGAAACAGGGTAATATTAATTTGTTTCTTAAAACACATCTACTTATAAAATCACACTTTCATATACATTTTCTTCATAGCAAAGTTGTTGGGTCCGCAGATGCCAACATTATAATGTCTCTGTGACCTACAATGTCAGAGATAGTTTGAAATGACTTATAACAACCTTTTAGATACTTTTAAAATATTTTTGACTGGCACAACATTCAACTCTTTCTAACGTGTTGAGATGGACCTTGAACATTTCCACTGGGTGTTTAGAAATGACTTGTTTGTCTGAACCATCCTAAAAGTTCATACAATGAGTTTTGTTAGCCAAGGTGTTAGCTATTTAACCACTTGACGACCGCCTCACGCCGATGTACGTCGGCAAAGTGGCACGGACAGGCAAAATCACGTACAGTGTACGTGATTTGCCTTCCGCGGGTGGGGGGTCCGATCGGACCCCCCCCCGGTGCCCGAGGCGGTCGTCTTTTGTCCAGCGGCGATCGGTGATGAGGGGGAGACCATCCGTTCGTGGCCCCCCCCTCGCGATCGCCGCCGGCCAATGAGAATCTTCCTTTGCTGCTGTATGCTAAACAGCAGCAAAGGAAATGATGTCATCTCCCCTCGGGTCGGTATTTTCCGTTCCGGCCCGAGGAGAGAAGACATCAATGTGAGTGCACCAACACACACACACACAGTAGAACATGCCAGGCACACAAAACACCCCGATCCCCCCCCCGATCGCCCCCCGATCCCCCCCCAATCACCCCCCCCCCCCCCCTGTCACAAACTGACACCAGCAGTTTTTTTTTTTTTTTTTTTTTTTCCTGATTACTGCATAGTGTCAGTTTGTGACAGTTACAGTGTTGGGACAGATACTGTTACCCCCCTGTAGGTCTAGGGTACCCCCCTAACCCCCCCTAATAAAGTTTTAACCCCTTGATCACCCCCCCTCACCAGTGTCACTAAGCGATCATTTTTCTGATCGCTGTATTAGTGTCGCTGGTGACGCTAGTTAGTGAGGTAAATATTTAGGTTCGCCGTCAGCGTTTTATAGCGTCAGGGACCCCCCTATACTATCTGATAAATGTTTTAACCCCTTGATTGCCCCCTAGTTAACCCTTTCACCACTGATCACCGTATAACCGTTACGGTTGACGCTGGTTAGTTTGTTTATTTTTTATAGTGTCAGGGCACCCGCCGTTTATTACCGAATAAAGGTTTAGCCCCCCGATCGCCCGGCGGTGATATGCGTCGCCCCAGGCAGCGTCAGATTAGCGCCAGTACCGCTAACACCCACGCACGCAGCATGCGCCTCCCTTAGTGGTATAGTATCTGATCGGATCAATATCTGATCCGATCAGATACTATACTAGCGTCCCCAGCAGTTTAGGGTTCCCAAAAACGCAGTGTTAGCGGGATCAGCCCAGATACCTGCTAGCACCTGCGTTTTGCGCCTCCGCCCAGCCCACCCAAGTGCAGTATCGATCGATCACTGTCACTTACAAAACACTAAACGCATAACTGCAGCGTTCGCAGAGTCAGGCCTGATCCCTGCGATCGCTAACAGTTTTTTTGGTAGCATTTTGGTGAACTGGCAAGCACCAGCCCCAGGCGTCAGGTTAGCGCCAGTACCGCTAACACCCACGCACGCAGCATACGCCTCCCTTAGTGGTATAGTATCTGAACGGATCAATATCTGATCCGATCAGATCTATACTAGCGTCCCCAGCAGTTTAGGGTTCCCAAAAACGCAGTGTTAGCGGGATCAGCCCAGATACCTGCTAGCACCTGCGTTTTGCGCCTCCGCCCGGCCCAGCCCACCCAAGTGCAGTATCGATCGATCACTGACACTTACAAAACACTAAACGCATAACTGCAGCGTTCACAGAGTCATGCCTGATCCCTGCGATCGCTAACAGTTTTTTTGGTAGTATTTTGGTGAACTGGCAAGCACCAGCCCCAGGCAGCGTCAGATTAGCGCCAGTACCGCTAACACCCACGCACGCACCGTACACCACCCTTAGTGGTATAGTATCTGATCGCATCAATATCTGATCCGATCAGATCTATACTAGCGTCACCAGCAGTTTAGGGTTCCCAAAAACGCAGTGTTAGCGGGATCAGCCCAGATACCTGCTAGCACCTGCGTTTTGCCCCTCCGCCCGGCCCAGCCCACCCAAGTGCAGTATCGATCGATCACTGTCACTTACAAAACACTAAAAGCATAACTGCAGCGTTCGCAGAGTCAGGCCTGATCCCTGCGATCGCTAACAGTTTTTTGGTAGCGTTTTGGTGAACTGGCAAGCGCCAGCGGCCTAGTACACCCCGGTCGTAGTCAAACCAGCACTGCAGTAACACGTGGTGACGTGGCGAGTCCCATAAGTGCAGTTCAAGCTGGCGAGATGGCAAGCACAAGTAGTGTCCCGCTGCCACCAAAAAGACAAACACAGGCCCGTCGTGCCCATAGTGCCCTTCCTGCTGCATTCGCCAATCCTAATTGGGAACCCACCGCTTCTGCAGCGCCCGTACTTCCCCCATTCACATCCCCAACCAAATGCAGTCGGCTGCATGAGAGGCATTTTTATGTCCTCCCGAGTACCCCTACCCAGCGAACGCCCCCAAAAAGATGTTGTGTCTGCAGCAAGCGCGGATATAGGCGTGACACCCGCTATTATTGTCCCTCCTGTCCTGACAATCCTGGTCTTTGCATTGGTGAATGTTTTGAACGCTACCATTCACTAGTTGAGTATTAGCGTAGGGTACAGCATTGCACAGACTAGGCGCACTTTCACAGGGTCTCCCAAAATGCCATCGCATTTTGAGAGACCCGAACCTGGAACCGGGTACCGTTATAAAAGTTAGTTACAAAAAAAGTGTAAAAAAAAAAAAAATATGAAATAAAAAAAAATAGTTGTTTTATTGTTCTCTCTCTCTCTATTCTCTCTCTCTATTGTTCTGCTCTTTTTTACTGTATTCTATTCTGCAATGTTTTATTGTTATTGTTATTATGTTTTATCATGTTTGTTTTTCAGGTGTGTAATTATTTACACTTTACTGTGCTTTATTGTTAACCATTGTTAACCATTTTTTTGTCTTCAGGTACGCCATTCACGACTTTGAGTGGTTATACCAGAATGATGCCTGCAGGTTTAGGTATCATCTTGGTATCATTCTTTTCAGCCAGCGGTCGGCTTTCATGTAAAAGCAATCCTAGCGGCTAATTAGCCTCTAGACTGCTTTTACAAGCCGTGGGAGGGAATGCCCCCCCCCCCACCGTCTTCCGTGTTTTTCTCTGGCTCTCCTGTCTCAACAGGGAACCTGAGAATGCAGCCGGTGATTCAGCCAGCTGACCATAGAGCTGATCAGAGACCAGAGTGGCTCCAAACATCTCTATGGCCTAAGAAACCGGAAGCTACGAGTATTTCATGACTTAGATTTCGCCGGATGTAAATAGCGCCATTGGGAAATTGGGGAAGCATTTTATCACACCGATCTTGGTGTGGTCAGATGCTTTGAGGGCAGAGGAGAGATCTAGGGTCTAATAGACCACAATTTTTTCAAAAAAGAGTACCTGTCACTACCTATTGCTATCATAGGGGATATTTACATTCCCCGAGATAACAATAAAAATGATTAAAAAAAAAAAATATGAAAGGAACAGTTTAAAAGTAAGATTAAAAAAGCAAAAAAATAATAAAGAAAAAAAAAAACAAAAAAAAAAAACACCCCTGTCGCCCCCTGCTCTCGCGCTAAGGCGAACGCAAGCGGCGGTCTGTCGTCAAACGTAAACAGCAATTGCACCATGCATGTGAGGTATCACCGCGAAGGCCAGATCGAGTGCAGTAATTTTTCCAGTAGACCTCCTCTGTAAATCTAAAGTGGTAACCTGTAAAGGCTTTTGAAGGCTTTTAAACATGTATTTATTTTGTTGCCACTGCACGTTTGTGCGCAATTTTAAAGCATGTCATGTTTGGTATCCATGTACTCGGCCTAAGATCATCTTTTTTATTTCATCAAACATTTGGGCAATATAGCGTGTTTTAGTGCATTAAAATTAAAAAAAGTGTGTTTTTTCCCCAAAAAATGCGTTTGAAAAATCGCTGCGCAATTACTGTGTGAAAAAAAAAAATGAAACACCCACCATTTTAATCTGTAGGGCATTTGCTTTAAAAAAATATATAATGTTTGGGGGTTCAAAGTAATTTTTTTGCAAAAAAAAAAAACTTTTTCATGTAAACAATAAGTGTCAGAAAGGGCTTTGTCTTCAAGTGGTTAGAAGAGTGGGTGATGTGTGACATAAGCTTCTAAATGTTGTGCATAAAATGCCAGGACAGTTCAAAACCCCCCCAAATGACCCCATTTTGGAAAGTAGACACCCCAAGCTATTTGCTGAGAGGCATGTCGAGTCCATGGAATATTTTATATTGCGACACAAGTTGCGGGAAAGAGACAAATTTTTTTTTTTTTTTTTTTTTTTGCACAAAGTTGTCACTAAATGATATATTGCTCAAACATGCCATGGAAATATGTGAAATTACACCCCAAAATACATTCTGCTGCTTCTCCTGAGTACGGGGATACCACATGCGTGAGACTTTTTGGGAGCCTAGCCGCGTACGGGACCCCGAAAACCAAGCACCGCCTTCAGGCTTTCTAAGGGCGTGAATTTTTGATTTCACTCTTCACTGCCTATCACAGTTTCGGAGGCCATGGAATGCCCAGGTGGCACAAAACCCCCCCAAATGACCCCATTTTGGAAAGTAGACACCCCAAGCTATTTGCTGAGAGGTATAGTGAGTATTTTGCAGACCTCACTTTTTGTCACAAAGTTTTGAAAATTGAAAAAAGAAAAAAAAAAATGTTTTTTCTTGTCTTTCTTCATTTTCAAAAACAAATGAGAGCTGCAAAATACTCACCATGCCTTTCAGCAAATAGCTTGGGGTGTCTACTTTCCAAAATGGGGTCATTTGGGGGGGTTTTGTGCCACCTGGGCATTCCATGGCCTCCGAAACTGTGATAGGCAGTAAAGAGTGAAATCAAAAATTTTCACCCTTAGAAATCCTGAAGGCAGTGATTGGTTTTCGGGGTCCAGTACGCGGCTAGGCTCCCAAAAAGTCCCACACATGTGGTATCCCCATACTCAGGAGAAGCAGCTAAATGTATTTTGGGGTGCAATTCCACATATGCCCATGGCCTGTGTGAGCAATATATCATTTAGTGACAACTTTATGAAAAAAAAAAATAAAAAAAAATAAAAGTGTCACTTTCCCGCAACTTGTGTCAAAATATAAAATATTCCATGGACTCAATATGCCTCTCAGCAAATAGCTTGGGGTGTCTACTTTCCAAAATGGGGTCATTTTGGGGGGTTTTGTGCCATCTTGGCATTCCATGGCCTCCGAAACTGTGATAGGCAGTGAAGAGTGAAAGCAAAAATTTACACCCTTAGAAATCCTGAAGGCGGTGATTGGTTTTCGGGGCCCCGTACGCGGCTAGGCTCCCAAAAAGTCCCACACATGTGGTATCCCCGTACTCAGGAGAAGCAGCTAAATGTATTTTGGGGTGCAATTCCACATAGGCCCATGGCCTGTGTGAGCAATATATCATTTAGTGACCACTTTTTGTAAATATTTTTTTTTTTTTTTTTTTTGTCATTTTTCAATCACTTGGGACAAAAAAAATAAATATTCAATGGGTTCAACATGCCTCTCAGCAATTTCCTTGGGGTGTCTACTTTCCAAAATGGGGTCATTTGGGGGGCTTTTGTACTGCCCTGCCATTTTAGCACCTCAAGAAATGACATAGGCAGTCATAAACTAAAAGCTGTGTAAATTCCAGAAAATGTACCCTAGTTTGTAGACGCTATAACTTTTGCGCAAACCAATAAATATACGCTTATTGACATTTTTTTTACCAAAGACA
The DNA here is from genome assembly GCA_037952835.1 of Lithobates septentrionalis. Taxonomy (NCBI): domain Eukaryota; kingdom Metazoa; phylum Chordata; class Amphibia; order Anura; family Ranidae; genus Lithobates; species Lithobates septentrionalis. The sequence continues at coordinate 65,260 of JBBDGP010004218.1, read as the reverse complement.
TGTGGCCGAATACATTTTGGCCTAAATGTATGACTAAAATTTAGTTTATTGGATTTTTTTTAGAACAAAAAGTAGAAAATATCATTTTTTTTCAAAATTTTCGGTCTTTTTCCGTTTATAGCGCAAAAAATAAAAACCGCAGAGGTGATCAAATACCATCAAAAGAAAGCTCTATTTGTGGGAAGAAAAGGACGCAAATTTCGTTTGGGTACAGCATTGCATGACCGCGCAATTAGCAGTTAAAGCGACGCAGTGCCAAATTGGAAAAAGACCTCTGGTCCTTAGGCAGCATAAAGGTCCGGGGCTCAAGTGGTTAAACAGTCCATCACTTAAACACAATAGGTTTAGGCCAGGTGATGCTATTTCTAATGTGAGAATTGTCTGTATAATCTTGACTCCTATTTTCTTTTGTTTATTCACTAATACCATGTAAATATCTCCTTGTTTTGTGACGAGAGCAGTCTTTGTTCAACAGTTTTCCTCACAGTACATGCTTGTAAAAGTCTTCAATATTTGAAGTAGTAGAAAGACTTGGTCAAACATGAGAACGTCAATTTTGTCCTAAAGGTCTCCAAAAGGACAACAGTTAAATTCTTGTAGCATCACAGTTCATCTGCTTTTTGAGGCCTAAGCATCTCTCATGTTTCTGCCAGTAAATATAAAATATATTTCTTCATGAATTCACAACAGTATAGATACAGGGATTTTTTTTTTTGCAGCGGACAGTCTGACAGCAACTGACACTTTGTGGGAACCAGTGATGCTAATACAGTGATCAGTGCTAAAACCATACACTGTCACTGTGTTAATGACACTGGCTGGTAAAAGGGTTAAACCTTTAGGGCAAGGATATGCAATTAGCTGACCTCCAGCTGTTGCAAAAATACAAGTCCCATCATGCCTCTGGGTGTCATGCCTGTGCTGTCAGTCTTGCTATGCCTTATGGGACTTGTAGTTCTGCAACAGCTGGCAGTCCGCTAATTGCATATCCCTGCTCTAGGGCGATCAAAGGGATAAGTGTGTGTCTAAGCAGTGTTTTGGTGTACTGTATGTGGCCTTTTTGCTAAGAGCCCTTTCACGCTGGGGCCGCTCCGCCTTAGCTAAAACTAGCGGCGCTTCACCGTCGTTTTAGTGGTGCTATGCGGCTGCTAGCGGGGTGCTTTTAACCCCCCCTGCTAGCGGCAGAAGAAAGGTTTAAAAACGCTATTGCCGAAGCGCTTTTCAGGCGCTACGGCAGCGCTGCCAATGCATTCCATGGGCAGGGGCGGTGGATGTAGACCGCTCCTCCACCGCCCCCAAGATGCTGCTTGCAGGACTTTTTTCCTGTCCTGAAAGCGCACCTCCCCAGAGAGAAAGCACTCGGGCTCTCACACTGGGGCTGCAGGGGAGGCGTTTTTCAGGTGCTATTTTTATCCCAAAAGTGCCTGAAAAACGCCTCCAGTGTGAAAGGGGTCTTGGGGATGTGATGGATTTTATTTGAAACATATTCCATCACATCGCCGCTGTCAGGACTGAGCTCTGCCTGGTTTACATAGGCAGACCTCCGTCCTGTGTGTCTGCTCGATGATCAGTGGGTGCCGGTGGACATCCATTGTCCGGCACCCACCGATCGCCTCCACGTTCACTAATCACAGCAGAAGCAGCACGCCCCATAACCAGGGAGTGCCGAATTGCATATAGATAGATAGAGATAGAGATATAGCTCTCTATATCCATCTATTATCTATATCGCTATCTCTATCATCTCTATCTCTATCATCTCTATCTCTATCATCTCTATCTCTATCATCTCTATCTCTATTATCTATATCTCTATTATCTATATCTCTATCTCTATCATCTATATCTCTATCTCTATCATCTCTATCTCTATTATCTCTATCTCTATCTCCTCTAGTATCTCTATCATCTCCATCTCTATCTATATCATCTCTATCTCTATTATCTATCATCTATCTCTATTATCTATCATCTCTATCTATATCTATATCTCTATCTCTATTATCTATCTATCTATCTATCTATCTATCTATCTATCTATCTATCTATCTATCTATCTATCTATCTATCCTAACTAGCTATCTATTCTAACTATCTATCTAATGTGATTCCGCAGCAAATCTGCTATAGGGTGGTCGGCAACTGGTTAAACCATCATAGTTTATTATCATAACGACTAATACCACGTTTTTTGTAAATCAATAATGGATATACACCTGTACTACAGGAATTTAGAGAAGTAAGGACAGCCTAGAGGGGGAAGGGGGAGGATAGCCTGGAACAGGATAGGCCATGCAGAGGGAAGAGTAGTCCAGAGATGTGATTGTCCTTACTCCTCCATACTACAATCTGGAGGGGAAGGGGGAGGATAGCCTAGAGCAGGATAGGCTGTGCAGAGGGAAGAGTAGTCCAGAGATGTGATTGTAGTATGGAGGAGTAAGGACAATCTGGAGGGGAAGGGGGAGGATAGCCTGGAGGTGGCTGGAGCAGGGTAGGCCATAAAGAGGGGGGTGGGGGGATGGTGTATGGAGGGTTAAGGAGATCCTGCAGCTTCATATACTTTTATCTTCTCAGTAAAAAAAAAAAAAAAACAGAAATCATGGAAAAAAAAAAAAAAAACTATGCCAATCTTTGAATTTAGGACAGAATATACGCTACGTTTTGGCACAGATTTTTGTAGATCTACAGATATGAAGATTTCTCTGCCTGATGTGCCCCCGCCATGTATTTTTTTTTTTTCTGCAGGGTGACGAGGATCACATTGCCAGCCTGTGTTATGAGACGATACGAGAAGGTCACGCCATCCTGATCTTCTGTCCTTCCAAGAACTGGTGCGAGAAGCTGGCGGACACCATCGCCCGAGAGTTCTACAACCTCTATCAGAGGGCCTGGCAGGAAAAGGCAGGTGAGCTGGTGATGTCTGCATGATAAGAACTGCAGCTATAGCAAGGAGTTAATAGTTTGGTATTGTTGCCCCTCTCCTGTGCTTATTAGGGCTGCTATTAGAAATCACGGGGTCCCATGCAGCCTACCTGACAGGCCCCCCCCCACCAGCCGGAAGTGACTAAGGACATAGATTCATCAGTCTCTTTACTCTGTAGCGTCAGCTGCACAGATGAATAAATTGGAAGTGCTCAGAGGTTTCTTGCTCATTCACAAACTGAAGCATAGTAAACAGTTTACTATGCTTCAGTAATGAACGGACACAAGAGTGATTGGTACCGATGACTCACTTTGTTCATTCAGGGCTAATAAATTTTATATTCACCAACCCCCCCCCCCCTCTCTCCATCCTGAAACACCCCCCTGTGTACCCGCAACAGCTGTCGGCATGAGAGGAGGGAAGCCAGGCCAGCAGGTGCATGCAGGGGGGCCCAGACAGCAGATGCAAGAGGCGCATGTGCTAGAACCAATCCCCCAAAAGCCAGAGGAAGGAGATGCTGGCAGTGCTGCAGTGGGAGGCAAAAGAGGATTGGTCTCCGCAATAAGCGTAGAGCCGGCCCTCCTGATCAGCAGGTGCCCAGGCCCCCCCTTTTGAACTGATGGGGCCCAGTACAGGAGGACAGGCTGTACTGCCTTATCAGCAGCCTTGCCTGCGCTGGTCACATGACTGTGTGATGGAAGCACAAAGGAGGACTACTTATTGTATTATGTGGAGCAATGGTGATGCTGTAATCTTATTAGGGTTACTCCTGGTAGCTGAGCACACATGGTATGTTTAGTACCAATAATATTTAACAAAATACAGACATAATATTCTTTTGCTGGCTAATATAAGGTGCGGTTTATGGCCACTTTATTAAGGTCACCTCACTAGTGCTGGGTCCCCAATATCTCTTTGACTTCAGAACAACCTGAGTTCTTTGCTGCGTAGATTCAGCCAGCTGCTGGAAACGTCCCCTAAGGATCCAAGCTGACCTGATAGCTGTGAATCTCATGTTCCTCCTCATGCTATGGAATCATGTTGTCTACATCAAATTTGACCCTCCATCTTCATTTTACTGAATAATTTTTTTTGTTGGTTAAGATAATCTTTATTCAGTGATAGTCATCTGGTACCCACCCCCGTCTCATGCTCCTGTTCTTAGCTGAGAGGTGTGGTCTGCTGGCAGTGTACCCGCCCCCTTCAGGACTTGGCCCGCCCCCTTCAGGACTTGGCCCGCCCCCTTCAGGACTTGGCCTGCCCCCTTCAGGACTTGGCCCGCCCCCTTCAGGACTTGGCCCGCCCCCTTCAGGACTTGGCCCGCCCCTTCAGGACTTGGCCCGCCCCCTTCAGGACTTGGCCCGCCCCCTTCTGCACTTGGCCCCGTCCCCCCTTTTGGCCCCTTCCCCGCTTGGGCCCCGTTCCCCCTTCCGCGCTTGGGCCCCGTTCCCCCTTCCCCGCTTGGGCCCCGTTCCCCCCTTCCGCGCTTGGGCCCCGTTCCCCCCTTCCGCGCTTGGGCCCCGTTCCCCCCTTCCGCGCTTGGGCCCCGTTCCCCCCTTCCGCGCTTGGGCCCCGTTCCCCCCTTCCGCGCTTGGGCCCCGTTCCCCCCTTCCGCGCTTGGGCCCCGTTCCCCCCTTCCGCGCTTGGGCCCCGTTCCCCCCTTCCGCGCTTGGCCCGATATCTGTATGTTGATGTTGTCATGAGCGATTTATCTGAGCATTCAGACATTTTACGAATCCAGCCATCCAGAAATGTCCTTGACATTAAAGATGACGTTTATACTGTGTATATTTTGACTTCACCGCCCACCTCTCCACCTCGACCAATCAGAGAATGCTTTGCATTCATTTAAAAAAATGGCTCACGCCAAATAGCCAACCTATACAGTGATTTCCAGCTTCCAGGGGCATCAGCCAGGTGTGGTGTGTGTGTGTATATATATATATATATATATATATATATATATATATATATATATATATATATATATATATATATATATATATATATATATATATATATATATATATATATATATATATATATATATATATGGGTTACATTGGTCCAATGTAAAAATATGCTGTGCATGAAATTATTCTTTAACCACTTGCCGACTTCCCACCGTACATTTTACTGCGGGCGGACGGGACGGCATGTACAGACAAAGTGACGTGCCCATACGTTGAACTAAACCTCATCACTCTGCATCCATTATGTACTGAGTTGCAGCCTTATGATATGTTAATTAGCTTTTTTGCATTCATGAGCGGGTGCACCTAATACATTTGGCCTCTGAATATCAAGTTTCAACTATTACTGGTGATTTATTTATTTTTTATTTATTTTTTTTAGACATGTAACAGGAAGAATAATCTGGGGGATGTATTCTTTGGGTTACCCAATATAATGAACATTGTCCTGCTGTTTTACTGCATCTTTATCTCTACTTTCTCCACTAGATGGCAGCAGAACACCACAAAGTATTCCAGCTACAGTCTTATGGCCAAATATTGAGAGTAATGATGACCAAAGCTGGCCATAGACAGGTAGATGGGGTTTTTTTGTTCAGCAGAACAACAAAAAAATAGATTCCTCTCTCCACATATTTAAAGTGGATGAAGGAATGCCCCCTGCTGGGACATCGTATTATTACAGAGGGATCTGCTGCTGTCAGAATAGTGATCGGCAGCTGAAGCCACTGATCAGTGTAAGTTGTCCAGCATGTCTATATGACAGAAGTCGATGAAACAAGCAACTTATGTGGAGCAGGTACAGCCACACACTGATCGAAGATCGACCTGCTTTCCGAAAGATAATCTCACCACACCACCATTTATAATCGTACTATGTCCATTGTTATTCTCTAATTTACACAGCTGTATTCTACATGATCTAATCTTCTCTTCTCCTCGTTTTCACGCTTTTCTTCTTCACTCATTTTTCGAATTCCCTTCTCATTTTTCCACTTCTTCTCTTTTCCCCTTCTCCACTTTTTGCCTCTTCTTTCTTCTTCTTCCTTCTTCCTTCTTCTTTCTTCCTCTCCCCTTTCTTTCTTCCTCTCCCCTTTCTTTCTTCTTCTCCCCTTTTCTTTCTTCTTCTTTTCTCCCCATTTTTTCCCTCTTTCTTCTTCTTTTCTCCCCCTTTTTTTCCCTCTTTCTTCTTCTTTTCTCCCCCTTTTTTTTCCCTCTTTCTTGTTTTCTCCCCCTTTTTTCCCCTCTTTCTTCTTCTTTTCTCCCCCTTTTTTCCCCTCTTTCTTCTTCTTTTCTCCCCCTTTTTTCCCCTCTTTCTTCTTCTTTTCTCCCCCCCTTTTTTCCCTCTTTCTTCTTCTTTTCTCCCCCCTTTTTTTCCCTCTTTCTTCTTCTTTTCTCCCCCCTTTTTTTCCCTCTTTCTTCTTCTTTTCTCCCCCCTTTTTTTCCCCTCTTTCTTCTTCTTTTCTCCCCCCTTTTTTTCCCCTCTTTCTTGTTATCTCCTGCTCTCTCTCGGTTGTCCCTCTCTCGGAAGGTGGCTGCCAGGAACCCAGCTTATCTCCAGTAGCTCTGGACAAGGACGGCATTCAGGACGTGGTTGGTCAGTTGAAGCGTTGCCCGTCTGGATTGGACATCATTCTAGGACGCACCGTGCCATGGGGGGTGGCTTTTCATCATGCCGGTATTCATTTTTTTTTTTTTTTATCCTTGTTCATTCTGTTATCTTCATTTTCCAAAGCGGAGATATAAAATGTTAAATCCATGGGATTGCCTGTTGTAGTTTCCTGTCACATGTCTGATCTTCTATGTACCATGTATTACATATTCCCAGGTCTGACGTTCGATGAACGGGATATCATAGAAGGGGCCTTCCGCCAGGGCATTGTACGTGTTTTGGCGGCCACCTCCACCTTGTCCTCCGGGGTGAACCTTCCCGCACGTCGGGTCATCATTAGAAGCCCGCTCTTCAATGGGCGGCTCTTGGATATTCTCACCTACAAGCAGATGTCCGGGAGAGCCGGCAGGAAGGGAGTTGATACTGAAGGTGAGTGAGAGAGAAATCTCAGACTTCATCTAAATATCAGTTATTTGGCATATGTAAAATGTTTTAACATTTGGACAATTATGTAAGCTTTATAAAGGTGTCTGAAACAAATGAGATCATAAAAGCCCAACTCTGGCCAACTGGTGTTGGAACCTCTGTCAGCTCTTTATTTTGCTGATGAGGAAAAAGGGAGGAACCAGGGAAGACAAAAATCTATCCAGATTAATCTTTAGCTTTAGAGTTCATTTACTGTTTGTTAATAATTTAGGCATTTAAATGCCCGTAGATTGGCCATAGGTTCACTTTTTAAGCTTTTGAGCTTTTTTTTTTTATATTGATTTAAGTGAAATGTTTATACACTGAAGCGTCTAACACATTGCTATCTAGATTCAAGTGTTATTATCAAGATGGTTGAACCCTGCTTTCTTGTGTCTGCAGGGGAGAGCATCCTTGTGTGTAAGCCCACCGAGAGGGCGAAGGGCATCAGCTTGCTGCAGGGGTCCCTGAAGCCGGTGCAGAGCTGCCTTCTGCGGAAGGAGGGGGCCGGAGTGACGGGCAGTATGATCCGAGCCATCTTAGAGGTGAGGCAATTCCTGCCAGTCTCATAGGTTACATAATATATTTTCCATACCTACATTGAGCAAACTATGCGTTTTCTGATTCGATGAGGTGGAGAGGAGGGGGGTTGTGACCATCTCCACCTCTTCCTATCGGAGGTTACTTTGCATTCATTGAGAACTTTATTAACCACTTCCCACCCGCATGACGTCACATGACATTCTGGACTTGTAGTGGAGATATCTGGATGATAGTTGCAGCTTCA
>JBBDGP010004218.1:0-50000 GCA_037952835.1 Lithobates septentrionalis | reverse complement strand
CCAAGTTACAGGAGCCTGCTAAATACTCTTTACAAGTCCTAGGAGACTATTAGAGATGAATTCCAAGCTACAGGAGACTGTTAGAGACCAGTTTGTAGTTACAAGAGACTGCAACGACTCTTCAAGTTGTAGGAGACTTCTAGACTGCACTTACAAATTACAGGGGATTCTTTCCAAGTTGCAAGAGACTTGCTAAGACTTCCTGCAAGAGACTTGCTAAGACTTCCTGCAAGAGACTTGCTAAGACTCCTTGCAGGAGACTTGCTAAGACTTCCTGCAAGAGACTTGCTAAGACTCCTTGCAGGAGACTTGCTAAGACTCCTTGCAGGAGACTTGCTAAGACTCCTTGCAGGAGACTTGCTAAGACTCCTTGCAGGAGATTTGCCTTGCTAAGACTCCTTGCAGGAGATTTGCCTTGCTAAGACTCCTTGCAGGAGATTTGCCTTGCTAAGACTCCTTGCAGGAGATTTGCCTTGCTAAGACTCCTTGCAGGAGATTTGCCTTGCTAAGACTCCTTGCAGGAGATTTGCCTTGCTAAGACTCCTTGCAGGAGATTTGCCTTGCTAAGACTCCTTGCAGGAGATTTGCCTTGCTAAGACTCCTTGCAGGAGATTTGCCTTGCTAAGACTCCTTGCAGGAGATTTGCCTTGCTAAGACTCCTTGCAGGAGATTTGCCTTGCTAAGACTCCTTGCAGGAGATTTGCCTTGCCAAGACTCCTTGCAGGAGATTTGCCTTGCTAAGACTCCTTGCAGGAGATTTGCCTTGCTAAGACTCCTTGCAGGAGACTTGCCTTGCTAAGACTCCTTGCAGGAGACTTGCCTTGCTAAGACTCCTTGCAAGTTGCAGGAGACTGGCTAAGACACCGATTGGATAAAGTGGGATTTTTTCAGCAGGTCCCGCCCAGAGCCATGTGCTGACAAACAATACAGGGCTCTGTACAGAAGGAACAATCCCTTTTTTTTGTTTCTTCTCCCTGCAAAGCATAATATTAATATACATAGTACCGGTAGTGAAACCAGCTTTGGGCACCTCCCAGGACTTGTAGATAAGATCCACCTGTCCTCATTTATCTAAGACCCCAGTAAGGAGTACCTGACCCCCCCGGCAGGACTCCAATTCATTATATTTTCTGCTCTAAGACCCGCTGACCACCTGTGTGTCTCCTCCGATAATCCAGGTCACTCCGGTATATGAAGAATGGGCCACCATTGACTGGTACCAGTTCTTCTGCCTGTGGGAGAAGCTTCCAGTGTCCATGAAGCGGGTAGCGGAGCTGGTGGGCATCGAGGAAGGCTTCTTGGCTCGCTCCGTGAAGGGGAAAATCGTCGCCAAAAATGACCGCCAGCAACGACAGATCGCAATTCATAAAAGGTAAATCCACTAATTTTACATATTGTGTGTCACCTGACATTGTGCCTGATTGAGCTCGTGCATTGGGCAATCGTGGTATGAGTCTTGTCCAGCGACGATCAAACTATTATAACTCATTTTATTTGGTAGATGTCTGTCAGAAACCATGAAATCAGGCCCAGACAGGAGTAAAGTTAAATCACACTTGTTTAATAATAAAAGTAAATAGAACAAACGTAGTCAAAACATAGCCAGAGTTCAGTAACCGGAACGGATAGTCAGCCAAGCCAGAAGTCAGGGATCAATGTAGTGGAACAGCAAGCAAGATCTGGAGCCAGAAGGGATGTCAGCCAAGCAAGTCTTTAACAGGAACGCAGGAGATAGTCTCTGTGATGTTGACCAAGGCAAAGGAAGAGATCCTCTGGGCTGGACGGCTTAAGTAGGCAGGACTGACAAGCAGGATATCATCAACAGCTGAGTAACTGGAGAGATAGGAGCTGGCAATTATCCGACAGCTGAGCGGCCAGCTCAGAGAAGGAAGGGCTGAGCCCAGTCCTGACAATGTCATTACAATGCATGTAAACCCCTTAGTGCTACTTATTGTTTATAAACATTATCCCCTTCCCTTCCCGCCCCTCCCAGCATCTCTTTAAGTGGGTCTTGCTGCCAGAAGGGGGTCATGGACTTCCCAATAATATGATCATACAGTGGTCACTGGATCGGGGGCCCCTCCCGTCGGCTCCTGATCATAAAGAGAGACCAGGAGCTTTCTGTGATGGCTCAATCACTGTGCTGCGGAGAATGCCCTCAGCACAGGAACCTTGGTCTCCACGGACTCATGTGCATTAAGGCCCACCCTCTGTGCTGCCATACATATGTGTTACATGGTCAGCAAGAGGTTAACCACTTCCAGACCACGCCTTTTCTGCCACTTTTTGTTTAGCAATCAGTATTTTTTGCTAGAAAATTTATTGGAACCCCCAAACATTATAACTTTTTTTAAAGCAGAGGACCTAGAGAATAAATTGCAATTTATTTTATATCACACGGTATTTGCGCGGCGGTTTTTTCAAATGCAATCTTTTGGGAAAAAATACACTTCTTTCAAAAAATGTTATGCAAAAAAAAAAAAAACACAATACATAACCCAGTTTTTTTTCTAAAATATAAAAGATGATGTTACGGGGAGTAAATGGATACCAAACATGTCATGCTTTAAAATGGCACACGCCCGTGCCATAGCGGCGCACTATATAAATGTTACTATCCATAGGCGACGCTTTAAAAGCCTTTATAGGTTACCACTTTAGAGGTACAGAGGAGGTTTAGTGCTAGAATTACTGCCATGATCTGACGTTCGCGGTGATACCTCACATGTGTGAGACGATCGCTGTTTGCGTGTGTGCGGGAACGACGTGCATGTTCGCCTTCGCGCACTAGCAAGGGGGGACAGGGCACTTTAAGTTTATTTATTTATTTATTTTCTTTTACACTCTTGCTTTCATTTTTTCTTTTTTTTACATTATTTTACACTCTTGCTTATATATATAAAAAGAGAGAGAGATATCTATATATATATATATATATATATATATATATATATAGATATATCTATATATATATAGATATATCTATATATATATATATATATATATATATATATATATATATATATATATAGATATATATATAGATATATATATATAGATATATATATAGATATATATATAGATATATATCTATATATATATATATATATATATATATATATATATATATATATATATATATATATATATAGATAGATATATCTATATCTATATATATATATATATATATATATATATATATATATATATATATATATATATATATATATATATATATATATATATATATATCTATATATATAGATATATCTATCTATAGATATATAGATATATAGATATATAGATATATAGATATATAGATATATAGATATATAGATATAGATATATATATATATATATATATATATATATATATATATATATATATATATATATATATATATATATATATATATCTCTATATCTATATATATATATATATATATATATATATATAGATAGATATATAGATAGATAGATATATAGATAGATATATCTATATATATATATATATATATATAGATATATCTATATATATATAGATATATCTATATATATATATAGATATATCTATATATATATATATATATATATATATATATATATATATATATATATATATATATATATATATATATATATATATATATAGATATATATAGATATAGATATATATATATATATATATATATATATATATATAGATATATATAGATATATATATATATATAGATAGATATATATATATATATTTTTTTTTTTTATATTTTTTTTTTTCTTTATTTAATTTTTTACATAATTGCTTTCATGTTTTTTACTTATTTTCTTTCCCTTTTTCATTACATTTTTTTTTATCATTTTTACAGTTGCTTTAATTTTTTTTACTTTCATTTTTTATTATTTTTTATATATTTTCTTTAAATTTTTTAATTTATTTTTTCATGTTTTACATAATTGCTTTTATGTTTCTTACATTTTTTTTATTTTTACAGTTTCTTTTTTTTCTTTTTTATCACTTTTATTGCTGTCACAAGGAATGTAAACATCCTTTGTGACGGCAATAGACATGTGACAGGTACTCTTTTTATGGAGAGATCTCTCCAAATCCCTCCTCTGCCATGAAAAGCATTCGATCACACCAAGATCTGTGTTTTCTAATGCTTTTGATGTTTTAAAAATGGCGCTGTTAACATCCGGGTAATCCGGAAGTGTCGGGTCATCATTTCCAGGTTACCATAGCGGAGAGCCGATCAAAGCCAATCCCGCCTTTGTTCGGGTTTTCCGACGAGCTGGCAGGCGTGCTGGCTGGTTGATCATGTGTCCCGGTGGTACGGGAGAGCCGGGGGGGGGGGGGAGTGGGCATCGGCTAGCCTGAGCATTGTATGAAAAATCACATCCCTGGCATCCATTTAGACATGTATGTTTCTTCTTAAAAGCCACTAGGTGCTGAAGACCTTAGCTGAGCAATCTGCTAATCAGTTGCTTGATTGCACTCTATCAGACCTGCTTGTGGAGCAGATTGCACAGCTACTGTCTGCAACGTCCAGTGGCCAGCAGGGAGGACCATGCACATCTAAAGGGATGCCGGCGATGTGTTCTTTCATAGCAGAGCACAGCTCCACCCCCCCCCCCCCCCATGGGAAAACCAAAGTATGAGTAGTGAGTGTGGCAACACTATTAAATCCACTTATATTAGTGAGTAGTTGAAAATCAAAGGTATTTACTAAGAATAGCCAATGGCACAAAAACTGTTGAATTCCAGCTATGGATATTTTTGTATAGTTACGTTGGTCCAGCTTGGAACGATCGATGTATGTGAGATATGATAAATTCTCCCTGGCAAAATAAATAAAATCCTTTCTGATCCCACAGAGAAAATTTAGATTTCCTTGGATTAAAATATTTACCGGTACTTACTATTCTTTTGTAAATATACTGTATGTAAAAACCCATCACTGTATGATAAGTCATCTGTATTATCACCATTACTTTAGGTTGTCTTCTCTTGTACCTTCTCCTAACCTCTCAGGTTCTACACAAGTCTGGTCCTCCTGGAATTAATCAGTGAGGTCTCACTGTCAGAGCTGACAAAGAAGTACGGCTGCAGCCGAGGGCAGCTTCAGTCCCTGCAACAGTCTGCAGCCACATATGCGGGTAAGAGGCTGCGGCTAGATCTGCAGTGGTATGCTGGCACCATCTGGTGGAGACTGACCGGTAGTGCAAGTTCTGTTCATTGCGTCCTAAAATATGTGTGAATGTCGGAACTGAAATAAAGGAGATGTGTGTGTGCTGCAGGTATAGTGAATTACATTGTCTATTGCGGATTTTGCAATGTGTGTGTGGTGCTGGTGTAGTGATGTACGCTGTGTGATGCCGGTGTAGTGATGTACGCTGTGTGATGCCTGTGTGATGATGTACGCTGTGTAGTGCTGTGTGGTGCCGGTGTAGTGATGTACGCTGTGTGATGCCAGTGTAGTAATGTACGCTGTGTGGTGCCGGTGTAGTAATGTACGCTGTGTGATGCCAGTGTAGTGATGTACGCTGTGTGATGCCGGTGTGGTGATGTACGCTGTGTGATGCCGGTGTGGTGATGTACGCTGTGTGATGCCGGTGTGGTGATGTGTGATGCCGGTGTAGTGATGTACGCTGTGTGATGTCGGTGTAGTAATGTACGCTGTGATGCCGGTGTGGTGATGCCGGTGTGGTGATGTACGCTGTGTGATTCTGGTGTAGTAATGTACGCTGTGTGGTGATGTACGCTGTGTGATGCCGGTGTAGTAATGTCCGGTGTAGTGATGTACGCTGTGTGATGCCGGTGTAGTGATGTACGCTGTGTGATGCCGGTGTAGTGATGTACGCTGTGTGATGCCGGTGTGGTGATGTGTGGTGATGTATGCGGTGTGGTGATGTACGCTGTGTGGTGTCGGTTTATTGATGTACGCTGTGTGATGCCGGTGTGGTAATGTACGCTGTGTGGTGCCTGTGTAGTGATGTACACTGTGATGCCGGTGTAGTAATGTACGCTGTGTGGTGATGTATGCTGTGTGGTGCCGGTGTAGTGATGTACGCTGTATTGATGCTGGTGTATTGATGTACTGTGTGTGATGCCGGTGTAGTGATGTACGCTGTGTGATGCCGGTGTGGTGATGTACGCTGTGTGGTGCCGGTGTGGTGATGTACGCTGTGTGGTGCCGGTGTATTGATGTATGCTGTATTGATGCTGGTGTATTGATGTAAGCTATCTGTAGTCGGTGTAGTGATGTACGCTGTGTGATGCCGGTGTGGTGATGTACGCTGTGTGTAGTCGGTGTAGTGATGTACGCTGTGTAGTGCTGCCGGTGCAGTGATGTACGCTGTGTGTAGTCGGTGTAGTCTGTGTAATGATGTACGCTGTGTGTAGTCGGTGTAATGATGTACGCTGTGTGTAGTCGGTGTAGTGATGTATGCTGTGTGATGCCGGTGTGGTGATGTACGCTGTGTGGTGCCGGTGTGGTGATGTACGCTGTGTGGTGCCGGTGTGGTGATGTACGCTGTGTGATTCCGGTGTGGTGATGTACGCTGTGTGATGCCGGTGTAGTGATGTACGCTGTGTGGAGTCTGTGTGGTGATGTACGCTGTGTGATGCCGGTGTGGTGATGTACACTGTGTGATGCCGGTGTAGTAATGTACGCTGTGTGATGCCCGTGTGGTGATGTACGCTGTGTGATGCCCGTGTGGTGATGTACGCTGTGTGATGCCCGTGTGGTGATGTACGCTGTGTGATGCCCGTGTGGTGATGTATGCTGTGTGATGCCGGTGTAGTGATGTACGCTGTGTGGTGCCGGTGTGGTGATGTACACTGTGTGTAGTTGGTGTAATGATGTACGCTGTGTGATGCCGGTGTAGTGATGTACGCTGTGTGTAGTGATGTACGCTGTGTGGTGCCGGTGTGGTGATGTACACTGTGTGATGCCGGTGTGGTGATGTACGCTGTGTGATGCCGGTGTAGTGATGTACGCTGTGTGATGCCGGTGTAGTGATGTATGCTGTGTGATGCCGGTGTAGTGATGTACGCTGTGTGATGCCGGTGTATTGATGTACGCTGTGTGATGCCGGTGTAGTGATGTACGCTGTGTGTAGTCGGTGTAATGATGTACGCTGTGTGGTGCCGGTGTAGTGATGTACGCTGTGTGTAGTCGGTGTATTGATGTACGCTGTGTGATGCCGGTGTGGTGATGTATGCTGTGCGGTGCCGGTGTGGTGATGTATGCTGTGCGGTGCCGGTGTGGTGATGTATGCTGTGCGGTGCCGGTGTGGTGATGTACGCTGTGCGATGCCAGTGTGGTGATGTACGCTGTGTGATGCCGGTGTGGTGATGTACGCTGTGTGATGCCAGTGTGGTGATGTACGCTGTGTGATGCCGGTGTGGTGATGTACGCTGTGTGATGCCGGTGTGGTGATGTACGCTGTGTGATGCCGGTGTGGTGATGTACGCTGTGTGACGCCGGTGTGGTGATGTACGCTGTGTGATGCCGGTGTGGTGATGTACGCTGTGTGATGCCGGTGTGGTGATGTACGCTGTGTGTAGTCGGTGTAGTGATGTACGCTGTGTGTAGTCGGTGTAGTAATGTACGCTGTGTGATGCCGGTGTGGTGATGTACACTGTGTGTAGTCGGTGTAGTGATGTACGCTGTGTGATGCCGGTGTGGTGATGTACGCTGTGTGATGCCGGTGTAGTGATGTACGCTGTGTGATGCCGGTGTAGTGATGTACGCTGTGTGTAGTCGGTGTAATGATGTACGCTGTGTGGTGCCGGTGTAGTGATCCGTGTTCTCTGTGTCATAGGTATAGTGACGGTGTTCTGCAGTCGCCTGGGTTGGCACAACATGGAGCTCCTGCTGTCTCAGTTTCAGAGCCGCCTGACATTTGGCGTACAGCGTGAGCTCTGCGATCTGGTCCGGTTGGACCTATTGAATGCTCAGCGGGCCCGAGCTCTCTATAATGCCGGTTTCATTACCATCAGCGAGTTGGCCAGAGGGAACGTTACTGACGTGGAGGCAGCATTGAAGAACGCAGTGCCCTTTAAAAGGTGAGTGACCCCGTCTGCTAAACAGACAGACATCCCTCCCCCCGGTGTCCCCTCACACCATCCATTATTCCTTCCTTGTGTGACTCATTATCCAACACTGCGCTCCCAGAATCCCCTTCTTCATGCCGTCTATTCTTATCATAGACCTCTGTCTTCTGTCTGGCTACACAGGACTGGACTCCCAGAATCCTCCTCTTCACACCTATTCTTATCATAGACCTCTGTCTTCTGTCTTGTTATGCAGGCAGGGCTATCATCAGAAACCATGGGGCCCTGTTTAAGATCCCAAACATCGTGGGGCCCCCCACCCCTCCCCATACTTCAAAATTAGACACTTTAACATTTCAGTGTATCCTCCTTCCCCATCTCTTTCCCATTATCCCAGAAAATTGTTCAGAAAGACCAGGACGATCTTAGAGGAGATTACCCTGCAGTGCCCTATCACTCACCAGATGGCGACCCCGCTGTGTGACGCCACTCCTGGTCCACGGGGCTCTCGAGGTGGCAGGAGTAACAATGTAAAGGGCACTTCCTGTAGTGGTTGCACGTTACAATCTTTGATGAGTAAATATCTCTCATTACACACGTTATATGTAAACCACCTACAGTAGGGTCCCACTTCTAATCAGATGGGACATAGACCCCCGTGCTGACCCGATAGGGCCTAGGCACAGTATAGGAATACTGTCTGTGCTCCCTTATTGGCGTCCTTATAACGGATTGGACTCCCAGAATCATTCTCTTCACACCTACTATTATATGAACAACATTCCTTTTGAAAGAATTCAGTCATGACAGGTCCTCTTTATGGAGAGATCTGGGGTCTGTTGGACCCCATGTCTTTCCTCTGGCCTCCAATGCAGCCGATCGGATACAGATCGGTCTGCTCAGCTGCTTTCCTGGCCATCAGCCTTAATCAAAGAGCCGAAACCAGACGTGTCGAAATCCTCATCGCTTCCGGGGTCAAAGAAAAGGAGGAACAACGTTCCATTCCTCTCTCTCTCTGTGTAGTGCAGCCTTTACCGCCAGCTGCATCACTTCCGGGCTCCGTGATTGGACAGCAGAGGGAGGGGGGGAGCCGGCGATTCCCTGAATAGCCACTCCAATCACTTTTGGTAAAGAGGGAATCGCCGGCTGAAAATTTTCATACTGGTATAATGCCCGATCATCCCGATTTATAACCAATTTAACCCGAGGATGTCATATGACGTCATACATGAAAAGAAACAAACGACGCATGGACCTAGTGCATTATCCTCAAACAACGATATTTATTTAAATACGAAGGTAGGTATCATACACACAAAGACTTGATAAAAGCATGTCTATTTGGTCCTTCACTTGAGTCCGTAAAAACTGTACACGTCGCATGGGACTATCCCTGTGAAGGCATAGGCTAACGCGTTTCGAGAAATTCATCTTCCTCAGAGGCCTTTCTAGAAACGTGTTGGCCTATCCCGATACAGGGATAGTCCCATGCGATGTGGACAGTGTTTTAACGGACTCATGTGGAGGACCAAATAGACATGCTTTTTAGACATGTGCACTTTGTTTAGTGTTTTGACAAATTTGTTAATTCCGAAATTTCCGAATTTTTCAATTTCCAAAATTTAGAATTTAGAATTTCTGAATTTTTAAATTTTTGAAATTTCCGAATTTTTCAATTTCCAAAAATTCTAAATTTTGGGATTCAGAATTTCGGAAATTCGAAGATTCAAAAGTTCAAATATTTGGAAATTTGAAAATCCAAAAATAAGAATGAAAATATGAAAATTCAAAAGAATGAAAGTCTGAAAATTCGAAAATCTGAAATAACTAACTAATATTAAATATTAAATTATAGGTATTGGAGTTTCCTTTCAAATTTGGCTGTTAGTGAGCATAAAGAGTACGAGTTTCCGAAGTTACAAATTATCTGAAATAACAAATGCCGTATCTAAACGAATGGAGCGTAACTATCTAATAATATTAAATAACAATAATAATAATAAAACCTTTTTATTATTATTGTTTATTACTAATTGACTCAATTCCATTTGTTTAGATGCGGCATTCGTTATTTCGGATAATTTGTAGCTTCAGATAAATATGTATTCGTTACGTTCACAAACAGCCAAATTTGAAAGGAAATTCCAATACCTATAATATAATAGTGGGTTATTATTAGTTGGTTATTATTTAGAATTTTACTGATTTTCTTTTTCTTTTCAGATTTTTGAATTTTTTCGGATTTTTGAATGTTGAAATTTTCGAATTCCGAGAATTGGGAAATCCGTAATTGAAAATGTGAAAAATTGAAAATGTGAAAAATTGAAAATGTGAAAAATTGAAAATGTGAAAAATTGAAAATGTGAAAATTTGAAAAATCGAAAATTTGAAAAAATGTAAAAATTTAAAAATCGAAAATTAATTGCAAATTTGAAAATTAGAAAAATCGAAAATTAGAAAAATCGAAAATTAGAAAAATCGAAAATTTGAAAAATTTAAAATTTGAAAAATTTAAAATTTGAAAAATTTAAAATTTGAAAAATTTAAAAATTAAAAAATCGAAAATTAATTGCAAATTTGAAAAATCGAAAATTTGAAAATACGGATTTACAAAAAGCAAAAAAAAAAACGAATAAAACAAATTTTTTTGTCAGTGCACATGTCTAATGCTTTTAGCAAGTCTTTGTGTGTGTGAAACCTACCTTCGTATTTAAATAAATATCGTTGTTTGAGGATAATGCGCTAGGTCCATGCGCCTTCTGTTTCTTTTTGTGTATTAGTTTGGGATTCCCCAGTCTGTGGATGGAAGTGCATTATCCATTACTAAGCGTCAAAGCAAAGAGTTCACAGCTCTATAGAGGCAAACTACACAGCGCAGGAGATCAAACTCTGTTTTTGGATATGACGTCATACGGCAGGAACTGATTAAATTGCAAAATGTGACATATACAGCGGTTTCTGAGACTAAGAAGAAGGGGGAGAGTTATACAATAAGGAAGTGACTTCTGGGCTTCAACAAAATGGCGGCCTCCAGCAAGAAGAAACCGGAACTATGCCGGAGGCAATTTACAGCACACAATAATTTTGGTAGCATAATTATTAAATGAGTTGTAAAGGCAGAAGGTTTTTTTATCTCGATGCATTCTATGCAATAAGATAACGCTTACCTGAGCCCCCTCTCTGTCCAGCGATGTCCACGAGTCCCTTGTCCATCCGGGACTCTCCCTCCTAACTGGCTGAGACACAGCAGCATCACCATTGGCTCCCGCAGCCATCAATCCAAGTAGGTTAGCCAGTCAGGAGAGGGAGGGGCGGGGCCTAACAGCAGCTCCGTGTCCGAATGAACACATGGAGCTGCAGGTCGGCTCGGGTGCCCCCATAGCACGCTGCTCACTGTGTGGGGGGGGGGGGGGGCATGCGATAGGAGGGAGGGGCCAGGAGCAGCAAAAAGGGACCCGAGAAAAGGAGGATCCGGGCTGCCCTGGGCAAGTCCACTACAACAGAGTGGGTAAGTATAACATGTTTGTTATAAAAAAAAAAAGAGAGACTTCACAATCACTTTAATGTGCAATGCATCTTATTTTGTTAAATAACATTAATTATCAAACTGTTATGGGTAAAGTTCAGCTTTAACCACCTAAGGACCGAGCCTCTTTCTGAGATTTGTTGTTTACCAGTTAAGTTTTTTTGCTAGAAAATTACTTAGAACCCCCAAACATTCTACTTTTTTTTTTCTAACACCCTAAAGAATAAAATGGCGGTCGTTGCAATACTTTATGTCACACTGTATTTGTGCAGCAGTCTTACAAGCGCACTTTTTTTTTTAATTACGCTTTTTTGAATTAAAAAATAATACAACAGTAAAGTTAGCCCAATTTTTTTTTTTTTTTGTTACGCCGAGTAAATTGATGCCCAACATGTCACGCTTCAAAATTGCGCCCGCTCGTGGAATGGCGACAAACCTTTACCCTTAAAAATCTCCATAGGCGAAGTTTAAAAAAAATTCTACAGGTTGCATGTTTTGAGTAACAGAAGAAGTCTAGGGCTAGAATTATTGCTCTCGCTCTACCGATCGCGGCGATACCTCACATGTGTGGTTTGACCACCGTTTTTATAATGTGGGCGCTGCTCAGGTATGCGTTTGCTTCTGCACGCGAGCTCGGCGGGACGGGCGCATTTAAAACTTTTTTTATTTTCTTATTTATTTTACCTTTTTATTTTTTATTTTTACACTGTTCTTTTAAAAAAAAAAAATTGTGTCACTTTTTTCCTATTAAACATCCCTTGTAATAGAAAAAAAGCATGACAGGACCTTCTAAATATGAGATCTGGGGTCAAAAAGACCTCTTATCGCATATTTACACTAAAATGCAATAAAAAAATTGTCATTTAAAAAGAATTAAAAACATAAAATGGCCCTTTAAGAGCTATGGACGGAAGTGATGTTTTGACGTCTCTTCTGCCCTGCAATGGTATGGAGACGGTTGGGGGCCATCTTCCCCCTCACTCATCTCCATGCCACTGACGTGAGAGGATCCGATCGCCTTCTCCGCTGCTGACGGCTTCGGGAAGCGGCGGAGGGCACCGGAGCACGGCGGTAGGCGGGGGGGGGGGGGCGACACACCTCTCCTGCCACCGATAAAAGTGATCGTGCGGCGAATCCGCCCCAGAGACCACTATTATCGGAAACTGGACTGCCGGCCGAAAAAGAGGATACCGGGGTTATGGTAGCTAGCTGCTGCCATAACAGCGATATTCCTCTTCAAAGTAAGGACATATATATCGGCGTGCGGCGGTCCGGAAGTGGTTAAGTGATGTGTCTCCATCATCCTAGTTGTTGGGGGAAGGGAAAGTGTAATTTTTGATTATTTCGTCTACACGCCAACAGTTCACACCTTTTTGTAAATCTGGACCCATTGATTTCATATTCGCTCTCCTCCCCCAACGTTCTCCGCTGACTTCTGTCGCCTCTTCGCCGTTCAATATGCGGCACAACCCTGGCCTCAGATCTCACCACTTTAATGGAGATACATTTCTAATGACGGAACTTATTGATCCCGTATGAGAAAGGAGGAAATGGTCGGAGAGATTTGGATATTTCTGATTAGAGTTGTGTTTCTTAGTTGAATTTTAAGGTAAAAATAAGCGTAACTGGCCTAAAATGAACCTGAGCACTACCCAATTTTTATTTTTTTTGGAAAGCCAGTGGCGTGTGAATGACAATCAAAAACTTCACCTGGTGCCAAAAAAATGTGCGCACACCTAAAAAGTGAAACACAAAAACATGCAACGGGTGTACACAAGCCCTCTAAAATCAGAGGGCCTTGCCCTGATCTCCCCCGAGGGGGGGCGCTAGGCTCCAGACGGGGACTGGGGTACTTTACACATGGTCCACCTGTCCAAAAAACCAGATGGACCCCTTTTTTCTCTGGAGGGCCTGCCGAAACAGACACACCCAAAGGGAGACCCCATGAGAGAGGGCGAACCAAGCCAGAAGACCATGTCCACCCCCTACTAACCAAGACTTTCAGGGCAGGCCCGAGGACCTACACCCTACCAGTCACATGTGCAAAAACTGCGTACAAACATAAAAATACAAAAAGTGACAACGAGGGCTTAAATAAAAGAAAGTGGGGGGAGAAGGGAGAGGAGAGTGAAAAGTGATCATTTGTGTGAAATAATGACCGGCCCCTCCAGGCCAGGAATCAAAAATTTCCTCCAATCCCAGCCAGAAGGCCCCGGCCCAGGAGGCAGGTGAGAAAAAAAAGTGAGCACTACCCATGCAGAACAAAGCAACACATTCACTCTAAATTTGACACCCCTCTCCCTTTCAGTCTTGCACTGTTGTACAGGATCCTCTCCCGGCTTACACTGATTTCACTGCACACTGTGAGCTTCTCACAATGTGCATTAGAAGCCCCGCAGCAAGTCTGGTATTCCTTTCCTCTCCAGCCTGCCTGTCCCTATCATTCATTGGATTTTTAGTTCTTTTTTAATAATGGAGGATTATCCCCACATGTGAGCGTTACCTAAGGTCCTGCCATGGAACGCCCAACTCCTTCAGACTGACACCATCAAGGCATTTTGAATTTGCATAACGCCTCCCAAGAGCCAGCCCACTGCTTGCATTAGGGACTTGAAGGCTTTTGAGAGAAGCGCTGAGGCAGGCCCCTCCCACCAAGCCATGATCTGCCCACTTCAGCCCCAGAGGATTTGGTTGCAGAACGACCAGGCCATTTTTTGCGATTTGGCGCTGCGTCGCTTTAACTGACAATTGCGCGGTCGTGTGACGTACCCAAACAAAATTGACGTCCTTTCTTCCCCACAAATAGAGCTTTTCGTTTGGTGGTATTTTATCATCTCTGCGATTTTTTTTTTTTTTTTTTTTTTTTTTTTTTTTTTTTTTTTTTTTTGGCGCTATAAACAAAAAAAGAGTGACAATTTTGAAAAAAAAAAACACATTATTTTTTACTTTTTGCTATAATAAATATCCCCCAAAAATATTTTAAAAAGCTATTTTTTTCCTCAGTTTAGGCCGATTATGTATTCTTCTACATATTTTTGGTAAAAAAGAAAAAATCGCAGTAAGTGTATATTGATTTATAGCGTCTACAAAATAGGGGATAGTTTTATGGCATTTTTATTATTTTTTAATAGTAATGGCGGCGATCTGCGATTTTTTTTTTTTTTTTTTTTTTTTTTCTTAGTGACTGCAACATTATGGCGGACACATCGGACATTTTTGACACTATTTTAGGACCATTGTCATTTATACAGCGATCAGTGCTATAAAAAATGCACTGATTACTGTGTAAATGACACTGGCAGGGAAAGAGTTAACCACTAGGGGGCGGTGAAGTTTAAGTGTGTCCTAGGGAGTGATTCTAACTGGGGGGGGGGATGGGCTACCACTGACATGACAGTGAGCACAGCTCCCGATGACTGAGCAGTAGATCACTGTCCTGTCACTAGGCAGAACGGGGCAATGCTTTGTTTACATCTCCCCGTTCTACCTCTTCGTGACACGATCGCCGGGAGACCGGCGGACATCGAGCCTGCGAGCGCGATCACGGAGCACGCGAGGGGGGGGGGGGGGCGCCAGCATGGCAGGATATTCAAAGGGACGTACAGGTCCGCCCATTTGCCCAGCTGGGCCATTCTGCCGACGTAAATGTACATGTGGCGGTCGGCAAGCGGCTAGAGAACCCAGTGATGTAAAAATATCATAAACAATATAAATAATAATAAACATGTAAAACAATCTACGTAATAAAAACACAGGTTTTATTCAAAGCCTCACATATACCCAGTGAAGTGACTGACCTCAGGTGATAAACAAACAGATGGAAAAAAATCCTCCTACATAAGTAGTACCTGTTTATCTGCAGCCTTCTCTTACAATCTGCAGAGCTCAGTGAAGAGAGAGCTCTGAGAGCTGATTGGAAGGAAGAGAGACACACCCCCTCCTCCACACAGCTCACAGGAACAGAGCTGAGACTGTCAATCAGCTGGAGCTCCTCTCCTGTCACCATTTCTCTCTTGGTGTCAGGAAGACTTGTCAAAAGTGACTGATGCTGATAGCAGAGGAAGGAAGCAGCAGACAGAAATGACGCTCAGTGCTCTGGAGTGAGACAAGTACATACTATAGGAGGATATGCTTTGTTCAGATTTCATGTCTGCGGTGTACAACCACTTTAGAAATATCATTGGCATGTTGATGAGGGGGGAGGGGGAGGAGGAACCAGGGAAGGTAAAATCTAGGTAGAATAAATGCTGATAGGATTTTTATGACAAGAGTTTTCTAGTTTGGGGTCTCTATGGGAAGCCCATGTGACAGGCTGACATCACCGCTGAATTGGGCTGTAATGGATAGGTCACTAAGCCTGCCGCTCTGTGCTCGTGGCCCATCCACCTCCATGACATTTCAGAGAGGCATGGTGAATGTTACTGACATTCAAAGGGTGACCTTCCTCCCCATTACCAGCCTAGGCCTGTCTGTAGCTGTGGAAGTCATTGCTGGAAGAAGCTCGTCTGCTGACCCTCTTATTCCCTCTAGTGGGACAGCCAGTTGCTGCAGCTATAAATGTAAAACTCCTACAGTTCTTATGGTATGGAAATTGGGGGTGATCGGAGGGGTGAAGGTGCAGGAATTGGGGTGATCTGAGGGGTGAAGGTGCAGGAATTGGGGGTGATCTGAGGGGTGAAGGTGCAGGAATTGTGATCTGAGGTGGGAAAATACAGGAATTGGAGTGATCTGAGAGGTGAAGGTGCAGGAATTGGGCTGATCTGAGGGGAGAAGGTGCAGGAATTGGGCTGATCTGAGGGGAGAAGGTGCAGGAATTGGGTTGATCTGAGGGGTGAAGGTGCAGGAATTGGGGTGATCTGAGGTGGGAAAATACAGGAATTGGAGTGATCTGAGCGGTGATGGTGCAAGAATTAGGGTGATCTGAGGGGTGAAGGTGCAGGAATTGGGGTGATCTGAGGGGAGAAGGTGCAGGAATTGGGTTGATCTGAGGGGTGAAGTTGCAGGAATTTAGGTGATCTGAGGGGTGAAGGTGCCTGAATTTGGGGTGATCTGAGGGGTGAAGGTGCCTGAATTTGGGGTGATCTGAGGGGTGAAGGTGCCTGAATTTGGGGTGATCTGAGGGGTGAAGGTGCCTGAATTTGGGGTGATCTGAGGGGTGAAGGTGCAGGAATTGGGGTGATCTGAGGGGTGAAGCTGCAGAAATTTGGGTGATCTGAGGGGTGATGGTGCAGGAATTGGGGTGATCCGAGGGCTGAAGGTGAAGGAATTGGGGTGATCTTTGGGGTGAAGGTGCAGGAATTGGGGTGATCTTTGGTGTGAAGGTGCAGGAATTGGGGTGATCTTTGGTGTAAGGGTGCAGGAATTGGGGTGATCTTTGGTGTGAAGGTGCAGGAATTGGGGTGATCTGGGGGGTGAAGGTGCAGGAATTGGGGTGATCTTTGGTGTAAAGGTGCAGGAATTGGGGTGATCTGAGTGGTGAAGGTATTGGGGTGATCTGAGGGGTGAAGGGGCAGGAATTGGGGTGATCTGAGGGGTGAAGGTTCAGGAATTGGGGTGATCTGAGGGGTGAAGGTGCAGGAATTGGGGTGATCTTTGGGGTGAAGGTGCCGGAATTGGGGTAATCCGAGAGGTGAAGGTGCAGGAATTGGGGTGATCCGAGGGGTGGAGGTACAGGAATTGGGGTGATCTGAGGGGTGACGGTGCAGGAATTGGGGTGATCCGAGGGGTGAGGGTGCAGGAATTGGGGTGATCCGAGGGGTGAAGGTACAGGAATTGGGGTGATCTGAGGGGTGAAGGTGCAGGAATTGGGGTGATCTGAGGGGTGAAGGTTCAGGAATTGGGGTGATCTGAGGGGTGAAGGTGCAGGAATTGGGGTGATCTGAGGGGTGAAGGTGCAGGAATTGGGGTGATCTGAGGAGTGAAGGTTCAGGAATTGGGGTGATCTGAGGGGTGAAGGTGCAGGAATTGGGGTGATCTGAGGGGTGAACTTGCAGGAATTGAGATGATCTGAGATACGAAGGTGCAGGAATTGGGGTGATCCGAGGGGTGAAGGTATTGGGGTGAAGGTGCAGGAATTGGGATGATCTGAGATATGAAGGTGCAGGAATTGGGGTGATCTGAGGGGTGAAGGTGCAGGAATTGGGGTGGTCTTTGGTGTGAAGGTGCAGGAATTGGGGTGATCTGAGGGGTGAAGGTGCAGGAATTGGGGTGATCTTTGGTGTGAAGGGGCAGGAATTGGGGTGATCTGAGGGGTCAAGGTACAGGAATTGGGGTGATCTGAGGGGTGAAGGTGCAGGAATTGGGGTGATCTTTGGGGTGAAGGTGCAGGAATTGGGGTGATCTTTGGTGTGAAGGTGCAGGAATTGGGGTGATCCGAGGGGTGAAGGTTCAGGAATTGGGGTGATCTGAGGGGTGACAGTGCAGGAATTGGGGTGATTCCGAGGGGTGAGGGTGCAGGAATTGGGGTAAACCGAGAGGTGAAGGTACAGGAATTGGGGTGATCTGAGGGGTGAAGGTATTGGGGTGATCTGAGGGGTGAAGGTGCAGGAATTGGGGTGATCTTTGGTGTGAAGGGGCAGGAATTGGGGTGATCTGAGGGGTGAAGGTTCAGGAATTGGGGTGATCTGAGGGGTGAAGGTGCAGGAATTGGGGTGATCTGAGGTGTGAAGGTGCAGGAATTGGGGTGATCTGAGGGGTGAAGGTGCAGGAATTGGGGTGATCTTTGGGGTGAAGGTGCAGGAATTGGGGTGATCTGAGGGGTGAAGGTGCAGGAATTGGGAGGATCTGAGGGGTAAGGGTACAGGAATTGGGGTGATTTGAGGGGTGAAGGTGCAGGAATTGGGAGGATCTGAGGGGTGAAGGTTCAGGAATTGGGGTGATCTGAGGGTAAAGGTGCAGGAATTGGGATTATCTGAGGGTAAGGGTACAGGAATTGGGGTGATCTGAGGGGTGAAGGTGCAGGAATTGGGAGGATCTGAGGGGTAAGGGTACAGGAATTGGGGTGATCTGAGGGGTGAAGGTGCAGGAATTGAGGTGATCTGAGGGGTGAAGGTGCAGGAATTGAGGTGATCTGAGGGGTGAAGGTGCAGGAATTGGGAGGATCTGAGGGGTAAGGGTACAGGAATTGGGGTGATTTGAGGGGTGAAGGTGCAGGAATTGGGAGGATCTGAGGGGTGAAGGTTCAGGAATTGGGGTGATCTGAGGGGTGAAGGTGCAGGAATTGGGGTGATCTGAGGGGTGAAGGTGCAGGAATTGGGGTAAATCGAGGGGTGAAGGTACAGGAATTGGGGTGATCTGAGGGGTGAAAGTACAGGAATTGGGGTGATCCGAGGGGTGAAGGTTCAGGAATTGGGGTGATCCGAGGGGTGAAGGTTCAGGAATTGGGGTGATCCGAGGGGTGAAGGTTCAGGAATTGGGGTGATCTGAGGGTAAAGGTGCAGGAATTGGGATTATCTGAGGGGTAAGGGTACAGGAATTGGGGTGATCCGAGGGGTGAAGGTTCAGGAATTGGGGTGATTTGAGGGGTGAAGGTTCAGGAATTGGGGTGATCCGAGGGGTGAAGGTTCAGGAATTGGGGTGATCCGAGGGGTGAAGGTTCAGGAATTGGGGTGATCCGAGGGGTGAAGGTTCAGGAATTGGGGTGATCTGAGGGTAAAGGTGCAGGAATTGGGAGGATCTGAGGGGTAAGGGTACAGGAATTGGGGTGATCTGAGGGGTGAAGGTGCAGGAATTGGGAGGATCTGAGGGGTAAGGGTACAGGAATTGGGGTGATCTGAGGGGTGAAGGTGCAGGAATTGGGAGGATCTGAGGGGTAAGGGTACAGGAATTGGGGTGATCTGAGGGGTGAAGGTGCAGGAATTGGGAGGATCTGAGGGGTAAGGGTACAGGAATTGAGGTGATCTGAGGGGTGAAGGTGCAGGAATTGGGGGATGATCTGAGGGGTGAAGGTGCAGGAATTGGGAGGATCTGAGGGGTAAGGGGTACAGGAATTGGGGTGATCTGAGGGGTGAAGGTGCAGGAATTGGGAGGATCTGAGGGGTGAAGGTTCAAGAATTGGGGTGATCTGAGGGTAAAGGTGCAGGAATTGGGATTATCTGAGGGGTAAGGGTACAGGAATTGGGGTGATCCGAGGGGTGAAGGTTCAGGAATTGGGGTGATTTGAGGGGTGAAGGTTCAGGAATTGGGAGGATCTGAGGGGTGAAGGTACAGGAATTGGGGTGATCCGAGGGGTGAAGGTTCAGGAATTGGGGTGATCCGAGGGGTGAAGGTTCAGGAATTGGGGTGATCCGAGGGGTGAAGGTTCAGGAATTGGGGTGATCTGAGGGTAAAGGTGCAGGAATTGGGATTATCTGAGGGGTAAGGGTACAGGAATTGGGGTGATCTGAGGGGTGAAGGTTCAGGAATTGGGGGATGATCTGAGGGGTGAAGGTGCAGGAATTGGGAGGATCTGAGGGGTGAAGGTGCAGGAATTGGGAGGATCTGAGGGGTAAGGGTACAGGAATTGGGGTGATTTGAGGGGTGAAGGTGCAGGAATTGGGAGGATCTGAGGGGTGAAGGTGCAGGAATTGGGAGGATCTGAGGGGTGAAGGTGCAGGAATTGGGAGGATCTGAGGGGTGAAGGTACAGGAATTGGGGTGATCTGAGGGGTGAAGGTGCAGGAATTGGGGTGATCTGAGGGGTGAAGGTGCAGGAATTGGGGTGATCTGAGGGGTGAAGGTGCAGGAATTGGGGTGATCCGAGGGGTGAAGGTTCAGGAATTGGGGTGATCCGAGGGGTGAAGGTTCAGGAATTGGGGTGATCTGAGGGTAAAGGTGCAGGAATTGGGAGGATCTGAGGGGTAAGGGTACAGGAATTGGGGTGATCTGAGGGGTGAAGGTGCAGGAATTGGGAGGATCTGAGGGGTAAGGGTACAGGAATTGGGGTGATCTGAGGGGTGAAGGTGCAGGAATTGAGGTGATCTGAGGGGTGAAGGTGCAGGAATTGGGGTGATCTGAGGGGTGAAGGTTCAGGAATTGGGGTGATCCGAGGGGTGAAGGTTCAGGAATTGGGGTGATCCGAGGGGTGAAGGTTCAGGAATTGGGGTGATCCGAGGGGTGAAGGTTCAGGAATTGGGGTGATCCGAGGGGTGAAGGTTCAGGAATTGGGGTGATCCGAGGGGTGAAGGTTCAGGAATTGGGGTGATCTGAGGGTAAAGGTGCAGGAATTGGGATTATCTGAGGGGTAAGGGTACAGGAATTGGGGTGATCTGAGGGGTGAAGGTGCAGGAATTGGGAGGATCTGAGGGGTAAGGGTACAGGAATTGGGGTGATCTGAGGGGTGAAGGTGCAGGAATTGAGGTGATCTGAGGGGTGAAGGTGCAGGAATTGAGGTGATCTGAGGGGTGAAGGTGCAGGAATTGGGAGGATCTGAGGGGTAAGGGTACAGGAATTGGGGTGATTTGAGGGGTGAAGGTGCAGGAATTGGGGTGATCTGATGGGTGAAGGTGCAGGAATTGGGGTGATCTGGGGGGGTGAAGGTCCTGGAATTTGGGTCTGGTCGCTGACATTCTATCATTCTCTAGTATGCTGGGCGTCTAATGTTTATAAATTGGCAGTTAATGTGGAGATGTCTTCTGACCCTAATTATGAATCATTTTAATTGGGTCCACTTTATTAGGATTCACAGCTTGTCCCTTTTCTCATGCAGTGTGATTAACACGGGGAATTGGCTAATTCATCTAAATGCAGCCGTATCTCTTCTGGATTATCCCTAAATCCTTGTTATTAGCGGGATCTCAGTTCCTATTATTTGCTGGAAAGTTTAATGAAGGGATGAGTTGTCATGTCTTGTCCCCGCAGACCGGATTGTATCTTCGCCAGTCTCTCTCTGGCGTCCCTCTGTGAACATTCGGAGTCTCTGGTCCACATCCGCTGCTTCCTTCTCAAGTCACTTTCCGAGGGAAGACGTGTGCCCCAGACAGAGTACAGTCTAGTTCTTGGGGGTGAATGTGTGCAGAATTCAGGAGCCAGTCAGTCCAATCGATCGATATTCGGGGTCAACATTCTGCTTTTCACCCATCACTTTCATAGACCGGGTCTGCAGACGCGTCTGAGCCTTTACTTTTATTCAGAGGCTGGAGGAGGGTGGGCCTGGCACAAAAATTAAGTCGGCATATAAAAATACTGTATCTGCTGACTTTTAATAAAAGGACACTCGCCTGCCCAGGGATCCAGAGCTGTCCTCACCCGGGCCGGTTCTTCGCCAGTCTTCAGTTCCCCGGTGCCGCCATGTTTACTTTGGGAAGCCAGCTGTGATTCTTTTATCACCATTGAAGGATACTTACCTTTCCAGGGATCCAGCGTTGTCCTCACCCGGGCCGGTTCTTCCCTGGTCTTCAGTTCAAATCAATCTTATAGACCCCACATCTCTCCATAAAGAGGACCTGTCACGCACTATTCCTATGACAAGGGATGTTTACATCCCTTGTCATAGGAATAAAAGTGATAAAAAAAATAAACAATAAAAAAAAAACAACAAAATAAATTTAAAGCGACCCCCGTCTGCGGTTACTCACATGCATAATTCGCGCCCACATATATATAAACCGAGTTCAAATCACAGATGTGAGGTATCGCTGTGTGCGTTAGAGAAAGAGCAACAATTCTAGCCCAAGACCTCCTCCAACTTTTTACAGGTTACCAGTTTAGAGTTCCAAAGTTTTCGCCTATGGAGATTTTTAAGTACCGAAGTTTGGTACCATTCAAAGAAAATGGGGTTCCCCTAAGTGGATTTTTCCGGCACTTGCATACAGTTTTTTTTTATAAAGTGGAGGAGTACAAACTAATGTGAAGAATAAAAAAGTATTTTTATTTATTCAAAAATTCTCATATATTAAAAAACATTATAAACATTACAAACCACGAAGACACATTATGTGGTAAACATAATTTTGAACAATTTCTTATCTGTTTCTGTTAAAAGATAACACATTGTATGATGGAACTCTTTTCAGGCCTGACGCGTTTCGGAATACATTCTATTTCAATCCTTCTTCAGGGGAGGTTTGGCGCCATTCCACCACTGTGCAAAATTTTAAAGCGTGACATGTTGGGTATCTACTCGGCGTAACGTTATCTTTCATCATATATAAAAAACATTGGGCTAACTTTACTGTGTTTTTTTTTTTTTTTTTAATTCATTAAAGTCCCCCCCCCAAAAAAAACGCATTTGAATAATTGCTGCGCAGATACCGTGTGACGTAAAAAGTTGCAACGACCGCCATTTTATTCCCTAGAGTCTCTGCTAAAAGAAAAAAAAAAACATATATAGTGATTAGGGGTTCTTAGTAATTTTCAAGCAAAAAAAACTAATTTAAACTTGTAAACAAAACGTCCCAGAAAAGGACAGGTATGGAAGCGGTTAAGGAAAGCTGCAGATCTGAAAATATTGAAAACCGTTTTTAATGCGAGATGAAGATGGTAAAGCGTCTACAACGGTATAGTGATTGGGGGGGGGGGGTTGCTTTTACTTTAAATGTGCCATAGCGATAGAGCGTTTTAGTGAGCCAGATCCTTAACCCATAAAGCTGCGCTTGTGAAATAAATGGAAAAATAGAACTTGTAAAAAGTATAAATTAAAAAATATATTGCATAAAAAGAGATCCGCGAAGAAATCAAATCCATCCACTATTGAGTACACCTCCTATCACTGAAATTATCGGGAGCCTGAGTGCAATCCTCCACCATATAAAGTGCCTGCTTACTGGAACACATTGACCTCCTATTATGGAAGGTGAACCTCGCTTGTGGCTTATAACCCAGCCAGGGCCTCGATCCCTCCGGAAACTGACGGGAAGCCACCTCTTTGTAAATAATCGATGTTATAAGCTCCACATGTAGGAATGATAAAAGCTCGCCATGGCAGAAAATCCTTTTATAGGCCTATTTATATATTTCTAAGCCAGCATCAAAATCCTAGGACACTCCCTTGTATAATAAAAAGCCGACCGGCTTGTACAATCAGCCCGTCCTTCCCGGGACTTCCGCACGTGGTGACGTCAGCACTTGGCTCCAACCGACGCGTTTCGTCACAAGATGATCTTGTTCTGGGGCCAGGGGCGGACTGACCATTCGGGCACTGCCCGAGGGCCCCATGCCACTAAGGGGCCTCCATCAGGGTTGCCAGCCTCAATAAAATTAGGGACAGCATGTAAAAATCTTTTTTTTTTTTTTAAATCCCAAGATTATAGCTGCCTCTCCAGTTCCTTTTCAGTGTGTGTATACTGTGTGTGTATACTGTGTGTGTATACTGTGTGTGTATACTGTATGTATGTGTGTGTGTACTGTATGTATGTGTGTGTCTGTGTATACTGTATGTATGTGTGTGTATACTGTGTGTGTACTGTATGTGTGTGTGTGTGTGTACTGTATGTATGTGTGTGTGTGTGTGTATACTGTATGTATGTGTGTGTGTATTCTGTGTGTGTGTATAGTGTGTGTGTGTGTGTGTGTGTATACTGTGTGGCCCCATAATCTCCCATTGCCCGGGGGCCCCATAATCTCCTATTGCCCAGGGGCCCCATGAGTTGTCAGTCCGCCCCTGTCTGGGGCACTTTATTTGCTTGTTTTTCCACTCCACCTAAAGGAAAAGAACAACACGTAACATAAAAAATGCCAAAATCATTCAGAGGTTTTATTAAATAGAAATAATATAAGAATCTGAATCTGTACTGGTAGCAGCCCCCTATAATCTCCCGCTCTGCAGAACTCAAACTGGGAGTGGAAGAGCCCTCAGAGCTCTACTGCCTTGCACAGTGCTGTGAGTGAACAGCATGAACATGCTTGCAGAAGGAGAGAGCAGAGTAACAACCTCATCAATGTACCATGTCTCCTTCACTTTCAGGTTGGTGGCCAAGATGTATTGCTTAAAGCGTTTGTTACCCCAACATTTCATATTCCTGATATGTGGCTGCTGTACCATGTAATTGTATGAGAGAGTCTCTTGTTCTTTGTATTGCTTCCTTTGAAATTCCTGATGTTCCTGCCACTCACTCTGCTTTCCTTTTAAAAAAAAAAACTCAGCCTGCTCTCCTGCACTGATCAGACTTGTCCTAACACACCCTCAGCACAGCCATTCACTGGGAAGATCAGTGTGCTGCTGTTTCTCCTCCCGCCAGCTCTTATGCAGCTGAGAACAGAAGGAACGTGATCACTTATTAACCACTTCAGCTCCACTTTTATCCCCTTCCTGACCAGGCCGTATTTTGCGATACGGCGCTGCGTTACTTTAACTACTTGCCGACCAGCTGCCGTCATTATACTGCGGCAAGGTTGGCACGATCCTGCGAACTACGGTAGCTGCACATCGGCTTGGGAACTCGCTTTTCATGCTCTCATGGGCCGGCCGGGGAGCCAATCAGCGGGTCCAGGGGACTATATGTCCACCGGCCACCCGCAATCGTTCCCCCGCAGTGACAAAACGGGGATCTGCCTATGTAAACGAGGCAAATCTCCGTTCTGATAGGGGAGATCACACAGATCCTGTCTTTCTGCTAACCAGGAAGACGGATTTGTGTGTTTTCCCCAGTCACACCGCCCCCCATACAGTTAGAAAACACCTGCAAGGAACGCATTTAACCCTTTGATTGCCCCTGATGTTAACCCCTTCCCTGCCAGTGTCATTCGTACAATAACAGTGCATATTTTTAGCACTGATTACTGTAATAATGTCACTGGTTCCCAAAAATGGCAGATGTCTGTTCAGTCCGCTGCAATGTCGCAGTCCCGCTAAAAATCACTGATCGCTGCCATTACTAGTAAAAAAAAAAAAATAAATATATAAAACCAATCGATATAAGCTTATTGTGATTATTTTTTTTACCAAAAATATGAAGCTGAGTACATATCGGCCTAAACTGATGAATAAATGTAGTGTTTTTTTTTTTTTGGAAATGTTTTATAGCAGAATGTAAATTTTGTTTGGGTACAACGTCGCACGACCGCGCAATTGTCAGTTAAAGCGACGCAGTGCCGTATCGCCAAAAATGGCCTGGTCATTGAGCAGCCAAATCTTCCGGAGCAGAAGTGGTTAACCACTTCCCGCCCGGCCCATAGCAGATGACGGCCGGGCGGTGGTTCAGTTATCCTGACTGGGCGTCATATGACATCCAGCAGGATAACATGCCGCCGCGCGCCCGCGCAGTCTGACACACCGCTACACCGATCTTGGTGGAGGCTCTTTACCACGTGATCAGCCGTGTCCAATCACGGCTGATCACGATGTCAATAGGAAGAGCCGATGATCGGCTCTTCCTCACTTGCGTCTGACAGACGTGAGTAGAGGAGAGCCGATCGGCGGCTCTCCTGGCAGGGGGGGTCTGCGCTGATTGTTTATCAGCGCAGCCCCCCCTCAGATGACCACACTGGACCACCAGGGATCGCCACTAGGACCACCAGGGAAGGGGCAACATGTGGATGGCCAGGTATGTACCCCATGGCCATCCACATGTGCCCAATCTGTGCCAATCAATGCCCACAAATGGGCACTGATTGGCACCATTATGTTACAGTGATGCCCAGCAATGCCAACCTTAGGGGCATCAGTGCAAACATTCAGTGTCATCAGTGCCACCCATCAGTGTCCATCAGTGCCACCTGTCAGTGCCCATCCATGCCCATCAGTGCCCACCTATCAGTGCCCATCCGTGCCCATCTGTGCCAACTATCAGTGCCACCCATAACTACCCATCAATGCCACCTATGAGTGCCCATCAGTGCCGCCTATCAGTGCCCATCATCAGTGCCACCTCATTGGTGCCACCTCATTGGTGCCCGTCAGTGCAGCCATATCAGTGCCCGTCAGTGCAGCCATATCAGTGCCCGTCAGTGAAGCCATATCAGTTCCCGTCAGTGAAGCCATATCAGTTCCCGTCAGTGAAGCCATATCAGTTCCCGTCAGTAAAGCCATATCAGTTCCCGTCAGTGAAGCCATATCAGTTCCCGTCAGTGCAGCCATATCAGTGCCCGTCAGTGCAGCCATATCAGTGCCCGTCATTGAAGAAGAAAACGTACTTATTTACAAAAATGTTTAACAGAAACAAAGAAAAACTTGTTTTTTTTTTTTTAAATTTTCGGTTTTTTTTATTTGTTGCGCAAAAAATAAAAACCGCAGAGGTGATCAAATACCACCAAAAGAAAGCTCTATTTGTGGGAACAAAATGATAAAAAATTTGTTTGGGTACAGTGTTGCATGACCGCACAATTGTCATTCAAATTGTGACCGCGCTGAAAGCTGAAAATTGGCCTGGGCGGGAAGGTGTCTAAGTGCCTGGTATTGAAGTGGTTAAAGTGATATTAAAGTTTTTCGTGTTTTTTTTTGTTAAAAAAAAAAAAAACATGTCATATTTAGCAGCTTTGTGCAGTTGGTTTTGCACAGAGTGGCCCCGATCCTCCTCTTCTCGGGTCCCTCGCCGGCGCTCCTGGCTCCTCCCTCCTGCCGAGTGCCCCCCACAGAAAGCAGCTTGCTACGCAGGCACCCGAGCTGCTGCTCTGTGTGTGCATTCAGACGCGGAGCCGAGGCTCAGCCCCGCCCCCTTTCTCTCCTCATTGGCTCACTGACTTTGACAGCAGCAGGAGCCAAGGTTGCCTGCTGTTGTGTCTCAGCCGATCGGGAGGTAGAGTCCCGGACAGTAGAGTCTCTTGTACAACATCGCTGGATCCGGATGTGGCTCAGGTAAGTATTGGGTGGGGTTGCTGAACACAGAAGTTTTTATATCTTAATGCAATGAACACATTCAGATACAAAAACTTCTGCCTTTAAAACCACTTTAAGCTTTTCACCAGCTGAGTTTGGCCTCTTGGCCCTGGGAACGTGCCCAGTAATTGCCTTTTTGATTTTAAGCTGGACTTGTATGAGTCTTTGACGCAGTGTAAAGCTATGATGCAATCTCTCTTTGTCTGTGCAGTGTCCGCAGAGCGGTGGATGAAGACGAAGATGCGGCTCAGGAGCGCCGGGCAGCTCGGTGTATCTGGATATCCGGGAAGAAGGGGTTGACTGAGAGGGAAGCGGCTGAGCTGATTGTGGCGGAAGCCCGAAAACTGCTGAGAGAAGACCTGGCAGGGATGGGGATACAGTGGGATCCCAACGGAAGCGGCGATACCTCGTTCGCCTCTTCTGGATCATCTCTGGACAAAGACAGCCATTCTTCTCCCAGACGAGAAGACAGGTCAGAAAAGGCCTCAAAATCGACCAGGGAAACGTCACAGAATAATCCCTCTCCACCTGTGGGAGAGTGTAAACGCACTGCAGATCCTGAGAAGGCCGTGCTTCCCGAGAGACGGGAGGCAACCACATCGTCAAACACCTCAGGGCCTGGACTTGTACAAAAGAGTAAGACCAAGGAGAAGGCGACCATACCCACCAAGAATGAGAGTCTTGTGAGCCAGGACAATGAGTTGTCCACTCAACCCCCGATAACCGATAATATTCCAGAACATTTGTCAAATGTTTCCAGTAAAACAAAACCCAAGACAAGAAACACAACATCAATGGCTTCACCAATTGCTGATAATTTCAAGAAAATTAGGGATGAACTGGCCAATATATCAAGAGGGGATCAGTCAGGAGAATCTTCAGTTAGTATTAACCCCATCTCCAACGTTCTACAATGTGACACAGTAATGAAAGAGACTGCTGGAGAGAAAAAGAAGACATTGCAGTTTTCTGAAATAAAAGATGTACAAGGAGAACGCCATGACATAGAAATAGCGAGAATGGCCAACACATCACCCCCAGCTCCTATTCAGCCTTCAGACACGCTCCAGGAACATCAATCTGTTTTTGGATCATTTCACCGCAAACAAAATGAGATGAATGCCCCTTGTAGACAAACCGAGCCAGCTTCTGCGGTTGCAGAAACAAAACCCGTCCCGTGTTTCCCCGGAGACGTCCGCTCTCCGGATTTCTGTGCGGCATCGAGGACCTTTGAGGACAGCTTTCAGCTGGACACTCAGACCGAGAAGATAATGCAGCAGCAGGTGGCATCTGAATCGGAGAGGGAACAGCGAGACGGAGATTCAAAGCTGGCAGCTGAGCTGTCAAACCAGAACTCCGGCACACAAAGCCTGGCAGCTATTGAGCTTGTTAGAGAGGAAACACATGTTGACGTTGGAGATCCAAGAGAAGAACAAATAACCCATTTAAGTCAGGTGACCGCGAATGCTGTACAGAATGTTTCAAATCACTCAGATGAGCCTAAATTGATCTCTGAAGGGCCAGAAAGGCAAGCACAGTTAAAGACTTATGAGAAATACTCATGGTTGAGAGGGAATGATGTTTCCCTCACCGACACACAGCTCCAGAGCCTTTTCCAGACTTTGCATACCCAACCTAGAGAAGAGAGACGTTCACCACAAAACCTTGCAGAAATACAGAACTGTGTTGCCCCAGAAGAGGATGGTTTACCATGTAATCAAGTTGCGGAAACCAGCCTGAACATGAGCGACAGTTTTCTATTTGACAGCTTTAATGAAGATCTGGGCATCGTCCCTAAGTTAGAGGAACCCACCCTGAACCCAGCAAGTGGAAGTGATAAGGAAACGCTGCAGACTATTGTTCAGCTTAGTCTACCCATCGATGACTTGATAGAAGAGCAGGACGAACCCATAAGATGTGAAGAAGCATCGATTTCATTCTCTCAGCTTGACTCATTCCAGATGGTGGAGGTTCTGGATCATGCCGAACTACCTGTAGCTTCGGAGAGTCAAAGTAAAAATAAAATTCCCCATTGCCCAGATCCGTTACCATATGAGAGTCCGGAAAAGAGTTTTAAAATTCGAGAGAGGACGGTTGCCATAAGAAATCAGGAGTGGTCTGATCTCTCGTTTAACTTGACGCAAGGGATGCAAGAGCTTCTGGATCAGTGCTCAAGTCCTTCAAGCAATCACAAGTCCCGCAATCTACACATGACTCAACCACAACAGATCGTTGTTGATCCTTGTGTAAAAGAGATCTACCCTAAATGGGAGGAACCAAAAATAGGTCTAGAAGCCATAGACCCCCCTCACAGCCCATCTGTTGACCCTTGTTTACTTGCTGCTGATAACTCCACCCCTAATGTGGCATCAGGAAGTGCAGAAAAACTCGACTCCAGGCCGGAAAGCCGTAATGACCTTATTCCTCCAACGCCGCCCAGTGCGTCCACATCAGGAATGATGATAGGGATGTCTTGTGTAAAATCTAGAGCTAGAGATGAGCTTGGTCAAAGCATGATATTCCCTTCTCTGGACGCAGAAGAGGAGACATTCTTGGGGTCACGGAGTGAGGTTGAGGAATGCATGGACATTGCTGAGGATGAACCGGTTTTGGATGAAGGTTTCTCTCTGCATTTATCCCAGGACTCTGTTCCCCTCCCGCCATCCAGCTCAGAGGAATTTAGCATCATTGATGTGGCCAGTGACCAGAATCTCTTTCACGTTTTTCTGAAGGAGTGGCGGAACCAGAAGACCTTTTCTCTGGCTGTGGCCTGTGAGAAGAGGACACAACCAGCATCTTCCCGGAGCTGTATCGGAGGCAGGTTTAAGCCAGGTGAATGTTTTTTTTTTTTTTTTTTTCCATTTTCCACTTTAAAATAATCCATACAGAGGCCGAGCATAATTGGTTTCACCACGTTTCCACTTTTATTTCCTGGCATTTTTGTTATATTTGATAAATACTCAAACAGTCACTTCTTATGTCTACAGGCTCATTTATACTTGCTTCAAAATGTGGAATTGCAAATGCTTTTTTTTTTTAAAACACTCTGAATGCCAATCAAAGCCCCTGTCTCTAAATAAAATGGTGACCTTTCAGTCCTGTTCACACATTGTTTGCTCTCCTTCAAAAATTATACCCCATGTCACTTTCTTGGTGCTTCAAAGCT
Organism: Lithobates septentrionalis; assembly: GCA_037952835.1. NCBI lineage: Eukaryota > Metazoa > Chordata > Amphibia > Anura > Ranidae > Lithobates > Lithobates septentrionalis. The sequence goes on along the minus strand of JBBDGP010004218.1, from coordinate 19,523 downwards.
TCCCCAATGCCTCCATAGAAGTCTATGACAACGTTTACTAACAGCACCTGAAGTTTTTGAGGGGCTTTTGTTAAGCGGTAGCTTCGCTTTGTTTTTAAGATATTGCGGGTGTGAGATATCCCTGGATGCACTGGGCAACCAACAAACGAACCAGAAAGACGTCATCAGCAGTCACTTTCGATTCATGTTCTGGGGGTGTCTGGTGCAGATGTCACATCTGGTTGGCAGTGTGGAGCAGCAGGAAGGTGAGTGGGGTCCGGACTGGAGAGGAGCAAACCTAGCAAATGGCACATGTGGTGTGCAACATGGGAAAGCCATAGCAGAAGGTGAGTGGCGACCAGAGAGCAAAGACGGATCAGCAGAGCTGGGGGACCAGAGCAGGAGAAACTAGCAGATGTCACACGTGGTGAGCAGTGTGGAAGCAATATAGTGGGAGGTGAGCGGGGACCAGAGAGAGAGGAGGATTGGCAAACCAGAGGATGAGCAGAGCTGGGGGTTACTACCAAGTGGGCAATCGGCAGAGCTGGGGGTTTCTACTAATTGGGGATTCAGCAGAGCTGGGGGTTTCTACTAATTGGGGATTCAGCAGAGCTGGGGGTTTCTACTAATTGGGGAATCAGCAGAGCTGGGGGTTTCTACTAAGTGGGGAATCAGCAGAGTGGATAATCGGCAGAGCTGGGGGTTTCTACTAATTGGGGATTCAGCAGAGCTGGGGGTTTCTACTAATTGGGGAATCAGCAGAGCTGGGGGTTTCTACTAAGTGGGGAATCAGCAGAGCTGGGGGTTTCTACTAAGTGGGGAATCAGCAGAGCTGGGGGTTTCTACTAAGTGGGGAATCAGCAGAGCTGGGGGTTTCTACTAAGTGGGGAATCAGCAGAGGTGGGGGTTACTACTAAGTGGGGAATCAGCAGAGCTGGGGGTTACTACTAAGTGGGGAATCAGCAGAGGTGGGGGTTACTACTAAGTGGGAAATCAGCAGAGCCGGGGGTTACTACTAATTGGGGAATTGGCAGAGCTGAGGGTTACTACTAAGTGGGGAATCGGCAGAGCCGGGGGTTACTACTAAGTGGGGAATCGGCAGAGCCGGGGGTTACTACTAAGTGGGGAATCGGCAGAGCCGGGGGTTACTACTAAGTGGGGAATCGGCAGAGCCGGGGGTTACTACTAAGTGGGCAATCGGCAGAGCCGGGGGTTACTACTAAGTGGGGAATCGGCAGAGCCGGGGGTTACTACTAAGTGGGGAATGGGCAGAGCCGGGGGTTACTACTAAGTGGGGAATGGGCAGAGCCGGGGGTTACTACTAAGTGGGGAATGGGCAGAGCCGGGGGTTACTACGAAGTGGGGAATCGGCAGAGCCGGGGGTTACTACGAAGTGGGGAATCGGCAGAGCCGGGGGTTACTACGAAGTGGGGAATCGGCAGAGCCGGGGGTTACTACGAAGTGGGGAATCGGCAGAGCCGGGGGTTACTACGAAGTGGGGAATCGGCAGAGCCGGGGGTTACTACGAAGTGGGGAATCGGCAGAGCCGGGGGTTACTACGAAGTGGGGAATCGGCAGAGCCGGGGGTTACTACGAAGTGGGGAATCGGCAGAGCCGGGGGTTACTACGAAGTGGGGAATCGGCAGAGCCGGGGGTTACAACTGAGTGGGGAATCGGCAGAGCCGGGGGTTACTACGAAGTGGGGAATCGGCAGAGCTGGGGGTTACAACTGAGTGGGGGGGATTAGCAGATAAGAGGCATTACTACTGCGTTGGGATCATCAGCAGAGCTAGTACTACTGCGCAGGGGACCTGCTGAATGAGGGTACTTATAAGTTGGGGTACTACTGAGCTTGGGGTTCTAGTGGCTCAACACACAGGGCATTTGCCAAGCTTCATTAACCACTTAAGGACCAGCCGCCGTCGTTATACGTCGGTACTTTGACGCTAAATAAGGTTGTTATGGCAGCAGCTAACTGCCATAACCCCGGTATTTTTAAAAATGGCTGGCGGTAAAGCAGTAAAAAAAAAAAAATATATATATATATATATTTTTTTTAAAAGCGCCCCACCGAGCTTGCATGCAGGAGCGAACGCATACGCAAGTTGCGCCTGCATATGAAAACGTGTTCAACCACACATGTGAGGTATCGCCGCGATCGTTAGAGTGAGAGCAATAGTTCTAGCACTAGACCTCTTCTGCAACTCAAAACTGGTAACCTGAATAAATTTTTAAACGTCGCCAATGGAGATTTTTTAGTGCCAAAGTTTGTCGTCAATCCACGAGCGGGTGCAATTTCGAAGCATTACTTGTTGGGTATCGATTTTACTTGGCGTAACATCTTCCACAATATCGAAAAAAATTCAGCTAACTGTACGGTTGTCTTATTTTTTAATTAAAAAAAGGTGTATTTAAAAAAAAAAAAAAAAATGCGCTTGTGAGACCGCTTCACAAATACGGTGTGACATAAAGTATTGCAACAACCGTCACATCATTCTCTAGGGTGTAGAAAAAAAAATATATATAATTTTTGGGGGTTCTAAGTAATTTTCGAGCAAAAAAAATGATTTTAACTTGTAAACAACAAATCTCAAAAAGGGGCTCGGTCCTTAAGTGGTTAAAGCAAAAAAAAAAGCATCACAAACACATGAAAAAAAAAGCATTTTGAAGCAGTAGGCGCTTTAATGTATGTTAAAGGATAAGTTCACCTTTACAGAAAAATCTGTAAGGTGAACTTACATAGGATCCCCTCCTCCCCCAGTCCTGCTGACCGATTATCCCGCCCTGGTATAGCCGCGTCACCGGTCCGGGGCTCAGAAATCCCCCCGCAGCTCAATCTCCAAAACGTACGTCAGGAGGTACGTTTAGGAGCATTCTAATTGGTTGGCGCCGTCATATGGGTGGCGCCAACCAATCAGAACCACGTAGCCCGTCCTGTCAGCGGGGGGGGGGGGGGGGGGGGGGGAGAGGAGAGCAAGCCCAAGGGGATTTCTTAACCCCGGACTGGTGATACGGCTATAGCAGGGCTTATAGCGGGATGTTTTTTTTTTTTTTTACCAAAAATATGTAGAAGAATACGTATCGGCCGAAACTGAGGAAAATTTTTTTTAAAAAAAAAATTGGGATATTTATTATAGCAAAAAGTAAAAAATATTGTGTTTTTTTTTTTTTTTTTTTTTTTTTTTTTTTTCAAAATTGTCGCTCTTCTTTTGTTTATAGCGCAAAAAATAAAAACCGCAGAGGTGATCAAATACCATCAAAAGAAAGCTCTATTTGTGGGGAAAAAAAGGACGTCAATTTTGTTTGGGTACAACGTAGCACGACCGCGCAATTGTCAGTTAAAGTGCGACAGCGCTGAAAACTAAAAATTGGTCTGGGAAGGAAGGGGGTGAAAATGCCCGGTATTGAACTGGTTAAAGTCGAAGCAAGTGTAAATGAGCCCCCAATACCATACTCCATATTCATACTTACATCTGTCACACCAAATAAAAAAAAATGTGTAATGTAGGGTAAGTTTCAAGGCTATGCATAGACACCAAAAGATGGCCTCTGTTGCTTAAATTCACAAGGAAGACCTCTTTAGTGCCCCTCTCTGATAAAGATTCTCAATGTTACTGAGGTACTATTTTTCTTCACTTTAAGTGCTAACCTTTTGGTAATTATTCCACTAAGCAACCAGTCCGGGACAAGTCAGCTGACCACCCGCTATATAATCTGGATGTACAATCTCCTTTAGATCAATCAACAATTCTGTAGTGCAAGGGCCTTCCTGATTGGATAAACTTTTGTATGGAAAGTTGATGTAGGTCCTCATATTGCATAACTTTGACAAACCTAAAGCAGATTGTACAGAAATTGTACGGGTTGTGTACGGGTTGTGTAGTATCCGGCAAGCTTTCTGCCCCACATAGTGAATCTAAATCAGAGAGGGGCACAGAAGAAGATCTTGTGGCTAATAAAGGGTTTATATAGCCGGGTCATTGTGTTGGCTGTTCTCACTTTTTTTTGTTCATCATGTGCTTCTAGTCTCTCTTGAGTTCAAAATGAATCCATGCCATGATCTTAGCGAAGGGATAAAATAACACACCTTCTGTATTCCAGCTCTTACAATCAGATCTCTGCTTGTCCCCTCAATGTACTACTGGTGGCCCAACCCCAAAATCCTATGCAGTTGCTGACATTGGAAAAAGTCAGTATTTACTAATGTATTAAGAGCAGGCTTTCTCAACCTTTTTAATACTAGAGGAACCCCAAAAATTATTTTCAGATCTCGAGGAACCCTGACTAAAACCAAATAATCAGGGCTCAATCGGAACAATGCTCCCGATATTGGTGGTCAATAGGAAGAATGTCCCCCTTAAAGTGGTGTTCAGAATGCCACCGTTAAAGACCGCTAAAAAGATATTTGGTGTCCTGCTGCTGGCTTTGCTAAGTGGTGCTGAACCTTGAACTCTGTAGGCATCATCAGATAGGGGGTTTATCAGCCAACGCTCAAGGAACCCCCTAGCAACCTCTGGAGGAACCCCAGGGTTCCATGGAAATCTGGTTGAGAATGGCTGTGTTAGAGCTTCCGCTTGTTCATAATTCTCTCAGGCACCAAGCATTGCATCATTGTGGTGGGGCCCAGTGTGCAAGTATACCCCATACCCAGATTTTTAGAGGGCTTCTGCATCACAGAGCGGGAGATGGGTGATGTTGCCAGAGTAAGAGAAGGCTGCTGGAAGTAGAACTATAACCTCCCTTTAAAAAATATGATTTTAAGTGCATCTCTTAGACCTCCTGCAAAGTCCCACAAATATCTCACTAAAAGAGTCCACTCTCTCGACCAGCCATCATAGCATAGGAATCAAGATTGGCTTCAGCTTGCAAGTCTCTGCCAAAAGACCATGCCCTCTGACGCTTTTTGCCCCGTCCCCCGGGGGCTTAATCATAGGGTGGTGTGGGCTTTTGGCGACGACTTGCAAGCTGAAGCCAATCTTGATTCCTATGCTATTATAGCTGGTCGGGAGAGCAGCCTCTCTTTTACTTTGATGTATGCATAGCTCTGGGTGGGCATTTTGGCAGCCTGCACCCCCTTTACCAGTAGCCTGCACCCCCTTTACCAGTAGCCTGCACCCCCTTTACCAGTAGCCTGCACCCCCTTTACCAGTAGCCTGCACCCCCTTTACCAGTAGCCTGCACCTCCTCTACCAGTAGCCTGCACCTCCTCTACCAGTAGCCTGCACCCGCTTTACCGGTAGCCTGCACCCCCTTTACCGGTAGCCTGCACCCCTCTCAGGAATGCACTCCCTGGCTTTTAAAGAGGAACTGCAGTCTGCTCACATAATTTGTAATAAAAACATCTTTGCCATTCTGAAGCTTCCCTCCAACCACTTTGCATATTATTTTATATATACTGTGATTCTGTACTTGTCAAATATGTTGCAGAAATCTCCCTCTGCGGAGTCTGGCTGCAGCCATTTTAAATGTGGGCAGCTGAAGCTTCTGCCTGTTCACTTCCTGGATTTACACAGACACACAGAGGCACCCCTCTAGCTCTGCAGCTCTCATTGGCCCTCTTATGACTCACCCCCCCCTCCATTCCTGGCAAACTCTCAGGAGAGTGAGAGAGAGAGCTGTGCATGATGTCATAAGCCTAGGATAATGACCAGACAAGAAACAGGAAGTGGGCTGCATAAGGTATTTACTGGCAGAAAAAAAAAATAGTTTTACTATCCAAATTTTAAAACAACGAGGGCCGAAGATTTAGTAGATGGAAAGATGAAAAAAATGACTGAAGGTCCACTTTAAGGTCCCACAAATACCTGTTGATCCTGAAGGTGAAATCCACCCAATGCAGCTTCCTGTGACGGTGTGCAAACTATGCTGCACCGCTCCTAAATTCAGAGCAGAGTTGCCACTTTCAATAGGCTGTGTCTGCTTGTGCTGCAAAAAAAAAGCAGGGGGCGTTTCTAATAGCATTGTCATCGCTGAGTTCACAAGTCTGTAGCTTGTCAACCATAACCTGTCCACACCTAGTCCTGCCCACTGTTTTCCAGGATTGACAACCACGGCTGAAACCCTCCCCCACTGTGAGCTGCAGTGTCTGAGAGGGAAATTGTGAGATACAAATGAAGGCGGAAGGGGAAGTAAAGGAAGTTTTTGATTACTTTTATGTTATTTGTACATCACATAGTTACTAGGTTTGGGGCTTGTATAGAGTGTCATACCGGAGCCTTTAGCCCTACTTTAAGGTGACTGCTCTACAATGGCTGCATTGCTTTCCCTACTGTGACTATAATACCCGTACTCTCTCTCATTATTTCTGTTTTTTGTTCTCCCAGCTCAGTCATCGAGGCAGATACCAGCCAAGGAAGACGGCCTTCCCATCCAGGGCTGGGGGGACGTCCTGCTGGTCGGTGTGGCTGTGTGTTGGGGAGGGAAAGATGCTTATTACCTGTCCTTACAGCGAGAGCAGGATCAGTCAGGTGAGCCACTGGAGTTGTCTTGGTAATTGTCGGGATTCCTGCATCCTTACTGGTTCAGTGTTATCATACGCTATTCATGTTTATTGAAGATGTATTAGCAGAGTACTGTAGGTTGACTATTACTCTTAGGCCAGCCATAAACGGAGCAAAATTCTTTCCTGCAACCACGGGTTGCAGGAAAGAAATTAGCTTGATTCGCCCATTATCACTGACCGTGTTGACAGGGGAATCCCTCCCGCGGAGCCATTGTGTCCTCCCAGTACTCCATTCCCCCATCAACGCAGACAGTGTTGACAAGGGAATCTCTCCCATGGAGCCATTGTGTTCTCTCGGCGGAGTGATCGTTGCTAGCGGCTATAATAGCAACAATCGCATGTAAAATCCAACAGGCTGGTTGTACCCAAGTTGATCAATCGATCACATGCAATTGAGAAAATCCGGACAGCCGCACTGTAATCCTAGTCCAGAGGTAAGATTTCAAGGAAGTTCAGTCAGTGGTTTTTTTTTTTTATTTCCCCAACAGGAGTCCAAATCTCACGTTTGTGCTATGTCTCAGAATAGGATACATGTAGTCATTGAATGTCTATTAAAAAATAGACCTTCATCCACACTGCCCTCTATTAGAGTGTCATCATGTATCTGATCGGCAGATTGTACAGCTAAAGTCTGCAACTCTCTATAACCAGCAGTTATGCACGTCTAACGGGATGCTGAAGATGTGTTCTTTTTAAATAATGCTTAAGGCAGGGTGCTGCAACGTCTATAGGAGACACTTCTTAATAATAGACTTCACTGTGCTTCTAGGCATTGATAAAGCCTTTGTATCCATCCCCTGACTTGTGCCTGTCCACAACTTTATCCCGGAGAGTTCGGTGACGGTGCCTTGCCACCTGTAGTTGATTGTTTGCTTCATTGCACTACTAGGGACTGAAATGCTCCAGGAAAGCTCTTTTTATGCTGAGTTAATCAAAATAACCACAGCTGATTACAGTTAAATGGCTTTGTGTGCCTTTTGAGAAGTTGATTTATCCACACCTGATTGAGTTTACAAGTCATTTGTAGGAGAGGGGTGATCCTTTTTCCAACTCAGTGATTCTGTTTTTTAATTTTTTTTTTTTTCTGATTTGTTGGTGTTACATTTTTTACTTGGATGTTATAAATTTCACTTAATACAGCTGGATAAGACATGGTGCCTGTCTTTCAGGCTGCAAAGCAACAAAATGTGATCCCCCCCCCACACACTTTTAAAGGGGGGCGGGGGGGGGGGTGATTCTTTTCTGTATCCACTGTAGGTATACATTCCACTTCAGAATGAATTTGTTTAATAGGATCCCTGACTGGAAGATGGTTGTGTACAGAGGAATAACTTCCCTTTAGGATCTCAGTCTTATAGCCGGTGACACACCAGTGGTCCTTGTCCCTGACAGCAACTCGCCAACATCAGAATCTCTAGCAAACGCAAAGATACAACTCACCCGTTTATACAGCACTGCTCCCTTATTGGCCAAGACAGGAAAGTGTCGCCAACCCCCCCGCCTGGAGAGGTAGCATTGTAGCCAGCGAGGGGAAGATGTTGTAGAAACAGTTGTCCCTTTTATCCTCTCTAGTGATCGCATTCTTGGCAAGTTGCCGAAATAGGACCTCTAGTGTGTCATAGACCACTACACGATGAAGATGTTGTACTCTTGTTGTTGTGATATTTTGGCTTGGGTTTTCTCTCTTTGTAGACATTAGCGCCAGCCTGGCTCCTCCTCCCCTGGATCAGAACCTCTCTGCGAAGGACCGGCTCTGGCACGTGCAGTCCACACTGGAGCAGAAAGAAGCTCAAAGAACGGTCATCATGTATAACTTCATCGAGCAATACAAGGCCCTCGTCCTGGGCTGCCGTGCCTCCGTCACAGGACACTTCCAGGACCCGAAGGTAGCTGCCTCTGTACATGAAACATAAAGCTCATCTCTGTGCAATTATTAACCCCCCCTGACACTCCTCTTATACCCCATCCTGCACTTTTTTTTTTTTTACCTTGTCCCCTAAATCTGCAGCCTAACCCCCTTGTCAGTGCTGCTTCCTGGTGCAGGGGACCGCCAATCCAGATGCAGATGGTCCCAGTCATTCCACTTGTCACCTCCTGTAGATCCCTCATCTGGATCCTGAGAGGACCCGGCCACTGGTAAAGCAATAGGAAGTGTCCATGTCCGGCAGACCATGTACTGGACTCCTGAAGTAGGACCCCGTCTTCTGTAACAGAGGATGAGAGAAGACTGTGGACTAAAGTGCCACTTGATTGCAGCATTAGATGAATGCAAAGTTTATTTTTTTCATGGGTAGTGATCAGCTCGGGGGGTGATTGGATGGCAGGAGGAGGAAACCTGGGGATCAGCTTTACAAATAAACACCACTTTATAAGCAAATGGCATAAACTAACCACAAACTCTGAATCTGGAAGTCGGCCATTTCACCTCCGACCACCACTGCCTTACATAGTTACATAGTAGGTGAGGTTGAAAAAAGTCACAAGTCCAACCCATATGTGTGTGATTATATGTCAGTATTCCGTTGTATATCCCAGTATGTTGCGGTCGTTCAGGTGCTTATCTAATAGTTTCTATTGATGCTCCCCGCTGAGACCACCGCCTGTGGAAGGGGAATTCCACATCCTTGCCACTCTTACAGTAAAGAACCCTCTGAACCCTCTACGTAGTTTAAGGTTAAACCTCTTTTCTTCTAATTTTAATGAGTGGCCACGTGTCTTGTTAAACTCTCTTCCGCAAAAAAGTTTTATCTCCATTGTGGGGTCACCAGTACAGTATTTATAAATTGAAATCGTATCCCCTCTCAAGCGTCTCTTCTCCAGAGAGAGTAAGTTCAGTGCTCGCAACCTTTCCTCATAACTAATATCCTCCAGACCCTTTATTAGCTTTGTTGCCCTTCTTTGTACTCGCTCCATTTCCAGTACATCTTTCCTGAGGACTGGTGCCCAGAACTGGACAGAATACTCCAGGTGCGGCCGGACCAGAGTCTTGTAGAGCGGGAGAATTATCGTTTTATCTCTGGAGTTGATCCCCTTTTTAATGCCAATATTCTGTTTGCTTTGTTAGCAGCAGCTTGGCATTGCATGCCATTGCTGAGCCTATCATCTACTAGGACCCCCAGGTCCTTTTCCATCCTAGATTCCCCCCCCAGAGGTTCTCCCCCAAGTCAATAGATTGGATTCTTATTTTTGCCACCCAAATGCATTATTTTACATTTTTCTACATTTAAACCTCATTTTCCATGTAGTCGCCCACCCCATTAATTTGTTCAGGTCTTTTTGCAAGGTTTCCACATCCTGCGGAGAAGTTATTGCTCTGCTTAGCTTAGTATCGTCTGCAAATACAGAGATTGAACTGTTTATCCCATCCTCCAGGTCGTTTATGAACAAATTAAATAGGATTGGTCCCAGCACAGAACCCTGGGGGACCCCACTACCCACCCCTGACCAAATGCTTTTGCAAAATCCAGATACACCACGTCTACGGGCCTTCCTTTATCTAGATGGTAACTCGCCTCCTCATAGAAGGTTAATAGATTGGTTTGGCAAGAACGATTCTTCATGAATCCATGCTGATTACTGCTAATGATACCGATCTCATTACTAAAATCTTGTATATAGTCCCTTATCATCCCCTCCAAGAGTTTACATACTATTGATGTTAGGCTAACTGGTCTGTAATTCCCAGGGATGTATTTTGTGCCCTTTTTAAATATTGGTGCTACATTGGCTTTTCTCCAATAAGCTGGTACCATTCCAGTCAGTAGACTGTCAGTAAAAATTAGGAACAATGGTCTGGCAATTACTTGACTGAGTTCCCTAAGTACCCTCGGGTGCAAGCCAGCTGGTCCCGGTGATTTAATAATGTTACGTTTCCCAAGTCTAATTTTAATTCTGTCCTCTGTTAACCATGGACAATGTTAACCTTGCCGACTGAATGATAATTCAAGCTGTTTCCCGGAGAGGCTTCGGAGGAGGACAGAGCCCACGGACACTGCGGGGGACATCGCAGGATCCCGGGGACAAGGTAAGTAAAGGCACACCAGGATCCTGCGATGTAATCCCGAGTGTGGCTCGGGGTTACCGCTAATGGTCCTGAATTTTAACCCCGAGCCACACTCAGGAAAACCGCCAGGGAGGCTACAGACAGTCAATTCAGTGCAAAGGGTTACAGCGACACTAAACCCATCAATTTAACTGTTACATTCAAGACATTCCATGAATGAAAACTATCACAGTTGTTTTTTGTCTCAACCAAACCGTCAAGCCATCAAACGGCTGCTATCATAACTGATCCACATGGGCAGCACCATGGCAACTGAAGATCAAACAGAGGCTAAGATGGCAGCTTCCTTGGTTGTAAAAGACAGGAAGGTTTAGTTCTGCTTTAAAGTGCTTGTAAACCCTTCCATATAACCAGTGAAGTGACTGGTCTTAGGTGATACACAGGGATGAAACAAATCCTCCTACATAAGTTGTACCTATTTATCTGAAGTCTTCTCCTCTCTACATTCATTCAAAGTCCACCCACAGCAGCCCTTAATACTCACCTGAGCCCCCTCTCGATCCAGCGATCTGCACGAGAGCCTTGGCTGTCCCCGGGACTAACTCTCCTCATTGGCTGAGACAGCAGCGGGAACCATTGGCTCCCACTGCTGTGGACCACAGCCAGTGAGCCAATTAGGAGAAAGTGGGGGGCGGGGCCGAACCTCGGCTCTATATGTCCTATGGACGCATAGAGCGGGGCTCGGGAGCGAGCATGCGCTAGTGCCCCCATAGCAAGCGGCTGGTCAAGGGGGAGGAGCCAGGAGCATCCGTAGGGGCCCAGAGAAGGGGAGGAAAACCATTACACAGAGCAGGTAAGTATAACATGTTTTTTTTTTTTTTGTTTGTTTGTTTTTTAAGCCAAAACTTTAATACCACTTTAAGTTTTTTTCTTAAGCTGAAATATGATTGGTTGTCACAGAAGTCAAACAATTCTGAGCATCTGGTCGGCAGACCTGTTGTTTTTCCCTCTCTGCATCCCCTCCCTACCTGAGGGGGCCATTAATGCATCGCATTTACAGATCTAAACAGCCCCGGCCGTTGGGGACCACAGCAAAGTTTTCCCTGTAAAATGTCTCCGCCTCCTTTTGGCGTCTCTCTGGGTAAGAGAGGTTGCTGGAACTTTGTAGAAAAATCTCACTAATTGCAGCAGATGAGGCGTCGTGTTGCTCTGGGAATTGAGCGGCTTTACTGGCAAAGTTTAGCAAAGTCTTTATCTGCAGCGGGATCCCCCCTGGAGCTCATCAGGAAAGGTCACCGCTGGTTTTCTAGACCGCCTGCTGCTGCTGCTTCATGTTGAAGGGGATCTGCAGACATTTAAAGTTGTTTTATTAGATAGGTGTGAATCTGATCTGCTGAGTGTTAAAGGGAAATGACCGCATGTTGGGAAATGACACATTTCCAATTATCACATTTACCTGAAAGCTGCTTGCTCCTTTTTTGAAAGAGGATCTATGGGATGCCCCCCCCCCCATACCTTCACATGCCCTTTTATCTCCCCTAAACCTCTGGTCATGTGATGCTCAAGTCACGAGTCTCCTCTCCTACTGTCCTGAGGCGGGGTCCTGAAGAGGGATGACATCCGTGCAAGGTGACCGCGTCAGGGACCACATTTACAGTGCTGGATTAGCAGCCCCCCCCCCCCCCCCCCCCGCAGAAGGAAATGGGGCTTCACGAGGCGGGGGGGGGGGGGGGTGAATATTTGCCCAGAAATGAGTTTTCATGTTGGGCCAAACTTTTTTTTTTTTTTTTTATATAGGGTGGGGAAGGGTAAGATTCCATTTGGATTTTTACTGTCATCCGGGTTTTCTGTTAGGGCTTGGGGGGTCTCCAAACTACGGCCGCTGCAAGATTTTATCTGGCCCTCAGCTAATGTCAGCGGCTTTTCACACAGGTCTTTAGGTTGGCCTACGGCATAGGTGCTCAGCCTGTGACGGAACTACAAGTCCCACCATGCCTCTTCCTTTGGGAGTCATGCTAGTAACTGTCAGCCTTGCCATGCTTAATGGGACTTGTAGTTTTGTAACAGTTGAAGGGCCACAGGTTGAGCACCCATGGCCTATAGTCTGTGAAGTAATTGGTACAATAAATATTATTTGAGGGTGGTTAGGAATCCCCTCTATTTATTGCACCTATGTATTAACTTGTCTATTCCCCTAGTTAGCTAGTCTATTAAAACTCTGATCACATGTTATTGTTGATATCACTATAATACAAGGTTAGCTATGAAACTAAGCACACTGCTTAATAAAACAAAGTCTTATTTATTTCCCAAGAAAATAAAAAAACGCTAACATGAAAATACTAAAGAAAGATATTACAAAGCATATAACACCAGAACATATAATACAAAAACATCTATCACGATGCTTTCGTCCGCTGAGCTCAGATGGCAAAAAGAGATGGCCATGAGGCTCAGAACCATCAGGTAAGAGCCATCAGCGAAAAAGGGACGAATTCCCTCCTGTGTGCCCCTTTTACACATTCATTCAGACCCATTCGTAACCACCCCCACTAGCCTCCTGTCCAATGAGATATTTCCAAGAGGTCGTCCTCTTAACCACTTGCCGACCGCCTCACGCCTATATACGTGAGCAGAATGGCACGGGCAGGCAAAATCACGTACCTGGTACGTGATTGCCTTCCCGTGGGCGGGGGGTCCGATCGGACCCCCCCCCGGTGCCAGCTGCGGTCGGCATTTGGCTGGGAGAGTTGAGAGACGAGGGGGAGGCCATCCGATCGTGGCCCCCCCCTCGCGATCGCTCCCAGCCAATGAGAAACATCCTCTGCCTCTGTATAGTACACAGAGGCAGAGGATGTGATGTCATCTCTCCTCGGCTCGGGAGTTTCCGTTCCGGCCCGAGGAGAGACGACATGTAAGTAAGTGCACAACAAACACACAACACAGTAGAACATGCCAGGCACACTAAACACCCCGATCCCCCCCCCTGTCACAAACTGACACCAAGCAGGTTTTTTTTTTTTTTTTTTTTTTTTTTTTTCTGATTGCTGCATAGTGTCAGTTTGTGACAGTTACAGTGTTAGGACAATTAGGGTTAGCCCCCTGTAGGTCTAGGGTACCCCCCTAACCCCCCCTAATAAAGTTTTAACCCCTTGATCACCCCCCGTCACCAGTGTCACTAAGCGATCATTTTTCTGATCGCTGTATTAGTGTCGCTGGTGACGCTAGTTAGTGAGGTAAATATTTAGGTTCGCCGTCAGCGTTTTATAGCGACAGGGACCCCCATATACTACCTAATAAATGTTTTAACCCCTTGATTGCCCCCTAGTTAACCCTTTCACCACTGATCACCGTATAACTGTTACGGGTGACGCTGGTTAGTTCGTTTATTTTTTATAGTGTCAGGGCACCCGCCGTTTATTACCGAATAAAGGTTTAGCCCCCTGATCGCCCGGCGGTGATATGCGTCGCCCCAGGCAGCGTCAGATTAGCGCCAGTACCGCTAACACCCACGCACGCTGCATACGCCTCCCTTAGTGGTATAGTATCTGAACGCATCAATATCTGATCAGATCTATACTAGCGTCCCCAGCAGTTTAGGGTTCCCAAAAACGCAGTGTTAGCGGGATCAGCCCAGATACCTGCTAGCACCTGCGTTTTGCCCCTCCGCCCAGCCCAGCCCACCCAAGTGCAGTATCGATCGATCACTGTCACTTACAGAACACTAAACGCATAACTGCAGCGTTCGCAGAGTCAGGCCTGATCCCTGCGATCGCCAACAGATTTTTTGGTAGCGTTTTGGTGAACTGGCAAGCACCAGCGGCCTAGTACACCCCGGTCGTAGTCAAACCAGCACTGCAGTAACACTTGGTGACGTGGCCCATAAGTGCAGTTCAAGCTGGTGAGGTGGCAAGCACAAGTAGTGTCCCGCTGCCACCAAAAAGACAAACACAGGCCCGTCGTGCCCATAGTGCCCTTCCTGCTGCATTCGCCAATCCTAATTGGGAACCCACCGCTTCTGCAGCGCCCGTACTTCCCCCATTCACATCCCCAACCAAATGCAGTTGGCTGCATGAGAGGCATTTTTATGTCCTCCCGAGTACCCCTACCCAACAAACCCCCCCAAAAAAGATGTTGTGTCTGCAGCAAGCGTGGATATAGGCGTGACACCCGCTATTATTGTCCCTCCTGTCCTGACAATCCTGGTCTTTGCATTGGTGAATGTTTTGAACGCTACCATTCACTAGTTGAGTATTAGCGTAGGGTACAGCATTGCACAGACTAGGCACACTTTCACAGGGTCTCCCAAGATGCCATCGCATTTTGAGAGACCCGAACCTGGAACCGGTTACAGTTATAAAAGTTACAAGTTTGCAAAAAAAACACAAACAAAAATAAAAAAAAATAGTTGTTGTTTTATTCTCTCTCTCTATTCTCTCTCTATTGTTCTGCTCTTTTTTACTGTATTCTATTCTGCAATGTTTTATTGTTATGTTTTATCATGTTTGCTTTTCAGGTATGCAATTTTTTATACTTTACCGTTTACTGTGCTTTATTGTTAACCATTTTTTGGTCTTCAGGTACACCATTCACGACTTTGAGTGGTTATACCAGAATGATGCCTGCAGGTTTAGGTATCATCTTGGTATCATTCTTTTCAGCCAGCGGTCGGCTTTCATGTAAAAGCAATCCTAGCGGCTAATTAGCCTCTAGACTGCTTTTACAAGCAGTGGGAGGGAATGCCCCCCCCCCCCCACCGTCTTCCGTGTTTTTCTCTGGCTCTCCTGTCTCAACAGGGAACCTGAGAATGCAGCCGGTGATTCAGCCAGCTGACCATAGAGCTGATCAGAGACCAGAGTGGCTCCAAACATCTCTATGGCCTAAGAAACCGGAAGCTATGAGCATTTTATGACTTAGATTTCGCCGGATGTAAACAGCGCCATTGGGAAATTGGGGAAGCATTTTATCACACCGATCTTGGTGTGGTCAGATGCTTTGAGGGCAGAGGAGAGATCTAGGGTCTAATAGACCCCAATTTTTTCAAAAAATAGTACCTGTCACTACCTATTGCTATCATAGGGGATATTTACATTCCCTGAGATAACAATAAAAATGATTTAAAAAAAAAAAAAATGAAAGGAACAGTTTAAAAATAAGATAAAAAAAGCAAAAAAATAATAAAGAAAAAAAAAAAAAAGCACCCCTGTCCCCCCTGCTCTCGCGCTAAGGCGAACGCAAGCGTCGGTCTGGCGTCAAATGTAAACAGCAATTGCACCATGCATGTGAGGTATCACCGCGAAGGTCAGATCGAGGGCAGTATTTTTAGCAGTAGACCTCCTCTGTAAATCTAAAGTGGTAACCTGTAAAGGCTTTTAAAGGCTTTTAAAAATGTATTAATTTTGTTGCCACTGCACGTTTGTGCGCAATTTTAAAGCATGTCATGTTTGGTATCCATGTACTCGGCTTAAGATCATCTTTTTTATTCCATCAAACATTTGGGCAATATAGTGTGTTTTAGTGCATTAAAATTTAAAAAAGTGTGTTTTTTTCCACAAAAAATGCGTTTGAAAAATCGCTGCGCAAATACCGTGTGAAAAAAAAAAATGAAACACTCACCATTTTAATCTGTAGGGCATTTGCTTTAAAAAAAATATATAATGTTTGGGTGTTCAAAGTAATTTTCTTGCAAAAAAAAATAATTTTTTCACGTAATCAAAAAGTGTCAGAAAGGGTTTTGCCTTCAAGTGGTTAGAAGAGTGGGTGATGTGTGACATAAGCTTCTAAATGTTGTGCATAAAATGCCAGGACAGTTCAAAACCCCCCCAAATGACCCCATTTTGGAAAGTAGACACCCCAAGCTATTTGCTGAGAGGCATGTCGAGTCCATGGAATATTTTATATTGCGACACAAGTTGCGGGAAAGAGACACTTTTTTTTTTTGCACAAAGTTGTCACTAAATGATATATTGCTCAAACATGCCATGGGGATATGTGAAATTACACCCCAAAATACATTCTGCTGCTTCTCCTGAGTACGGGGATACCACATGTGTGGGACTTTTTGGGAGCCTAGCTGCGCACGGGACCCCGAAAACCAAGCACCGCCTTCAGGCTTTCTAAGGGCGTAAATTTTTGATTTCACTCTTCACTGCCTATCACAGTTTCGGAGGCCATGGAATGCCCAGGTGGCACAAAACCCCCCAAAATGACCCCATTTTGGAAAGTAGACACCCCAAGCTATTTGCTGAGAGGTTTAGTGAGTATTTTGCAGACCTCACTTTTTGTCACAAAGTTTTGAAAATTGAAAAAAGAAAAAAAAAATTTTTTTTCCTGGTCTTTCTTCATTTTCAAAAACAAATGAGAGCTGCAAAATACTCACCATGCCTCTCAGCAAATAGCTTGGGGTGTCTACTTTCCAAAATGGGGTCATTTGGGGGGGGTTTTGTGCCATCTTGGCATTTTATGGCCTTCAAAACTGTGATAGGTAGTGAGGCGTGAAATCAAAAATTTATGCCCTTAGAAATCCTGAAGGCGGTGCTTGGTTTTCGGGGCCCCGTACGCGGCTAGGCTCCCAAAAAGTCCCACACATGTGGTATTCCCATACTCAGGAGAAGCAGCTGAATGTATTTTGGGGTGCAATTCCACATATGCCCATGGCCTGTGTGAGCAATATATCATTTAGTGACAACTTTTTGTAAATTTTTTTTTTTTTTTGTCATTATTCAATCACTTGGGACAAAAAAAATAAATATTCAATGGGTTCAACATGCCTCTCAGCAATTTCCTTGGGGTGTCTACTTTCCAAAATGGGGTCATTTGGGGGGGTTTTGTACTGCCCTGCCATTTTAGCACCTCAAGAAATGACATGGGCAGTCAT
Source organism: Lithobates septentrionalis (assembly GCA_037952835.1). Taxonomy (NCBI): domain Eukaryota; kingdom Metazoa; phylum Chordata; class Amphibia; order Anura; family Ranidae; genus Lithobates; species Lithobates septentrionalis. The sequence continues at coordinate 2,162 of JBBDGP010004218.1, read as the reverse complement.
AAACTAAAAGCTGTGTAAATTACAGAAAATGTACCCTAGTTTGTAGACGCTATAACTTTTGCGCAAACCAATAAATATACGCTTATTGACATTTTTTTTACCAAAGACATGTGGCCGAATACATTTTGGCCTAAATGTATGACTAAAATTTAGTTTATTGGATTTTTTGTATAACAAAAAGTAGAAAATATCATTTTTTTTCAAACTTTTTCCGTTTATAGCGCAAAAAATAAAAACGGCAGAGGTGATCAAATACCATCAAAAGAAAGCTCTATTTGTGGGAAGAAAAGGACGCAAATTTCATTTGGGTACAGCATTGCATGACCGCGCAATTAGCAGTTAAAGCGACGCAGTGCCGAATTGTAAAAAGTGCTCTGGTCAGGAAGGGGGTAAAATCTTCCAGGGCTGAAGTGGTTAATATCCTATATTACTGTCCGTCCTGCTGTATTGGCATCTAGGGGCAGCATTGTCCATGTATCATCTCTAGGTGCCTGTTGATCCTTTGATCTTTGTCACCCACCATCATCGATCATCCTAGCAGCCACGGCTCTCTTTGAAGAGTGCTTGTAGTGTGTTATCATACCAGTCGGCCCGGAGCCAAGCTCTCAGTTGCAAATTCTGATATGCTACAAAGCTCTGGAATGTAACTGGTTACATTCCAACTTGGGGCCATCTGCCTGTATCAACCAGGGAATGCAATGCCAGAAATATGTTATTAAATCATGTTGCCTTCCAACACTCTGTTTCTCCCCAACATACACAACAACCCCTCTCCAGTCTACATTGCAGGTTCCCCTGGCTACGCTGTTATTGTAGCATTGTTGGTTGTTACAACTGCCACCATCCTAACAACCAATCATGAACGTCTCCCTTACTTTAGAGCCCTTCTTGCATCAGAACCTCAGTCAGAGTCCGCCCTTACATGAGAGTTCCCATTCGTGATCTCCAGTGGTCCCATTTAGAGTCTCTGCTTACATTGGTGTCCCTAGCCCCCCCCCCCCCCTCACATCAGAGCCCCAGTCAGAGTTTGCCCTTCCATGGGAGTCCTTGCTTACTTCACGGTCCTGTCCTGTCCCGTCCCCCCCTTACATCAAGGTTCCTCGTAGGGTCCCGGATTCAGGTCACCCTACGGTCTCCATTTCTTTCCAACCTCCACAACGCTCTCCCCCCTCAGGTATCAAGTGCAGGTTTCCCTGGTTGTGCTTTCATTGTACCATCATTGCTTGCTAGCAACCAAGACCACCAGCATCCAACCGTGGAAGTCTTTCTTACATCAGAGTCCTACCAGTGTCTTCCCCCCCTTTACTTCAGGATCCTGTTTTGAGTTCCTTCTTGCATGGGAGTCCCCAACAGACTACCTCCTTACATCAGAGCCCCCCTTGCATTAGTGTCCCAATCAAAGTCTTCACTTCAGGGTCCCATTCAAAGTCCCTGCTTACATGAGAGACCCCAGGAGAATTACATCAGCTCAGCCTATGGTCTCCTTTCTGTCTCCAACATCCACAATGCCCCCACTCACTTCAGGCACCAGTACAAATTAGCAAATTTTCTTGGCTGCCCTGTCATTGTACCATCATTGGTTGCTAGGGCCACCAGCATCCTAACAACCAATCATGGAAACTTCCTTACATCAGAGTCCGAGTTCCCCTTTACATGATAGTTCCCATAAGTGATTGCCCCACCCCCCACTTCAGGGTCCCTCCTTTTCTTTCCTTGTTTTGCTGAAGTTCTCTTTACTGAATAAACCTTATAGGGCCACCATTTTATTTTCCAGGGTCTCTGCTTATAGGGCAGCAAAAAAGTTAAAGGGACAAACCATTGCAGGGATGTACTGAATGTTTTTTTTATTATATTGCGCAGAAATAATCTTTATTCTATAAAAGTGGAGTTTTACTTTAAGATTTGATAAAAGCAGCTTTTGCTCATCTCTCTTGTCGCTCCGGCTCTCCCACCATCGGAGGGTTTTACATGTGTAATGAGGATCCCGGCTGATGAGAGAAGATTTATCAGGTAGTGTGACCTTCCATGGCTCCGCTCTGCAGTTCTCACGCCTGATGAGGACGGGGATCAGTGCGATCACCAGATGGATTCACTTCGGGATTAATCTCAGTCTCCTCCTGCAATCAGATTATCGCTAGTGAAGGTTTATTGGATTATCTCAT
>JBBDGP010004217.1:355000-400523 GCA_037952835.1 Lithobates septentrionalis | reverse complement strand
TATATATATATATATATATATATATATATATATATATATTATTTATGCAAAGTGGTTGGAGGGAAGCTTCAGAATTGCAAAGATGTTTTTATTACAAAATATTGTGAGCTGACTGCAGTTCCTCTTTAAGTTGAAGTGTTACTAAACGCACAACCGTAAAATCCATCTGTATATACAGTAAAGCATGTTTTTTCTTTGCATTGTGTAAAAAGGCTGTTTGATCCTGTCTTCTTCTGATCTTCACCTTCTTTCCGTGTCCCCAACTCCTCTCTGAATATTATAAATGGAAACAGTCAGACTGCACATGCTCAGTTTGGTGTGTATTGTATTGCTAGTGAGGTGTGTGTTTTTTGTTTTTTGTTTTGTTTTTTGTTTTTCCTTGGGAGAGTGCATGTGATCAGCACAGGGCCAATCGTCGCCGTCCATACAGAAGGTCAGGCGTCATGAAGTTTTATAGGACAGTCAGAGTAGAATGAAAACCCCTCCTACAAGCTTTACCAGACAAAGAAGTCACAAGACTGCTCTGACTGCCGATGAGAAAAGGTAGTTTTTATTTACTAAAATGATTGCATTTCCATGTTCTGTGTACTGAGAGACCAGATATAGTGATCGCAGGCTCCTGGGTTTAGTAACACTTTGAAGATGGCCTTACATTTTATGCAGTTTTCTTCCCTTCAACCACGGGTTAAGGGGGGAAAAAAAAAATTTTGATCCTTCATACCTCCCCCAAACCCCCCCCCCCCCCCCAAATATACAGTCAGTGATGGGGCTGAAAAGTTTTAGCCCAGAGCTTGGGCTTTTAGGCAACCACTTGAGTTTGTGCCCTTTAGCACTGTTGCAGTGTTTGCAGAATTGAATTAGTAGTTACTTTCACTTGTGTCCTGATCTCATGGCATTGTGTACAAGGAAGCTTTCTGTTGTCTTTGCCAGCTATGGGACTTGTAGGTACAGCTCCTTTTTTTTTTTAATGTATTATTTACAGGTGATGTAGTAAAACAAAAGCGCCTTCTTTTCACAGCCTGATATATGAAGTGTTGGGCCAGGACTCTGATGTGCTTATTGTGTTGTGGATGGAGTATGTTTTGGGCTTTCAACATGGAAATACAATTGACAGTAACACCTTTTCACCTATCCACAACCACTGAGCCAACACCACTTAAGGCCTCATGCACACTGGGCCTTTGGCCAGAATGCCTTTTCTCCTGCCAGGAGCAATGCAGTGTTTAAAAAAAAAAAAAAAAAAAAAAAAAGGAACTTGAGCCGCGTTTTGCAATTGCATTTAGGCGCCTTCATTCATTTCATTGGCTGGAAACTTTTAAAGTGTTACTAAAGATTCATTTTGTTTTAAAATAACAAACAAATATGTTATACTCACCTGCTCTGTGCAATAGTATTGCATAGAGCGGCCCCTGATCCTCCTCCTTCTTGGGTCCCCCACTGGTGATCTTGGCACCTCCCTCCTTTTTCATGTGTCCACATAGCAAACCGTTTGCTATGGGGGGCATGCGCTGCTTGCTCACCCCCCCCCCCCCCCCCCCAAGCTGTGTACCTATGGAGTTGTGACACACACGGGCTTTGCCTCGCCCGCCACTTCCTCCTTTGATTGACATCAGCAGGAGCCAATGACTTTTGCTGCTGTTTGAGTCCCTGTGTATAGAGGGGAGAAGAGATGCAGCCGCGCACAGCACTGGATCTCTTCTCTACTCTCTTCCCCTGAACGGGGAAGTGCAGAGAAATTGAAAATGTTTCTTGCCTTAAAGCGGAGTTCTGCCGAGATTATTATTTTTATTTTTTTGTCAGCAGCTACAAATACTGCAGCTGCTGACTTTTTTAAAATAAGAACACTTACCTGTCCAGGACGCCCACGATGTCGGCACCCGAAGCCGATCTGTCACTCGGCTGTCGGGTGCTGCCGCCGCCATCCTTGGTGAGGGAATCGGGAAGTGAAGCTTTGCGGCTTCCCTGCTGCACAATCCCACTGGTCCCTGCTGTGTTCTGGGACCCGTGTGTATCCCAGAAGACAGCGGGGGGGGGTTAGGGACATGAAGTGACATAGATAACCGCGGGTCAGCCAATGACAGCTGATCACAGGATGTAAACACAAGCCGGTTATCAGCTTTTTTTTTCCCCCCTTGCTCTGACAGCAGAGGAGAAAAAACAATAAGCCATCAGCGCACATCAGTGAAGGAGAAAAATTACCTGTTTGCAAAATGTTATAACTCGCTATGAAAAAAAGTTTTTTAACAAACTTTATTGAGACATCACCAAGACATCTCAAAAATTCAATTGCCAGCTGGGCGGTGTGAGGCAGTGGATTTCCACGAACTGCGCTGAAAGTACCTACCCGTACACCACCACAACAAGGCGTTTTGTCTTCTCCATGCGGTGGGACTTCGCTGGAAAAGCCACCCCAGCGCAGTCCCACCGCATCTTGGTTGAACCAGTCCTTGCTCACATTGGTGCAACTTATCATGTGATTTGATAGTATCGCACCCTATTGTCCGCAATGGATATGTGCAACACCGATTTTGAAAGTAGTTCCTGCACTACTTTTTTGCAAGTTCAGGTGTGCTTGCATAGACCTCTGTGCATGATGTCGCACGGATGTCTTCCAAGTCCCATCTGAAGTCGCACTGATATGCGACTTTGAAATCATGCGGCTTCAGGTGAAAAGTCTGGTTCAGTGTGACCAAAGCCTCACTGCGCTACTCGGATACATGCACGTTCTCCTGCTAGTAAACAGTCGTATAGCAGGAAATATTAGAATCCTTACTTACAGGGAATGTAAAGTATTTCAGTTATTTATTTTAGAGCTATAATAGTGGCTCATGACCACAGCCTCAGTTATCTGCATAGTAATGATACGTGATTGTGCTTTACTGCTGTTTCTCATATTTGAAATATGATTAATTGGTTGATTTATTGAAAAATCCCTATCCCTATGTGACTGTCATCTTATCACCTTCAATCTGTCGCTGTCCCGTGTAGTACCTTTTCGGCACCAAAAGATGTCCTCAGTGTTCCGTTTTGAAAGACGCCCATAATCAGACTGCAAGTGTAGGGGTCGTGGCCCCATCCCCCTTATGACACCCTGCACTTTCAGTGTATTGATGCACTGCAGTAACAATCCACCATCCAATTACAAATTAAGTTTTTTGTTTTAGAGCTGTGGTCCCTTTTTATTGCTTGCCTTTGTCTGGCCCTTGGAGCAGTGTTCCTACCGCCAACGATGGGGCAACTATTCCTCCCGCCAATGATACAATGTTTACTTGCACTGATGCCAGGACCATTTCTACTCACAATGGCCACAGTCCAGCCCCCCTAATGTCTGAAGGACAGTAAACTTGCACTTTTTTGTTTAGAGACCCCAGGTTAAGAGCACTACTAAGACGACTTTCACCCTGAATTCCACCCAACTTTAGAAGAGGCCGGCGCCAAATGCTTGTGCTGTGCACTAAGGATCAAAGTATGTTCCTCTACAAAGATGGCGGCTGCTTTGTGTCGGTGCTACCGGTATGAACTACAGGGGAGGTTGTGGTTTAAACACTTGATACATTTTTGGGCTTTTCTATAAAGATTACCCTCTTCCACTATGCCAGTTTTGTGCGCGTTCATTGACCACTCTTATTAGGGGGTCACAAGCATTCTGGTAGCCTTGCATGAGAGTGGATCAGGGCCGTTTTTATTTTATTTATTTATTTTTTTTATTTAGTGGTATGCGACATACAATGAAATAACTTCACAGAATATCTTGTTCAAACAAAATAGCTTGCATATGAACACCAGGTAGTGGTATCTGAACAAAATATAAGTAAACTCAAGATATTATAACAGAGACAGCTCTATACGTATAAAAGATACCCAGGAGGTGTAAGACTAGGGATCAGGGCCGTTTTTAAGGCAGGGCAAAAGGGGCAGCTGCCCTGGGCCCTGTCATTGTTGTGGGGCCCAAAAGCAGCTGCCTCATACTTGCCAACTACCCTGGTTTAAATTCCCTCGTCCCTTGAAGTTTTAGTCCTGTGCTGTGTCACAATATCTCAGTGTGAAGTGCTGCCACTGTTTCTGCCCTATTGTTGTGTACAGATGACTCACATGCAGACCCTGTGTTTACATTCAAAATTACCGGCATTAATATGTAAATAGGGACGGCCAGCGGCATTGATATGTATATCATGCCCCCCTGAGGTCATATCCACAGTAATCTCTAGCAAGCAATCAACAAGCAGAAATCATGTGCTGTAACCTCTAGCAACTAATTGGTGAGCCGTAATGTGTGCTGTAACCTCTAGCAACCAGTCAGTGAGCTGTAATGATACTGTCTGTAACCTCCTGGTAACCAATCGCAATAGCTGCCTAATCTGATTCAGTAAACTGATTTTGAGTCTAGCTGCTATTTATTGTATGTCTCAGAGCAGGTGGAGAGCAAAACTGCATGGGGGGGGGGGGGGGGGCGCAAGAAAAGTTTTTTGCCCAGGGTCCAATCAATATTAAAGACGGCCCTGGAGTGGATGGTGACACCTTGGTTATCTTAGATGTGTCAACTTCCATCACGGCTTGTAGGACTGATGACTTGACTGCTTATACCAGTCCTCTTCCTTTTGGACACTTTATGGTCACTTTCTTTCTTTTTATGTTCATAGTCACGCATTTTATTATGCTTTATTATATTTGTGATGGTCATTGTTGTGTTTTTTTTTTTTTTTTTTTTTTTTTTTTTTTTTTTTATAGGGTATTGATGACAGTTAATATCACATTTTCAAAAAGTAATTTTTAATTTTATATAAGAGACGCACTGTTTTTGTATTTTTATATAAGCTGACACTGCTTAATACCGCGTCAACCTCTTGTGACATCCTCAAGAGGCCCGCTGGCTCTTCCGGGTTCAGCCGGCAGGGCCTTGCGATGACGCACCACTAGTCCTGTCTCCGCTCCTTACTGACTGAAAGATAAAGGCCTCCTGGGATATGTGACCTTCATATCCTAGGAGGCCCAGCGAGCGCTGTGCATGTCATTCACCTAGTGCAGAGATGGCGAACCTTGGCACTCCAAATGTTTTGGAACGACATTTCCCATGATGCTCAACTACACTGCAAAGTGCATGAGCATCATGGGAAATGTAGTTCCAAAACATCTGGTGTGCCAAGGTTCGCCATCGCTGGCCTAGGTGAGTGACGTGCATGGAGGGGCAGTGCTGCACTTTTTGTTGGGGGGGGGGGGGGGGAGAAAGTAAACAAAAAAAATTGGTGGCGAGGGGGGGAAATGTTTATGTAGAGCAGTGGTTCTCAACTCCTGTCCTCAGGACCCAATAACAGGCCAGGTTTGCAAGGTAACTGAAATACATCACAGGTGATATCATTTGCTGCTCAGGGATTGCAGTATTCTAGTCTGCATCTCCCCAAGGTAATACTTAAATTCTGGCCTGTTAGTGGGTCCTGAGGACCGGAGTTGAGAACCACTGATGTAGAGGGTGATGATCCAATTTAACATTGATGTTGGAATTTTTTTTATAGTTCCATTGGTTAAAACTGGACCAATGTATATTGCTTACCTGGTCGATTTCTGCGGAATCTAGACATCACTCTAGTAGACACCGCTATTGCAGTGACCTCTACTAGATTCCGCGCCCAGTGCCTGCCCAGCTGCATTGGGAACACAGTCGCTCTGCGTGGCCAACATTCAGGAAATACTTTTGCATTTTCTCAATGAACGCAAAGCATTCTCTGCTTGGAACAGGTAGAGAGTCGAGGTGGTGACATCACAGGCTTCTCCTTATCCAATCAGAGAACACTTTGCATTTTCTCAAAGAATGTAAAGTGTCCTCTGAATGGTGCTTAGCTGAGCCAGCGACCTCCTGTGTTCAGTAAGCAGCAGGGCAGCCACCCTGCCCAGGACCTGGAAACTAGCAGTAATCACTGTAGCAGCGGTGCTTACGATGGTTATTTCCAGCATCCACTTGGGTCCCATAGGTATTGCACATACATACTTTGTAAACATACATACTTGCATTGGTGATAGATAGATATTTCTCTCTTGTAGGGGGCAGACGCTGATCAACGGGTGCCGGGTACTCGATGTCTGCCGGCACCTTTTAGGCAGATCGCAGTTCTGTGTCTCTGCCCACGTAAACAGGGCAGATTGTCGTTCTGATAGTTTGTGGGGGGCTAGGAGTCATGTTTTTTCCTAGTAAAATCGCCTCTCACAGTTCACATAAACACTCGCTAGGCACACAGTTAACCCTTTGATCGCCCCTTGATGTTAACCCCTTTCCACCCAGTGTCATTAGCACAGTGACCGTGCATATTGTTAGCACTGATCACGGTATTCGTGTCACTGGTTCCCACAAGGTGTCAGATTGTTCTCCGCAATATTGAAGTCGGCAATCGCTGCCCGTACTAGTTAAAAAAAAAAGATCCATCTATCATAGTTTTGTAGATGGTACAACTTGTGTGCAATCAATATACGCTTATTGGGATTTTTTTTTCCCAAAAATATGTAACAGAATACATATTGGCCTAAATTTTATGAAGAGATTCGATATTTTTTTAATTTTTTTTTTTTATTAAATCTTTTATAGCAGAAAGAGGAAAGTATATCCTATCAGAATTGATAGCTTACCACCAAAAGAAAGCTCTATTTGTGGGGGGAAAAAAGGCCATCATTTTTATTTGGGTACAGTGTCGCACGACCGCGCAGTTGTCAGTTTAAAGTAACAGTGCCGTATCGCAAAACGTGTGTGTGTGTGTGTGTGTGTGTGTGTGTGTGTGTGTGTGTGTTTTCTCCAGAGGTCAAAGGTCAAATGGTCTGTTCACCCAGAACTAATATTTTGGTGGATGCCGGGGAGTCCAGCCAGACTTGGGAGTGCAGTGGTGGGATATCTGTCTTTGGGTTGTCAGGTTGGCGCACCTACTGCGGCACTGACGTGACGGATTTGCGGTTTCTCTGACACCTTGTGAAGCGCACAAGATGAGTGTCGGTGGTGAGACCCATAGCTGTGTGGGGGTCAGGGCAGGAGAGCGTCTCATCCTGGGGGGAGTTATAAGAAGCCGGGGACCGACTCAGCCCACCAGACTCCATCTAAACTAACATTTTGCACTGACCTTTAACGCCGACCACATTCACTATTTAGATCTAAAAGAAAATGCTTTAAAAGGTCTGTTGTATCTCTAGAAATCAAGCTTACCCTTAACGACTGATATTAAAAAAGTGGTATTATCTTACTGTCAAAAAAAAAAAAAGTGGTATTACAAATTTTGACCCAAGATAATCAAACGTTTCCCCCCCCCCCGTTGTGTTGGTGACCAACAGGTGTCCCCTCACTTGTTATCATTGGGTAGATCCTTTTTTTGTTCTCTTACAGTACATATTAGGTATTCTGCTGTCATTCAGCCTGTCAATCAACAGGAACTAGGGGCGTCGGGGAGGTTCAAGGCCTGGAGTGATCTGATTGGCTGCAACGTCCATCGGGCAAAATCGCTGTCTTTGAATTGCAATGTTATTGTGTTCTTTCGTTTTAAATAAGGTGCATCGTTTACACAGACCTCATTGAATTGCTCTGTGGAGATCGAATTTGGTTGTAAAACAGATAAATGGGAGCTCAGCGTCAGCTGTAAGTCCCCAGGTAATGAGCTCAGCGCTCTCTGGCCTTTTTAAAGAGGAGCTCCAGCCTTAGTTGAAAACCGCCGCTCACCTGTCCCATGATCCAGCGATGTGCTCACCCCGACCGTTTTTCTTCCTCTGTCCTTTCACGTCGGTGCCAGCATCTTTACTATGGGCACCCGGCTGTGACAGCTGGTGCCCACTGCGCATGCACAAGCAGCGCTGCACCCTGTGAATGGTCCTGCAGTCTTCCGGGACCTGTCGTGCGTCCCAGAAGACTTCGAGAGGGAATGGGGAAGGAGAACTGCCTAGGCCAGGGATCTGCAATTGGTAGACCTCCAGCTGTTGCAGAACTACAAGTCCCATGAGGCATAGCAAGACTCTGACAGCCACAAGCGTGACATCCAGAGCCATGATGGGACTTGTAGTTTTGCAACAGCTGGAGGTCCACCAAGTCCCATCATGCCTCTGGGTGTCACACTTGTGGCTGTCAGAGTCTTGCTATGCCTCATGGGACTTGTACTTCTGCAACAGCTGGAGGTCCGCTAATTGCATATCCCTGGCCTAGGTGGTCGGAGCAGAAGTGGGAGCGGGCACCTGTCAAAATCAGGTACCCCCCCAAAAAGCTCAATTTCACAAACAGGAGTAGGGGGAGAGGCTTTAAAGCAGAAGTTGCCCTTTTTGTGTGGAGTTCCGCTTTAATTTAAGGGCCGTATTAGCTGGCTTGGTGGTGGCCTTGCTGTAAGGCTGGGTTCACGTATAGAAACACGCATGACAGGCGAGTATGACCGGATCCCAATGGAACGGTTCATGCAGGTCCGGGGTGGATTTCCCGTGCAGATTCAGGGAAAAAATTCTGACCTGATTCGGACCTGAACCGGTGAACAGACACACCGGACCCCAGTCACGAACCCATGGCCGCACATGTATGTGAAACCGGCCTTAGAGCTCATAAACAATGTATCACTTACCACTTAAAATGAAAATTTCCATATTACATCATCTTTTTTAAGAGCACAATACTTTTTTTTTTTTTTTTTTTTTTTTTTGATTACCTTCAGTCTTGCACATTTTGTACTGGCTCCTCTCCTGCACTGATATTACTTTACTCTGATTTCACTGCACACTGTGAGCTTTTCACAATGTGCATTAGAAGCTGCAGCACGCCCAGTGGGAGTCCACCTCATTTTCAGGATAGAGGATATCTAGCATCATCCAGGCCTTCTCTCCCCAGCCTGACTGTCCCTGGCCCACCCTTTTTTCTGTTTCAATAGTTTTTTTTTATTCTGTTTTACCAAGTAGCTAACATACAATAGTTCCACCCACGCAGGGACTAGCTTTGACAGTTGGAGCAAAAGTTGGCTCACAAAGGAAGGCAAATATTAGGCAGTGTACTGACCCACCCTTTTCATTCATTGGATTTCAGATCTTTCAGTCATGCATGTTCAATTCCTCCCATCCATGTACTAACCCGGCCCAACTCTGCTTGGCCTCCGAGATCGGGCGCTTTCAGGGTGATGTGGCCATAGGCCTGCATGCATGTTCAATTTTGCATCCATTGACACAGACAGGGCAGCTTGGCCCCGCCCCCCTCTTGTCACTGGATTTGATTGACGGCTACAAGAGCCAATGGCTCCCGCTGCTATCGCTCTGCCCAGTGAGGAGGGAGAGAGCCGAGACTGTCCCTGGCCCTTTTCATTCATTGGATTTCAGTTCCTTCATTCGTGGTGCCTTATACCCACACCTCCCAGACTAATATCCACCAATCAAGATATTTTGATGTTTGCATAGCTCCTCCCAAGAACCAGCCCACTGCTTACATCAGGGCTGAAAGGAGTACTGAGGCCGGGAGCTACGTGTACTGCACCCTGCTGGCGCCTCCCAACAACTATGACCTGCATTGCATAAAGAAGCACAGAGACCCAGTGATGTCACAGGGCTTAAAATAAGGGATGTAATGGAAACGGAATTGGTACACTGTTAGAGGTTAGGCGCCCCCAAAATATAAGGGCATCAGTACATTGACTTTAATTAGGGCCCCCATCCCATCATCAGTTGATGTTACCATGGAAACTGTTTCAGTTTCAGTTTAGGATGGTGCGCTTTAAAAGCCACCAAAATGGAACAGGCTTAGTTTGCATTAAAAAAAAGGTGGCGGCATTTGTCTATAACAACCAATCAAATTCCTCTTTCTAACCTTTCACGGCTTGAATATGGGTACTAGGGGAATTTTGTTGCCATGAGCAAACCATAAAGCCTTTTTGTTTGTTTGCGAAAATTGTGCAACGATGCATTTTTCGAAATGTAAGCATCCCCTGTATCTGGGATTGGGGGCAAGTCATTGTGCAGTATGTGATCATTTATATGACCTGGTCATCTACTTGTCTCTGTTCTTCTCTATGTAAAGCAGACAGATCATCAGCTGGTTGGAGGGGCCGTCAGGGTTCTGTACATAGCTTTTTGTAGGCATCCCAGGACACTGTCTCCGTTCTCCTCTCAGGAGCCCTCAGTCCTGATGCAGTCCTGATTCAAGCAGTAGGCTGGCTCTTGGGAGGAGTTCTGCAAATATTGCAATGCCTTGATGGATTGGTGTCAGTCTGAAGGAGTGGGTGTTCATGGGAGGCTGTATTTTCATGCAGACCATTCTAGGTAGTGCCTACATGTGATGCTCAGCCTCCATGATTGAAAGAACTGAAATCCAATGAACGGAAGGGGCAGACCAGGTAACGTCAGGCCGGGTAGAAAAGAGGTAGTTAACGCTGGAATTCCTCCAGCAGGAAAAATGAGGCGCCCTCTATCTGACTCTCTGTAGCTTCTAATGCACATTGTGAAAAGCTCAGTGTGCGGTGAAATCCGAGAGTTGGAAATGTCCATGCAGGAGAGAAGCCTGTACAACTTTGCAAGACTAAAGAGAAAGCTGGAGTTCACGTTTTTTTAAATGGTTTATCGTTGAGATTGGCAGAGTTCAGTGGTCGGTAGACGTTTATGTCCGTCTGGTGACCATGGGTGGAGGCTTGGTGACGGACAGGGCAGAGATTGAAACGCGCGCGCGCGCGCACACACACATAGAAGTGCAGCATTTAAGTGCAGCATTCAGAACATTTATTGTATGACAAAAAACAAATTGGCAACTCACATGAAGGTTGTAAAGGCATGTAGAGCATAAGAAATCGAGACATCCAGGGAACCCTATAACTGGGACCTCCAGTCCAGCGATTGTGCAGCACTACCACTGGCCAGGTAGGCATATGAAGCTCAGAGCACTTCCCGGTTGGGAGTAGACTCCAGAGGAACCCACTAAATGGTGGGATGTCTTGGGTAATGGCTACGTGTTTCGAGGTGTTCCTGCCTCTTAGTCAAGCCTCTTGACAAAGGGGCAGGAGCTCCTTGAAATGTGTAGCCACTCCCTGAGGATGTCCCCCGGTGTCTGACATCATCCATTGGGTTGGAGTCTCCTCCTGACCAGGAAGTACTCTGAGCTTTCTATGCCTACCTGGCCAGCGGCAGTGCTGCACAATCGCCGGACTGGATGTCCCGGTTCTAGGGTTCCCTGGATGACCTGATTTCTTATGCTCCATGTGCCTTCACACACTTCATGTGAGTTTCTATCTTGTGCTCATCATACAATAAATGTTTTCATGCTGCACTTTAATGGCGGCCACTCTCTGTCTCTGTGGAGGAGCTGCATCTTGTGAAAGTAAGCTTACCTAGAGTCCACCCCGGTCTTACCTGATAGACTGGTTTATTGGACGGATGGTAATCCCAGTGTTTTTTTTTTTATTTTTTAATTTTTTTTTTTCTCTGCTACATTCACTACCTGCGCCATAAAGACGATTTTTTTTTTTTCAGGGCAGAGATTGAGGCTCATGTATAAGATGCACCCAAGGTAGAGGGCTGGCCAGAAAAGTGCCTGCACCCCAGGGGCTTTGTTAGTCTGACTACTGGTATAACCCTGACATGTTTTCTTTTACAGCTGTGACTTCAGCAAAGAAAAGTCAGGAGAATGTGAGACTTCCTCTTGTGTTTGTTTACCATCAAGCCATAGTAGAATAGATTGTGTGATTTTCAGTTGGACACGCCTTCTTCTGCTAAAGTGTGAGTACTCTGCAACATGAGCCTTGCAAAAATCCCACCGTTCATGTCTAGATATGCTTACAACGGGCCTGTACTGTCAGTGACACTAGGCTCTGTTTACATTAGTGCGGTTTCAGGCGTGACTTGAGTCGCACAGAGCTGCATGACCATGGAAATCACATGGACTGTTTTTTGGTGCGGTTTTTGGGCCCCATAGAATATACAAACCACTTCCAAGTTGCACTACATAATCGGAAAATTGGGTCAAAATCCGATCGCAGCATTGTGAAGCTAGCCTTAGAGCCTGTTCACAAGATGCTTTTAGAAAATGCGTGTTTCCATCAAATCTCATAATGCACTAAAATATTAAATGAGATAAAATCTAAAGTGTATCTAAACTCTTTAAGATATAAAAAGGTAATCTGATGCAGATTACTAGTGTTTGCTGTGGTGGCTCTACATGCTTTCTTTGTTCAAGCTTGTTTTTGTGTTCTTTTTACCCAGCATTCCTGCAGATAACAGTTCCTAGTCCTGAGTGTCTACATCACTCCTCCGCTGTATCTATGGAGGGAGCCATGGTTGTTACCCCAGGCTGCTGCTCTTCTCTTATGGACTCCAAACATCTCTTCATCTCCATTAACCAGGGGGCAAGGCAATTGGTAGTTTGCAGAAGTTGGCTAGGTAGGAAGTGACAAGGACATGGCAAGATCAACAGTATTTTCTTTATGTGCCAAAAATGTTCTTGGCTTAAAGTGGATGTCCTCCTTTCTAAACTCCTGCCATAGGGGTTATCTATAAGGATATAGGTGCCTCCTGCATGTATCTTTACCTGTCAAATGTCTCCCCTCTGTCTGTCTGTTAGGAGACCCAAAAAACTGCAGATTCTGTGGGCGGGTCTGTTGTCTGGAGCTCGGTGGGTGGAGTCGTGATGTCAGTAGACTCCCCGCCCACCTCTACACTCCCCGCCCCCCTTGTCAATATGCATTTTCTCCTGTGTATTTCTTACACTGAACTTCTGCTATGATCTCTAACATCCAGTGAAAAGACAGGAAAGTAACCACATGACTTCAGCATGCCAAATCATGCTGAGGTGTGGAACAGCCAATCCTTGCAGAGATGCTGAAGAAAGGAGTGGGGGAGGGAACCAAAAAATAATGCATGTCTTAGGCTAATGCACGGGATATGTAAATCACCTGTCACTCACAGCAAGGGGGAGGATTTGACAAAGTTTTTCTCTGTTTGTCAAGTTTTATCTCACTGAACAATAAAAGAGAATTGCTCAGAGCTGGATTAACTCTTTGTGGCAAGACTGGGCTCAAATGGGATAGGAATAGGAAATCTTATACTCTACAGTATATCAAAAAAAAAAAAAAAAAAATTAGGTTTACATCCACTTTAAATAAAGAAAACGTTTTCTTTTTCTGTTGTATTGACTTGACTTTGCCCGTTGTGGGTGTTAATAAAAGTTATATTTGAAAAAAAAAACAAACGTATGCAGCCAAGACTGCAAGCTGCAGAATATTGCATTTTTGTTCTTGGTTTTAGTTATGCTTTAACATCTTTCAAGAAGCAACTCGCATGCGGTTTACGTACGTCTTTACATGCCTTTTCGTACTTTTCATTTTCAGATTTTCCAGTCTCCATCTTGCAAGGTGTGTGTTTTTTTTTTTTTTTGTTTTTTGCAATGCATTGCCATTGACAAAAGATGCAGGATGCAGCGCACTGCCCTCTACCATTTTAATTCTTGAAATGTAAGAACGTAGCGCTGGCTAAAATCTTTATTTTTGCTTAGAATAAAGATCATGATTCTCGCAATGTAACATCTTTCACATTATACAAAAAAAAAAGACTAACTTTTTTACAAATTTTTTTTTTTTTTTTCATTAAAGTGTGTTTTTCCAAAAATATTGCATTTGAAAGAATGCTGCGCAAATAATGTGACAATTAAAAAAAAAAATATATATATATTTATATTATATTTTAACACTGTATTTACAAAGCATTTTTTTCATTTTCTTTGTGTGTGTGTGTGTGTGTGTGTGTGTGTGTGTGTGTGTGTGTTTGTTTTTTTTTTTTTTTTTTTTTGTGTTCTAAGTAATTATCTACCAAAAAATACTGATTAAAACTTATAAGCAACAAGTGTCAGAAAACGGTTTAGTCTTTAAGTCATTAAACTGCCCTCATTTACAGACCAAAGTTCATTCCTTTGATCTAACAACGAAATGTTACAATGTTTCTCTTTTATCTCCTCCTAAGCAATGTTGTGATAAACTTGGCAGGCTGCCTGTGTTTGTGTGTGTTTGTTTTTTTTTTTTTTTTTTGGACAGCTGTCGGCTTGTACAGAGAACTCTCTGCACTGAATCAAAGAAATGCTGTATTAAGATCATGAGGGCGTTAAATCTCGATTCTTTACCGATTAATCATGCAGCTCTATAAGAACGTCTATACCCCTTGAAATTTTCCACGTTTTTGTCATGTTACACCCAAAAAATGTAAATGTATATTATGTGATGGACCAACACAAAGTGGCACATAATTGTGAAGTGCAAGGAAAATGATAAATGGTTCAACTGTTTTTTACAAAGATCTGAAAAGTGTGTGACACGTGCATTTGTATAGCGCCCCCCTGAGTCAATACTTTTTGTAGAACCGCCTTTCACTGCAATTACAGCTGCAAGTCTTTTTGGGGATGTCTCTACCAGCTTTGCACATCTAGAGAGGGACATTTCTGCCCATTCTTCTTTGCAAAATGGCTCAAGCTCTGTCAGATTGGATGGAGAGCGTCTGAACAGCAATTTTCGAATCTTGCCACAGATTCTCAATTGGATTTAAGTCTGGACTTTGACTGGGCCATTCTAACACATGAATATGCTTTGATCTAAACCATTCCATTGTAGCTCTGGCTGTATGTTTAGGGTCGTTGTCCTGCTGGAAGGTGAACCTCCGCCCCAGTCTCAAGTCTTTTTACAGACTCTAACAGGTTTTCTTCTAAGATTGCCCTGTATTTAGCTCCATCTATCTTCCCATCAACTCTGACCAGCTTCCCTGTCCCTGCTGAAGAAAATGATGCTACCACCACCATGTTTCACGGTTGGGATGGTGTGATCAGGGTGATTGGCAAAAAACCAACACTGCACCACATAGCATTTTGCTTTTAGGCCAAAAAGTTCAATTTTGGTCTCATCTGACCAGAGCACCTTCTTCCACATGTTTGTGTCCTCCACATGGCTTCTCGCAAACGAGACTTCTTATGGCTTTGAACAATGTCTTTCTTCTTGCCACTCTTCCATAATGGTCAGATTTGTGGAATGCACGACTAATAGTTGTCCTGTGGACAGATTCTCCCACCTGAGCTGTGGATCTCTGCAGCTCCTCCAGAGTTACCATGGGCCTCTTGGCTCTTCTCTGATGAATGCTCTCGTTGCCCGGCCGGTCAGTTTAGGTGGACGGCCATGTCTTGGTAGGTTTGCAGTTGTGCCATACTCTTTCCATTTTCGGATGATGGATTGAACAGAGCTCCGTGAGATGTTCAAAGCTTGGGATATTTTTTTATAACCTAACCCTGCTTTAAACTTCTCCACAACTTTATCCCTGACCTGTCTGGTGTGTTCCTTGAACTTTTTATGATGTTTTGTTCATGAAGGTTCTCTAACAAACCTCCTGAGGGCGTCACAGAACAGCTGTAAATATACTGAGATTAAATTACACAGAGGTGGACTCTATTTACTAATTGGGTGACTTCTGAAGGCAATTTGTTCCACTAGATTTTAGTTAGGGGTATCAGAGAAAAGGGGGCTGAATACAAATGCACGCCACACTTTTCACATACTTATTTGTAAAAAAATTTGAAAACCATTTAGGGCCCTTTCACACTTGGGCGGCGTCGGCGGTAAAACGCCGCTATTGTAAGCGGTGCTTTACCGTCCGTATTCGGCCGCTAGCGGGGGTGGTTTTACCCCCCCGCTAGCGGCCGAGAGGGTTAAAAACCACCGCAAAGTGCCTCTGCAGAGGCGCTTTGCCGGCGGTATAGCCGCGCTGTCCCATTGATTTCAATGGGCAGGAGCGGTGAAGGAGTGGTATACAACGCCGCTCCTTCACCGCTCCAAAGATGCTGCTAGCACAGTGGTTCTCAACCCTGGTCCTCAGGACCCACTAACAGGCCAGAATTTAAGTATTACCTTGGGGAGATGCAGACTAGAATACTGCAATCACTGAGCAGCAAATGATATCGCCTGTGATCTATTTCAGTTATCCTGCAAACCTGGCCTGTTAGTGGGCCCTGAGGATAGGAGTTGAGAACCACTGTGCTAGCAGGACTTTTTTTTTTCCCGTCCTGCCAGCGCACCGCTCCAATGTGAAAGCCCTCGGGGCTTTCACACTGGAGACACAGCAGCGGCACTTTCGGGTCGGTTTGCAGGCGCTATTATTAGCGCAATAGTGCTTGCAAACCGCCCCAGTGTGAAAGGGCCCTTAGCATTGTGTCCAAAGTCGCATGACAAGTCGCTCTAGTGGGAATGGAGCCTGGAGTCGGGTTCAGCTGATGATGGCAGAATACTGACAGATGAGGGCAGAGGGAAACCAACCCTGACTATGGCGCTCTACCCGGCCCCCCTTCCTAGTACAATTGGATTAGCATGGCAGCCAGGGAACTAGCATTTTAAGAAGAAATCTGCATTCACATACTTCCTCAGTACAGGTTCCCTTTAAGGATTCAGCCCTGCCCGGTTCCCTTTTTTGCGGTTTTGTGTGTGTGTGTGTGTGTGTGTGTGTGTGTGTGTGTGTGTGTTTGTGTGTGTGTTTTTTTTTTTTTTTTTTTTTTTTTTAAATATTTTTGAGAAGTAAATTTCTTCCCTTTTTCACATAAAAATGAAGTATAGATTTTTACTTCTCTGTAGAGTAGGCTATTGCTCACGCTATGCTTCAGGTTAGTGAAAAATGACCACTTTTGTAATGAAGGACATGGGGGGGCTCCCCCTGGAGGGGGGTCATGTGGCGAATGACACTGTGCTGGTCACATGTCCTCTGCCGACGGCACTTGAGGGAGTCAAGTTTAGAAAAAGCAAGCCAGTCAGTAACTGTGCTGGACTCTGATCCTCCCCATGGTGGAGACATTGGGCTTGATTTACCAAAACTGGAGGGTGCAAAATCCTGGTGCAGCTCTGCATGGAAACCAGTCCGCTTCCAGGTTTTATTGTCAAAGCTTAACTGAACAAGCTGAAGTTGGAAGCTGACTACCATGCACAGCTGCAAAAGATTTGGCGCACTCCAGTTTTAGTAAATCCACCCCAATGTATAATACACATTGCAAGATTGGAAAGTGCTTTCACCCTCCTAGCTACACAGTGTGGCAGGGGCACCTCGATTACCAGACTAGCTCAGCAAGTTAGAAAAAATCTTGGCAGGTAAAACGATTCACGCTTATGTATTTTAACCAATTGCATCAGCTTTTTTCTAAAAGAAAAAAAAAAAAAAAAAATTACTTGGAAACTTCAAACCTATATATTTTCTGAAAGCAGAAGCCTGGAGAATAAAATGGTGGCAGTTGTAATTTTTTTTATTTTATTTTTTGTCATTCAGCATTTGCGCAGCTGTTAATCAGACCCATATTTCAAGAAAAAAATCCACTAAAAAACAATTTAAGCACATACAAAAACAATATAATACCCATTTTTTTCGTACAATATAAAAGATGAGGTAGTGTTGAGTAAATGGATACCAAACCTGTCAAGACACCACATGTGCTGCAAAATGGAGAAAAACTGCAGTACCTAAAACTTTTTAATGAGTGATGCTTTAAAATCTTTTAGGCTACTTTCACACTGAGGCGTGCGGGCGCTGGCGGTACAGCGGCGCTAAATATAGCGCTGCTTTACCGTCGTTTTAGCCCCGCTAGCGTCCGAAAAAGGGCTAAAACCGCCCGCTGCAGCGGCGCTTTGCGGGTGAGTTTGCAGCCGCTGCTCCATTGTTTTCAATGGGAAGGGGCGCTTTAGGAGCGGTAAATACACCGCTCCTACAGCGCTCCAAAGATGTGGCTTGCAGGGCTTTTTTGACCGCTCTGCAAGTGCACCGCTGCAGTGTGAATGCCCTTGGGGCTTTCACACTGGAGTGCATTTAGCAGCCCTTTTGGGGCGCTTTGCAGGTGCTATTTTTAGCACTTTAGCGCCTGAAAAGCGCCTCCAGTGTGAAAGGAGCCTTACAGGTTTTAAATTTAGAGTTAACCATGAATTATTGCTCTCGTGCTGACGTTCGCGGCAATACCAGCACAATTGCGGTTTGCATACACTACATATGGGCCCTACATACATATTTGCATTCTCATGTATGCGTAGGGGATAGAGATGGAGGTGTGTTTTTTTTATTTATTTTATTTTTATTTTTTTGTTACACAATTTTTATTATATATATATATATATATATATATATATATATATATATATATATATATATATATATATATATATATATATATATATATATATATATATCCACCATGCGATAGGAATATGTAGAATAGTAAATTGGATAATATATATATATATATATATATATCTATATATATATATCTCTTTATTAATTATAATTTTTTTTTTTTTTTTTTCTCCCAATTTACTATCCTACATATTCCTATCACATGGTGGGAAACTGGTCCCACTATGTGATAGTATTGGCAGATGTCTGTTTTTGGCGATAATAGGGTTTTAAACCTTGTCTCCCCTGTCCTCCACTGCAGCTAATCAAGTACAGCTCCTGCTAGTAGCCAGGGAATGAATGAACTGAAGTTGACAGCAATCAAATGCTTGTTGCTTCTGGCTTTATTCCTGTTCCTTGATCTCCTCTGCTCTCGCTGTTTGACCAGTTTACTGCGGTCCTGGGCCCCCCCAGAGGAACGGAGAGCTTGGGAACCACCTTCGGCAGTGGTGAAGACCATTCTCACTAGCGTAAACGTGATTAGGAGGCTGTAGAGCCACCCGGATCACTTTTCTTGAACAGCCAATTTTACGGCTTAAAAAAAAAAAAAAAAATAAGATACCAAACTCATGGTTGCAGTTTTAACCACTTGAGGTTTTAAAACTAGATAATCATCAGATGTGCAGTTATGATCTGCTGGGGTGTACATTTGTGGTCAGAGATTTGCCTGTACACAGGCACTTGGGTCACCCAGAAGTTCATGCCAATAAAGGAATGGCATAGACCCTCAAATTCCAGATATCTCTGTATGAACAAATTCTGATTTATGGTTTTGTCATTTGTCCGGTTGACTCCTCTTGTGTGGCTGGGCAGGTGAGTGTGCCAGTTGTTGTGAGATTTTAGCCAGATTGGGCGATGGCCGTGTCATCCACAACAGCTTTGGCCAGCATCTAAATCAGGAGTGTCAAACCTTTTAATTTAATTTTAGGGCTGCATCAGCATTATGGTTGTCCTCAAAGACGGTTGCATCTGTAGGAGTAGATGTCCAGAGCACCCCACCTGCCCTTTTACATGAGATTTTAGGAGCCCCACCACCATCAGAAGTCAAGTTTCCCCCCCCCCCCCCCATTCCCTTTGGTCATAGTGCACTCCCTACACTTTGTACTGCTGACAAAATATAGGGGTTAAGTTGGGAAGCAGAAAGTGCAGGGTCTGGAGGAGGACCAGAGGAGGGCTGGAGTCGGCTGCCTGAATCTGTTGAATGCTGAGACGAGGAGGAGCAGGATCTGTTGGAGGAAGTCTGTCTTCCTCTCTGCTGCCAACTGCTGAGATGGGAGGGGGGCAGAGACGAGCCTCTTCGCAGCTGCACAGAGAAGCGTCGATTCTGGCAGAGAAGTTCTGTTGTCCTCTCTACTGCAGAGACGAGGGGGGGAGGTGTGAGGGCCACATGAAATGGCCTGGTGGGCCGGTGTTCTGTCGAATTGGCCAACTCGCCAGAAACTCCAACCACCTCACTCCCGTGTGTATCATCAGTAATTGGAGATTTCAATGAATTGCTGTTTGGACACAACACCAGAAGCCGAATACAGTCCAGTACAGGAAGATTTTGCTGTTTTGACACAACAGCGGCTAACGAGGACAAAGTTGTCGCCACCACACAGGCGGCCATTTTGTTGGTTATCAGTGAGTAGCAATCTCTGCTCATAATATCATGCAGCGGACTGTATTCGGTTGCCGGTGTCGTGTCCAAACAGCAATTTGTCAATTTCGAATTATTGATGGCTTAAAGCAGTGGTTCTCAACCTGGGGGTCGGGACCCCTTCGGGGGTCGAATGACTATTTGCCAGGGGTCACCGAATCCTGGGCTGTTCCTGAAGCCCGCACCGCTCTCCCAGCCTTTTTGCCGCTGCCCAACAGGGCTGTTCCTGGAGCCTGTGGCCGCACCAGCTGGGCTGCCCACTCAGCCTCTTCGCAGCCGCCCATTCAGTTCACGGCATGGCTGGGGGGCAGAGACTGGAGGTCAGCTGACTGGTAAGGAATGTTTAGTGGGAGGGGCTGGTGGAGACCCTATCTCCTGATTTCGGCATAGGTGTCACTGCTGCGAGACACCACAAAGCTGAAGACACAGTGAAGCCGGAGTCACAGTGAGTAACGCTACCTGTGATTAAAAGTCCCCACTACAATTCTCAGATCAGCAGATGACCTTGATCAAGAGCACCTAAGTTGGCTGATCAGAACTCCCCCCAGCACTGCCACTCATCTCAAATCCCTGCCACTCATCCTATTCCCCCCGCCCCCCCACCAAGGAGTAAGAGAAGGAATAAAAATAGAGAATACATGGAAGGGAGAGGAAAAGATGGGCAGGAACAAAGAAAAAGAGAATAAGAGAACAAGAAACACAGCTAGAGAGAGAAACGGGGGGGGGACAAGAAATTTGGATAGAGAGAGATCTAAATCCTAAAATGTACCATAGGGGTTTAAATACTGTACGAGTGGAAGGGACTCGGAGCGCTAAATCCGTGGGTTAAGGGCGCAAATTACTTGTCTTGCCTTGGGTGCTGACAACCCACGCTACAAAAATTTTACTGTTGGGGTCCCCACAACTTGGGAAATTTTATCAAGGGGTCACGGCACTAGAGAGGTTGAGAACCACTGGTTTAAAGAAACCGGAAGTGAGGTGGTTGGAGTTTCTGACGAGTTGGCTAATTTGACAGAACGCTGGATTTGGTCATTGTGTTTGACACATGTGACCTAAATGAAAAATGGTACGGGATACTTTTTTGATTTTGTGTGTGTGCGGTGTGGTGTGTTTTTTTTTTTTTTTTTTTTTTTTTTTTTTTTTTCTCCTTTTTGATATGAGATTGTTACCTAAAAAGTGACCAGGTAGCTACCTATTCACCCGTTTCCGCTCCACCTTGGTAAGCACGCATGTAAACGGCTTGACAATGGGAGCCGAAGAGACAATAGATGTAGAAATTCACTTTGGCGTTCTTTTATGAAGCTGTGACTTCCCCCTCTCATTCAGCCCGGCTCTATTAATAAAAAATACAATCCCCGCTCAGTTACAGTTCAGCAGCCGAGCGCCTCCTGAGTGTATTCCACACCGAGCAGCTCTTAAAGGGGCCGCTGCTCACCAACCCATGTGGTCTGAATATCCCACTACAGGTTTGGTTTGAGTCAGTAATGGCTTGCATGGTTTTTTCCATGCTGGGTGACTCTGTAGAGTGGTGGTCAGGAACTGAGCCACAAAGCTGAATTACATATACATAAACAAATTGTCTTTGCATTTTGTGAGTCACACCCCTGCCACACTGCATAGCTGGCAGGTGACGTCACTATTTACTGCTGGAGCTTCCTGTGCCAGCTGCCTGCTCATCCATCTATGAGAGTCCTGACACTGCTGAGGTCATCCCTGTCCTCTTCTCCCTCTGTAAGCTGTAGGGTCACCTTTTTCCCTGCTGCCCCCAGTGCGTGAAAACATGGCGGATCGGCTAAGCCATGGGATTCAGTAGAGCCCCAGTTGGCTGCATAAACTCCTCCGTCTTTTGTCTGTCTGATGTCTGCTGTGAGATTAAGGGAAGCTTATAGAAAAATGGAGTTCATATAGCTATAAAACTTTTTTTCTAAAATACATATTTTAATGAGTAACAATGCCTATTATAAATGTGTTTATTGAGGCATTCAGAGACCTAATAAAAGTGATATTAAACCTTTTTATTAAAATGACAAAACATGTCCTACTTACCTGCTCTGTGCAGTGGTTTTGCACAGAGCAGCCTGGATCCTCCTTTTCTTGGGTCCCTCACCGGCGCTCTGAGCTCCTGCCCCCACAGGAAGCAGCTTTCTATCACTTTACTGTTAAAAATAAGTGTAAAATGCAAAACTTTCCCCCCTTCTCATGTATCCTTACTGTGAAGGAATGCAGGGTGTAGCAAGATGGCGGCGACGAACCGTTACTTCCGTTACACAGTCTGACGGGTCGTCTAATCTGACAAAATAGTGGAGAGGTATCAGAACTCCTATCACGTTTTTATTGCTGGCTGGGGGATTCACCCTCTATTTGTCCTGTTTACCATTACCATAATCAAAAGTGAAAGTAAAAGGAAAATTTTAAAGTGATATTAAAAAAAACATATTATACTTACTAGCTGTATGTAACAATATTGCACACAGCAGTCGCTTGCCACCTTTTCTGGAAGTCTCCCCCCGCCCCCTCCTCCTCCATAGGGAGGCCAGATGCTTTAGGGACAACTGTGCGCACACTCCCGAGCTGGGCTGTGTGCGTCCATTGATGCGCGCGCGCACACACAAGTAATCAACCCCCCCCCGCCCCCCCCGCTCCCTCCTCACAGGAGTTTGACAGCAGCAGGAGCCTATGGCTCCCGCTGTTCTTGGTGTCTCCTGTGAGACCAGGAAGTGAGAGGGGCTGTAGCCAGGGCAGTGGTTGTGCAGTGATGGGTGTCAGGAAAGTGTTTTTAGGGAGGGGGTTGGGGGGGGGGGGTAGAACAGTTTATGGGGAATTTGATTTTACCTTTTTTTTTTTTTTTTTTATTCAGAGAATTCATTAGGCTACTTTCACAGTGAAAGCGCCGCTCGCTATTGCAAACGTTTTTAGTGGCACTTTTTGCGATGCTTTTCGGCCGCTAGCGGACCGGTTTTTACCCCCCCCCCCCAAAAAACAGGGTAAAAGCGTCAGTTTTACGGCGCTTTCAAAGCACTGCCCATTCATTGCAATAGAGAAAGTTTGATTCCACCCAGGTAAACCTAAGTTGTTGCCAGCATCCCTAAACATTAGGCCCATACAAAGAAGGTACTCCCCCAATATACACATAGGGACTTTAGGGGTGTTTTCGGAGCTCTAAATACAGCGCTCCCCACCTGCCCCAAAGATGCTGCTTGCAGGACTTTTTGTAGCGTCCCGCAAGCGCACCGCTCCAGTGTGAAAAAACGCACTGCAATAAATAGGCAGTTTTCAGGCGCTTAGCAGAGGCTATTACTAGCGCTAAAGCGCCTGAGAACCAACCCAGTGTGAACGGGGTCTTAAGGTAAAACTTTTTGAATTTAGAACCACTTTAACAAAAGCTCCACATTTTAAAGGGAACTGATTGTTTTTAAAAAGGACAGCTTGTGAGTGTGGGAACTCGGTAATGATTTCAGTGACTCATTATTGTAAATCCTGAACCGACTTATTGATTTTTCTTAATGTGAGCGAGCCTGTTCTGCAAATGCTAAAATACAGCTTCAGCTGCCATTAGCTGTGACATTAGACGGTGAGGTTGGCTATAGCATAGCCGCAAGAGTGGTTAGTGGTTAAGATGTATTTAACGCTTTCCTGTATTACTCTTCGATTCTGGAGCTCCTATTGTTTCTCAGCTTTGAAAGGTCTGTAAAGTGGTTTCAAAGAAATTTTTTTTTTTTTTTTTTTTTTTTTTTCCCCTTCATGCATGAAGGTTAAAATCCCCTCTCTGGGTGCAGTTCTCCCCCTAGCCCCCCTTTATACATACCAATCTTGGTCCAGCAAAGTGCATTAGAGCAGTTGGTCTCCCTCTCCCTCCTTGACTCACACAGCAGTGGGAACCATTGGCTCCTGCTGCTGTCTATCACAGCCAGTGAGCCAATGAGGAGAGAGCAGGGGGCAGGGCCAAGCCGCACTCTGAGTGAATAGGCAATGTCCATTCACAGGAGCGCAGCTCAGGAGGCTTGCTACACTCGGCAGGGGGGGAGGAGCCCGGACCACTGGCGGAGGGGGGGGGCCAAAAAGAGGAGGCTTGGGGCTGCGTCAATAGCTCGCTCATCAACACAGGCCCTTAAGTTGGCCATACGCTAGATTTATGAATTGATGTACAAACACTCTTATTAGTACATTTGATGTCGTTCAAGGGTACTCGAAAATGTGCTTTCTATATTAGATTTTCGAATGATTGACATTTCCCAAACAAAAACTACATTCTTGGGTAGAAGATCGTTCATTCAAGAAAAATATTCCATCCTGCTGTGAAAATTCAAATCTTCAGAACACTGTGGCCAGCTTCATACTGGGGGGGGGGGGGGGGAAATTTGTGTTCCTGAGCCACGGGATTTTGTTGCCTTTTTTAAAGTGGTATTAAAGCGGAGCTCCACCCAAAAGGGAAGCTCTGCTTGTCTTGTTTGCCTCCAACCCCCCCCTTCCTTCCCCTTCTGCTGCCACATTTGACACCTTTTTGAGGGGGAAGTGGGTACCTGGCTTTGACAGGTACCTGCTCCCACTTCCTGCTGACTTCACCGCAACAAACCCAGTCGTAAGTTCTGCGCCCCCCCCCCCCGTCCTCTTTCCCCCACCACTGGGCTATTCACAAAGCTCAACGTGCTTCGCTCATCCGCAGTAGGGAACCGGCTGTGAAGGTCTCCCTAAGCCGAGATGGCAGTGGCAGCACCCGAGGGCCGATTGAAAAACCGGCTCAGGTGAAAACACCACTGCATTCGTGTGCTGAATATTAAAAGTCGGCAGCTACAGTATTTGTTAGAAATAATAAAATAAGGGGTAATTGGTGCTACCTAAAGATAATGGAATTAAGACTTATTTGAGGGTATATATGTGTGGCCTTACAGTGGCATACAAACTTATAATGTACAGACGTAAAAATGTGTAAGCTCAAAAACAATCGAGGCTTATAAACTCAAACAATGCATGTATAGCCCCCTAGGCAATAGCATGCTGCAAGTTCCCGTGTTATTCCTATTGCTTATGTGACCTTATTAAGAAGAAAGCGCCTCATGAGATTAAGCTGCATTCATATAAGTATCACCTGTATGTTCAAATTTCAATATAGATTACAAAAACTTAAACTTAAAAAATACCGTGAAAAATATATAAGACCGCAGTATTGTGGACACACTGTGGTACTGTGACTCTATTTATGTGACATGTGCAAAATAAAGTCCATATATAAACATGTGAATAATAGTCCGTATATTGTACATATAATCCTCTTCAAATGATGTGACAAAAATTGAATGGTGACTTGGGTGCTCTCAATATCTTCTAGTGACTCTGTGCTCCCCTCCAGGGTCCCCACTCACCAGATCCACTCGCCCCCACAGGGGCAGTGCACATATAGATGCAATCAATGCGATTGTTTGCCCATAGTTGTTACGATATCCAGGGTAGATGTCCGCCTTCAGATAGTGTGGTATATTCTGTGGTTGGTTCCCAAAATTACGGCCCATTTAACTTTAGTGCCCTCTTGCTAGTCTGTTTCTGACTTAAGCTGCTGACTTTAATTTTTTTTTTTTCTGAAGGAGCCTGAAGCTCCTCTTTAAACCCAAAAGCAAACATTTTATTATATTACAATGTGATGACTGCGTTTGTTTGTTCTTCTCTTTTTTTTTTTTTTTTTTTTTTTTTTTTTTTTTTTTTTTTTAAAAAAAAGCTTCCTTTCATTTATTTTCAACAGATGAGACAAACCATTTACCACTGACAAGGGGGTGCTTACAATGTTCAGCATTTATTTATTTTTGCAAGACCTTTATCCCAAAATGAAGAAAAAAACACTTCTGTAACTGCTTATAAAGTGTAAGCTCTAACGAGCAGGGCCCTCTGATTCCTCCGGTATTGATTTTGTATTGTAACTGTACGGTCTGCCCTCATGTTGTAAAGCGCTGTGAAAACTGTTGGCGCCATATAAATCCTGTATAATAATAATTACCTGGAGTTTGGCTTCAATTTGTTAGTGTATCTAAATCCGTACATCTTACACTCCCCTCCCTCCAGACTGACAATGCTGCTGTTTTTAGCTTTGCCGCTGTGCTCCTTCATCCAGAGTGGGTGCGCTCTAATACAGGAAGTGTGTTACTGGCCAGATCATCGGGTGAAAAGAGAGGGGGGGGGGGGAGCCTAAAAAAAAAAAATATGACATTTTTGGGGTTGGATTTAATACAGCTTTAAGAGAGGTTTCCGCGTGGTCACACGGCCAATATGTCGCCGGCCTGTAGTACATATGTAACGTGTGTCTGCTAGTGTGTGTGAGTCATACTCTGCATCTACACAAGGGATTCTTCCTCCTACTCCCTACTCCTCCCTCTCGTCTTCATCCTCTGATTTCATTACCGCTCATGGACGATCCCGCTCCGATGACTAGAACGTCAGGAATGCTGAACAGCGAGGAGAGCGGACGTCTTCTGAACACTGAGAAATTTCTCATAAGGCAGCTGAGATAAACTCACTGACATGTTGGATAGCTAGGAATACTGTAGGGTGATTCATTAAAAAATAGATTACTGGAATATGGTTCCCATTCTTAGCCCCGGTTCACATTGGTACGATTTGACATGTCAAATTGGCGGCAATTTCCGGCAATGGCACCGTCCAAATCGGTACATCAATGTGTTTGCGGCGCCGCACCAATTTCAAAAAGTAGGTTCTGTACTACTTTTTGCGATTTCGGGGTGCGATTTATTTTATTTATTTTTTTCCCATTGACATCTGTGCAGAAACCCGCCCAGATGTCTGAAATCGGGACTGACATGCAGGAATGAAATCGTGCGAGTTCAGCCGAACTCGCACAGCTTCATTCCTGCAGCTCTGTATGAACCAGGGCTTAAAGATGGAAATATCGCACATTCTCGAGGTGTTCGTGTTACTGCCTGAAGGTCCCTTTTTTTTTTTTTTTTTTTTTTTTTTTTTTTTAAAGCTGAAATTCTAGTACAGCAATTTTTACAACGTAAGGACCTAATGTAGGTATGTATGTGCCATACCAGTGGGACCCCCGTGGAAATTCGAAATCGATTTACTAGAGACCGCTATTACAGTGATTTTAATTTTTTTTTTTTTTTTTTTTTTTTTTTTTTTTTATTTCAGGTACTTGTATAGCGCCGTCAATGTACGCAGCGCTTTACATATACATTGTACATTTCACATCAGTCCCTACCCTCAAGGAGCTTACAATCTAAGATTTCTGCTAGCTTCTGGGTCCCTGTGCCGCACTGCTGCCATGATGCTTAGTGAACACAGGAGGTCACTTGCTCCACACAGGCGCCATTCAGAAAACACACTGCATTTTTTCAGTGAATGTAAAGCCTTCTCTGATTGGGCGAGGTGGATAGGCAGGCGGTGATCATGATATCCACCTTGTTCAATCAGAGAACACTTTGCATTTATTGAGAACATTTCAAAGGGGTTGATTTACTAAAACTGGGGAGTGCAAAATCCGGTGCAGCTGTGCAGAACAAACCAATCCGCTTCCAGGTTTTTTTTTTTTTTTTGTCAAAGCTTAAAGCGTAACTCCACTTTTGTTGAGAAACAAACATTCCCCTCTGAGTGATCTCTGTACATTGCAAGGATTATAACAAACTTTGCTTTTGATTGTGAAAAAAAACAACAACTTTGTTGCAGATTCCTACCTTTTTTATTATTCTGAAGAAATCCCTGTGTGTTTGTCTGTGCCTCTGTTCTGAGTGGGTCCAATGGGAGGGGTTTCATAATTGGGTGTGCAGCTGAAGGGCACGAATGAGGAAATCTGCTGGGCCTGCATACCTTTTTAGATGTGTTCCTATTGACAGTAGCTCTCAAAAAAAGACATTTTTGTTGCAGGGGATGCCTGAAATCTGTTTTTGTATCTTGGGCAGACTTCTGGGAAAATTGGTGAGTCAATCACACAAGCAGGAAATTGTTTCTGGGGAGTGGTCAGTACACATTCTGAGAACAACTCCAGATAGCCATATTGCAATGTATTCTCAGAAAAAAAAAAAAAAATGTGTGTATGTGTATGTGTGTGTATGTGTGTATATATATATATATATATATATATATATATATATATATATATATATATATATATATATATATATATATATATATATTTGGATACAGCCCTGTCAGATTTTATTTTGCCATCTGTGTGCCATTGTGAAGATTTCCCTTCACTTCCTGTCCCATAGCCAAAGAGGAAGTGAAAGGAAATTTCTACAAATTAAGGGGATTGATTGGGGACTCCCAGGTCACCATAACTAATGTCCCCATTGGAAGATTTCCCCTCTATTTACTTTTTTGGGGACAACCCAAAATTTGGGATTTTCGTGCGATGTTGTACCCAAACAAAATTGACGACTTTTTTTTTTTTTTTTTTTTTTTTTATTCCCCCACAAATAGAGCTTTATTTTGGTAGTATTTGATCGCATCTGCGTTTTTTTTTTTTTTTTTTTTTTTTTTTGCGCTGTAAACAAAAACAGAGCGACAATTTTGAAAAATCAACATATTTTTTACTTTTTCCTATAATGAATATCCCCCAAAAATATATAAACATTTTTTTTTTCTTCCGTTTTTAGGCCGATATGTATTCTTCTACATATTTTTGGTAAAAAAAATCCCAATAAGTGTATATTGATTGGTTTGCGCAAAAGTTATAGCGTCTACAAACTATGGGATATATTTATGTAATGGCAGCGATCTGTGATATTGCGGCAGACAAATCGGACACCTAACTGACACTTATTTGGGGAACCAGTGACACTAACACATTGATGAGTGTTAAAAATATTCACTGTCACTGTGCTAATGACACTGGCTGGGAAGGGGTTAACATCCGGAGCAATCAAAGGGTTAAATGTGTGCCTAGCTGGTGTTTGTGTAGTGTTGTTGCTTTTACTAGGGGAAGGCGTGGTTTCATGTTCCCGCTTTGCAGGAACATGAATTCCATTATTTGCTACAGGTTATTTGATCCGTTTCACTGCCTTAGTAATTGGGGAAATCCTGAAAACATGACCTGTTGGGGGGCGCCTTGAGGACTGGCGTTGAGAAACACTGAGTTGGAAGCTGATTGGCTTACCATGCACAGCTACACGAGATTTTGCACTCTCCTGTTTTAGTAAATCCACCCCAATGTGTTCTCCAAATAGCACCCATGCTGAGCGGGGGGCCTCCTGTATTCATTAAAGTGGTTCTAAAGCCTTAAGGTGTGTTACCCTAATGCTTTCTATTTAAGGTGTGTTACCCTAATGCTTTCTATTTAAGGTGTGTTACCCTAATGCTTTCTATTTAAGGTGTGTTGCCCTAATGCTTTCTATTTAAGGTGTGTTGCCCTAATGCTTTCTATGCATTAAAGTGGAGTTCCACTCAAAAGCGGACGTTCTGCTTGTCTGCCCCCCTCCCTCTCTCCACTGCCGCATTTGGCACCTTTTGGGGCTGAGGGTCTTTTTAGAGGGTACCTGGTTTTGACTGAGCGGAAAGTTCAGGATCTGGGCTGCTGCTCTGTGCAAAGCCATTACATAGAGCAGGTAAGTAGAACATGTTTGTTATTTTAGTTAAAAAAAAAAAAAAAAAAAAACCCCGAAGGTTTAATATCACTTTAGGCAGCAGTGCAGCGTCTTGGTTGGCAGGGGGACCTGGAAGTTGGCGGCAATCGCTGTAATATCGATGTCTACAGTGATTTCTAACTGCAGCAAAGAGAAATAAAAAAAAAATTTAAAAATCCAAGCTGGAGTTCTGCTTTTAAGTTAAATAATTGCGGCCCACAGAATGGTGGCTGTTTATCAAGGAGGGATATGTAAGTAGATTGTGCTGGTGGCTTGGGGCCGTGGATGATTCACGTGTCCTGTATACCGTACACTGCGTATGCCTTCCAGATGTGAAATATGAATGAGGGTTTTGCAATTTTTTTGTTTTAGCTGCTCAGTTCTCCGAAAAACACTTAAACCCCAACTGTGATGTATGTAATAAGACCGCATAAATCTTTGGCAGCTCATTGTGGGCTTTTTTATTTTCTTAGCGTAAATGTATTAATCATAGGAGCCCAGGATAACCTTCTTCTTCTTTTTTTTTTTTTTTCTCAGTGCCAGTGAGGGTTAAACTAACATGAGCATTAAAAGTGATAGTAAACAGAGAAGTGTCAATTGCAATAATTCATTCACAAAAAAACCTATATATCATGCCACTGTGTGGTGTGTTTGTGGTTATTATTTTATTTTTTTTTTTTTTTCTTGAATCCTCCAAATACATTATTGCTGTTGTGCTATTGTGTGATCACATGATCTGCCCCTGGTCTTTGGCATCTATAGGGGAAAGATCCTTGGGATCTATTTACTGTGCTGATGTATGCTCTCTACTTCTCTACTGTATGAGTTTAAGTCGCATGATAAAGAAAAAAAAAGTTTCAGAAGAGATATATATATATATATATATATATATATATATAATTTTTTTTTTTTTTTTTTTTTTTTTTTTTTGTTTACCTGAATTTAAAAAAAAAAAATGGTTTTGGTGACTTCCATGGCACCAGCCTTTCTCCCAAGCAATGACTGAGTGGCCAGGACACAGTGTCATTCATTGCTATTGTGCTGGCAGTCGGCTGGACCACATCGTGGAAATTCCTTGACACTCATCCAGGGCCACCCCAGCATTCAGGGACCTGCTCCGCCTCCCATCCCCTGGCCGCACCTGCTCCGCCTCCCATCCCCTGGCCGCACCTGCTCCGCCTCCCATCCCCTGGCCGCACCTGCTCCGCCTCCCCATCCCCTGGCCGCACCTGCTCCGCCTCCCCATCCCCTGGCCGCACCTGCTCCGCCTCCCCGTCCCCTGGCCGCACCTGCTCCGCCTCCCATCCCCTGGCCGCACCTGTCCGCCTCCCCATCCCCTGGCCGCACCTGCTCCGCCTCCCCATCCCCTGGCCGCACCTGCTCCGCCTCCCCATCCCCTGGCCGCACCTGCTCCGCCTCCCCATCCCCTGGCCGCACCTGCTCCGCCT
The DNA here is from genome assembly GCA_037952835.1 of Lithobates septentrionalis. NCBI lineage: Eukaryota > Metazoa > Chordata > Amphibia > Anura > Ranidae > Lithobates > Lithobates septentrionalis. The sequence continues at coordinate 369,729 of JBBDGP010004217.1, read as the reverse complement.
CCCCATCCCCTGGCCGCACCTGCTCCGCCTCCCCATCCCCTGGCCGCACCTGCTCCGCCTCCCATCCCCTGGCCGCTTAGGCAAGAATATGAGGTAGCACACGGGATGCAGGCCTCTGCTGTGAGAGGGGCTTTTGTGTGAAGGGGGGGACTCTGATGTGAAGAATGATGGGGGGTTTCTGATCTGAAGTTTTCTTGGCACGTATTTGTAAATTTTAATTTATAATACTTCATTTTTTTTTTTTTTTTTTTTGCTCACAAATATTTGTAAAATACCAGATGTAGCCCTCATAATGAAAAGTTTGGAGAGCCCTGGTCTAGGGGATAGAGGCACAGGCAGGATTACTTAAACTATTCCCTAATCCTGCCAGCTCCGGTACTGCCCTCTTCTCTCTTCGCTCCGGTCTGTAGGTGGTCCCTTAGGCTATTTAACCCTGTATTGTATGTGGTGGGGGGCATGCAAGTGCAGCCCCTAGACCATAACAAGCAAAACCTGCAAGGCAAAGGCCTAGCTCATTATGAAATGCTTACCTTTAGAACGATGCCCACACTACGCGCACACACACACACGTCCGACATCTTTCCCGGAGGTGCTTCCGGGTTCACCGGCTCCGCCACTGTGATTCGCCGGAGCAGCGATGACGTCGGTCACGGCACGGGTCCTGAAGAAACGGCATGAGCAGGCTGTTCTTTCAGGTGCGCATGCGCTGATGACAGAGGCAGCGTAATATAGTAAATATCTCCTAAACAGTGCAAGTTTAGAGGATATTTACAGTACCTGCAGGTTTGGTTGTACTTCTGCGGATCACAGGCATGCAGTTAGTTCTGCACTCCTGTGACTCATTTTCAGCCAGCAGTGGGCTAAAACCCACTGCAAGCTGACCTCACAGGGCCAGTCCAGGCTGGGGTAAGATTGTGACCAAATGGTCAGGATCCACCCAGGAGCCAGAACTGGCACCTGGCTCAGCCTCTTTGTGATACACTGAGAGCCTGAGCCAGCTCTCCGGTGATCGCTGGAGAGGCAGAGCAGACAGTGGTGACTGACAGTCACGGGGTCTCTGCTCAGAGCGGAGGGGAGAACTGAGCGATCAGTGGTGTTTGATCGCTCAGTTCTCTTAGCCTTTTTGACGAGAGGGACAGATGCAGTATCGGATCAATACTGCATCCTCCTAGGTAAGTATGATTTTAAACACATGCCATACTTTTCCTTAAAGCGGAACTTTAGTCAGAAATTGAAATCCCACTAGATGACTTCGGGCTGGCCCCTTTTGCAGGTATAGCTATGTAAAACAAATGAGTGTCTCTGTACTTTTAAAAATCCAGTAACGCACTGCCCCACCCTACTCACATGCTCAGTTGCTCTCTCTTTTTTTTCTTAGGCACTGCCAAATTTGTAGAGGCCGATCTGCTTACAGCCTTAAAGTGGAATTAAAGCCTCCTATCCTTTACAACCAAGGAAGCTGCTTCTGTTTGATCTCCAACTGCCATGGTGCTGCACATGTGATCAGTTAGGACACCAGCCATTTGGTGGTTTGACAGTTTGGTGGAGGACAAATGTGACAATTTGGCAATCCAGGCATTACAGGAATGAAACTTTTTTTTTTTTCTTTTTTTCCAACTTTAAAATCGGTGGGTTTAGTTCCACTTTATGATTTACTGCTGTTCAGGGGCTCTGGGCTTCAGCAAAATTGCGGCCTCCGGCAAGAAGAAAAGGGAGCAATGCTGGTGGCAATTTTACAGCACACACTCATTTTGGTAGCAGAATTATTAATGTGAAATGTATGTTCCTCGCTAAAGAACATTTTTTATCTTCAAGTTGTTATTGGTAGAGTTCTGCTTTAAAGCGGGGGTTCACCCACACCACCAAAAAAAAAAAAATATTAAAAGCCAGCAGCTACAAATACTGCAGCTGCTGACTTTTAATACATGGCCACTTACCTGTCCCAGGGTCCAGCGATGTCGGCAGGGGACGCCGGGAACCCGCTCGGTTCTCGGCAGCTGCCGCCGCCATCCTAGGTGAGGGAATCAGGAAGTGAAGCGTTGCGGCTTCACTTCCCGGTTCCCTACTGCGCATGCGCGAGTCGCGCTGCGCATCCCTAGTGGTCCCCGCTCTCTCCTGGAAGCTGTGTGTTCCCAGCAGACAGCGCGGTGGGGACGGGAAGAGGCATGGACTCCCATGGGAGTCTATGCCGGAAGTGGGTGCAAATACCTGTCTTAGACAGGTATCTGCACCCCCCCTCACCCCTGAAAGGTGCCAAATGTGACACCGGAGGGGGGGGGGGGTTCCGAAAAGCGGAAGTTCCATTTTTGTGTGGAACTCCGCTTTAAGGTAAGAGGTTAGATTGAAAACACTAGTTTCCTGCTGGCAGGTTTCTGGCCTGTAATACTTTGTTCTTCCTCTGCATGTCTTTAAGTCAGAAACTCCACAATGACTTCATCTGAATGTCCTTGCTGCATACCTGACCTGCTTCAGTGACCAAGAGTCCACTGAAACCAGCATGATGGCCAGTGGCGGCTGGTGCTCCAAAATTTTGGGGGGGGGGGGGGCGCAAACCTAAAAATTCTTAAAAAAAAAAAAAAAAATCATGCCGTGCAGCCTCGCTGTGCCCATGCCGTGCAGCCTCGCTGTGCCCATGCCGTGCAGCCTCGCTGTGCCCATGCCATGCAGCCTCTGGCTCTAATCGGGTTCTTCAAGAAGTACCCCCCCCCTCCCGCCCCACCATAGGAATCCATGCGTCTGGCGTCCTGAAAGGGGCCAGGCGTGTGGATTTGGGGGGGGGGGGGCAATGCCAGTACACCCACAATGCATGGGCCGCCACTGGTGCTGGCTTCTTTAAAGCATCGGCAAACCCCAGGATTTTTCTCATGGCAGGTGCCTTCTAATGAATGTACAGCCACATTTGTTGAATCTCTACATGGCAGTCCAGGAACGCAGCTCCTCCAGATTGACAATCCTTCCAAGAATTGACAATTACGAGACTCGCAGTTTCACATTCCAGCAGAAGGTTTTGGGTTTTCATCAGCATTTCACCTTTTGACACTCAATCTGAACAGGTCTGACCAGTTCATTCCTGGAACACATCAACGGTTGTAAACAAATGCCATATCATGCGAAAATAAAGGTTTGAGCCTTCAGAAGACTTTTTAGAAAGCTGGATTACATTGACAATTACTATATGTTAATGCAGACTCTCCTAACCAAGGTTCCATGGAATTCTAGGGTTCCTCCAGGAGTTGCTAGGGCAGTTCCTTGAGCAATGAGAAAGTTCACTCGCAATGGTGATCTTTTTAGCCATCTGCAAGGGGTGATTCTTCCCACTGACCACAAATGTAAGGATCATTCTTCCCAATGACCAGCATGCTAATGTACTGTGAATTGTAGATATAGTAATTACTGGCAGTGGTTCCCTGAGACCGGAATGTTAATATAAGCGTTAAAAAGGTTAAAGGGTGTGTTGTTGCATAGATCATGCTTGTGATGGTCCATTAGTTCTGTTGTATGGGAATGTACATCAGCATTAACTATATTAACCTAAAGGGGAAACATTACCTGTGTAGAGTATCTCATAAACCTGAGCTATGTACGTCCATCTGGTAGCTACACTGACTGCCAGATTGGAACTGCTACAGACAGGTGCATATAGATTTAGGCTATCAACAGAAGCTGCAGCTGATTACTGCTCAATATTTTGGGTGTTCTCCCTCTTCCTTCTCCCTTTTTTTTATTTTTTATTTTTATTTTTTTGGGACAGGCGCAGCCCCCCCCCCCCCCCCCCCCCCCCAAACCTAAACCTAGAAACTGCAATTTGCAACAGATTGTTATTGCAAACTACTGAACTATACAGATCATGCGTTCCGACTACACTGGCTGCATACAGTAATACCTTGGATTATGAGCATAATCCATTCCAGAAGCATGCTTGTAATCCAAAGCACTCGTATATCGAAACGAATTTCCACACAGGAATCGATGGAAACTCAGATAATTCCTACCACATTGACTGCTGGTGTATGCAGTACTGTATGTGGCCAGAGGTGCGGGGGCGCCGGTGTATGCAGTACCACTTGTGGCCAGAGGTGCGAGGGCGCCGGTGTATGCAGTACCACTTGTGGCCAGAGGTGCGGGGGGCGCCGGTGTATGCAGTACCACTTGTGGACAGAGGTGCGAGGGCGCCGAGACGCTAGGGAATGGGCTTGAATTCTGCTTGCAAATTGAGTCAGAATTAAAAAAAAAAAAAAAAAAAAAAAAAAGTTTGTACTGTGAAACACTCGTAAACCGCGTTGCTCGCAATCCGAAGTTTCACTGTACTTACTAGGGGTCGACCGATCTTGGTTTTTTTCAGGGCTGATACGATACCGATTTTATTTTTTGCCACCTTTCAGGCCAATAGCCATTATCAGGTGCCAATATTTTGTACATTTTTTACAGTTTTTTTTTTTTTTTTAATTTTTTTTATCACTTTTATTGCTGTCACAAGGAATGTAACATCTTTGACAGTAATAGGCATTGACAGGTACTCCTTTTTATGGAGGGATCTGGGGTCTATAAGACCCAAACCCCTCCTTTGCACTTGAAAGTATTCAAAACAACAACTTGAAGCAATATCAGTACGCTTTTGACTGATACTTTGAAAATGTAACTGTCGACTCCTAATACTTTAAGTGAGTCGGTGAATCCTTACTTGGGGAACTAAAGGATGTTGACCAAAGCAGGTTCCAGTTATGTGTTCCAGCAAGTTCCTAGTAATAATTAACATTAAATCATTGGGAGACCAAAGGTTAGCCTAGGTTACTGTAGAACTTTTAAGGCACTTTGAAATAAAAAAAACTAAAAACTTAGTGGTTGTAACCCTAGAAAAAAGAAGAAAAAGCATGTTCTTTTTTTTTAAAGCATGATATACAGCATAGTGCTTGTGCGGTGTCAGTGTCATTTGGTCCCTTTCTGTGCTGTAAAATACCTGGTTGGTCCTGCCTGTTCCTGTGTCCCCTTAGTGTGCTGACCACGGTAATCATGGCTACTGATCCATGATATCGTGGTCAGTTTACGTGCCTCCGTCATCCTGCCGTCTCTCCCCCTCCCTCCCTGCCTGTCAGCTCAGGAGTGTGCCCTCTCCTCCCACTGCTATTCAGTTGTGGCTGTAAATCGCAAATGATTCACAAATCCTGAATCCCCTCAGTTACAGCAAAACATACCGTGCAGTGTCGTGTGGGGTGTTTTTTTTTTTTTTTTTTTTTTCTTTTTTGTTTTTTTTTTAAATCGTGCAGCGAAATACCTTATTTCAGGGCGCCGATATGTGCTCACGTGACCTCCTGCCGTTTTTTTCGCCTGGCGTCAGAGGGGAATCTTGGCCCCTCCCACTGTAGTCCTCAGATCGGGAAAGGAGGGCGCTGGGAGGTCACGTGACTGCACAGCGGCGCTGTAAAATGAGGTATTTTGCTGCATCATTTAAAAAAAAAAACGCATACATGCACAGTATATATTTCTGTAACTGGGATTCCAGGATTTGTGATTAGTGATTTTACAATTGCTTTAAAGTGATAGTAAACACACATTTTAATTTACATCACTACTTTTTTCTGTATGTGGATAAAGGCACTCTAATTACAGTGGAACCTCGAATTACGAGCATAATCCATTCCAGGAGAAGCTCGTAATCCAAAGTACTCGCATATCAAAGCGAGTTTCCCCATAGAAGTCAGTGGAAACGAAAATAATTTGTTCCGCATTGACTTCAATGGCATGCAATACCGCATGCGGCCAGAGGTGGTGGGGGGTGCCGGAGAGCCTCGGAAAGGCCCGAGACACCTCGGCAAACCTCGGAAAGACTCCGTTCCCGATGTTTGTCAAGGTCAGCCGAGCTGTCCTCGGGCCCTTCTGTACATTTTTCAACGGCGTCGATCGGCTCCGGCGCCCCCCCCCCACCACAGGCCAAACGCGCTACTGCACATGCTTTGGCCTGAATCGTGCTCGTTTTGCGAGATGACACTCGCAAACCGAGTTACTATTTTTAAAAATACAGTGCTCGTATTGCGAAGGGCTCATTAACCGCATTACACGCAATCCGAGGTTCCACTGTATTTAAGATCAAAATCTACTTTTTTTTTTTTTTCCTAATCAATATTTACAGCGGTCACATGACCCAGTTCTATCCTAGCATGTCTGAAGGGAAACAAGCAGGAGGAGCTTCTAGTCCTCTGCTGCTAGTCACATGTTCCAAAAAAACGGCCTTTGGGATACAGAGTAAAAATATCAAACTTCTTTTTATTTTTTTATTTTTTTTTATTGTCATACAAATATATATTTGACTTTTTTATTTACATAGTGGCAGTCATGCCCCTCCAGCCTGTGCCTTAGAATAACAGGGAGGTGAAGCCTCCACCAATCAAGTTTGTAATATCCCATCCCCATTGTGTTTAGCTGGTTAGTGGACATGGAGGAGGAGGGAGGGAGGGGGCTGTCATTTACCACTGTGTATACACCCACATGTGTGACTCTATAGTCACTTGGGCTCCTCAGATGTGATGGGGAGGAAATGCTCAGCATAGAAACTCACTGAAAACTGAGCATGTGCAGAGCTGCCAACACTGCTCTGCAAATCCCCAACTGTAGTGGGGACATGGACGGGAGGGGTAGACAGAACAGCAGAATACAGAAAACAAATCCCATAGGGCCTGAGTGAGTATGAATAGCATGTAATATATTTAATGATGTGGGTTTAATGACACTTTGTTATAATTTGTGTCCGCGTTAACTAGATGCATTGCAGAATGAGAGTCTAAGAAAGTTCAGAAACCCAAATGCCCTTGCAAATGTCACAAGCTCCCTGGAGACCTGGCATGCTCTCATATTATTTTAAATATGGATATTCTTGGCAGAAGTCAATGGCTGGACTGCCCTCTGCACAACTAACCTGTATGCTGGAAGTCTTCCCAACCTCCGTGCTGTGAATGGGCAAAATTACAGATTATTATTATTATTATTATTATTATTATTATTATTATTATTATTATTATTATTTTTTTTTTGTATGTGGCCAGTGTGATGGATGTTGGGTTTTGTGGGCTTGTGTTCTGCAGGGAAATAATCGTGTGCCCCTGCTCTCCTCTTGCACTTGCTCACCAGGAATTGGGACAGGAACCAGTTTGCTACAAACTTTATGCTGTGTCTTTGCAGGGCCGGAGGGGCGGTAGCCAGAGGGCAGGATGCCGCCTGGAGTTTACTGCCCAGTGGACTTCTGGGCCAAGGAGGAGAATAAAAAAATCTTGGTGGACTTCCTGCTCCCCACGGGCATTTACCTCAGGTTCCCTGTGCCGTGCAATGCCAGTCTTGGAAACATTAAGAAGGTAAGTGAGCCAACCCGATCTTTTTGTTGTTAGCTTGATGGCTACAGTCCAAACTCGGGGCCTTCTGAAAACAATGCTGATCCTTTTTGTCATCTTAGAATCTGAAATTGACAATTCAAGAAGAAAAAATTTGGTCATTAAGGCCACTTTCACACTGAGGTGTTTTACAGGCATTTTTGCGCTAAAAATAGCGCCTGAAAAGTGCCTGAAAAACTGCCTCTTCTGCAGCCCCAGTGTGAAAGCCCGAATGCTTTTCACACTGGGGCGGTGCGCTTGCAGGAAAGGGGGGGGGGGGGGGGGGAGTCCTGCACACAGCATCTTTGGGGCGGTGCGGGAGTGGTGTACACACCGCTCCTAAGCCGCCCCTGCCGTTGAAATCAATGGCCAAGCGCTTCGGCAGCAGCTCTTTGCGGGCGCTTTTAACCCTTTTTTCAGCAGCTAGTGGGGGTTAAAAGCGCCCTGCTAGCGGCCAAAAGTGCCGCTAAAACGACAGTAAAGCGCTGTTAAAACGGAGCTTTACCATCAACGCCGCCAGCGCCTCAGTGTGAAAGTGACCTAAAAAGTTGAGCTACAAATCTTTTACCAATTCAGCTCCAGAAAATTTTATCCCCCTTCGTGACCAGACCATTTTTTTTTTTCGATACGGCACGGCATTATTTTAACTGATATAATTGCGCGATCGTGCGACACCGTATCCAAATGCAATTGATGTCCGTCTTTTTTTCCCCCACAAATGGAGCTTTTGTTTGGTGGCATTGATCACCTCTGTGTGTGTTTTTGTTGTTTTTTTTTTTTGTTTTATGATATTTTGCACTAAAAACAAAAAAGACCAGCAATTTTGAAAAAAACTTCTTTTTTTTTTTTTTACTTTCTGCTATAAAACCTATTTTTTTTTTTTTTTTTTTTTTTTTTCATAAATTTTGGCCAATGTGTATTCTGCTACATATTTTGGTAAAAAAAAAACAAACCCATTAGGCATATATTGATTGGTGTGCTCAAAAGTTATAGCATCTACAAATTATGGGATATATATATATAATTATATTCTGTCTGGAGTACTTGCCTCTCATTTTATATCTAATGTCATTCCCGTGGAATGTCCTACAGTTCAATTTTATGACATAAAACACATCTAGAAGGCTGGTGGAGAATGCAATTGACTCATGCTGGGTGGGAAATGTAATCGCAGGCAGCCAACTGGCCAATGGCCATTTCTACTTGGATGAATCCTTCACGATGTAGCATACACACAACGGCAAAGTTCCTCATGGGAGTGACAGTAAACGCTTTGTGGGAGTGGCTGGCAAGTGTAATCTGAAATCTTAGTGGCTGATGTCACGTGCTTCACTCAGCACTTTCTTGTTGCTCTTTCCTATTTAATAAGCCCTCTGGGCCTTTAAAGCCTAAATTGGCTATAAAGACAGTTTTTATTTTATTTCTCTCCTTACTGCTTTTGTCTTTTGAACCGATGATGGATGTAACTAATATACGTATATACTCGAGTATAAGTCGAATTTTTCAGCACATTTTTTTGTGCTGAAAGTGCCCCCTCGACTTATACTCGAGTCAAGCACTTTTCTGCAGCAAAAAATTTCATTTTCCGAACTGATTTTGGGGCCCCGTATCTCAGGGCCACGTGGTGCTAGGAACTCCAAATTTGGTGTGCAAACCCAGTAGAACTGGTACCATAACATATCCAAATTTGGGGTTCCTAGCACTAAGTGGCCCCGAGATACGAGGCCCCAAAATCGGTTTGGAAAATGTCATTCTCTGCTGCAAAAAGTGCTTGACATTTTCTGAACCGATTTTGGGGCCCATATCTCAGGGCCACGTGGTGCTAGGAACTCCAAATTTGGTGTGCAAACCCAGTAGAACTGGTACCATAACATATTCAAATTTGGGGTTCCTAGCACCAAGTGTCCCTGAGATACGGGGCCCCAAAACCGGTTCGGAAAATGTAATTTTCTGCTGCAGAAAAGTGCTTGACATTTTCTGAACTGATTTTTGGGGCCCTGTATCTCGGGGCCACTTGGTGCTAGTAACCCCAGCTTTGGAAATTTTATGTGGCTAGTTCCACTGGGTTTGCACACCAAATTTGGGGTTCTTAGCACTAAGTGGCCCCAAGATACAGGGCCCCAAATTCGGTCAACTGTGTCCATCTGCAGCAATGTCATTTCGGGACCCTTTGGGTTCAGAGACCCCAAATTTTGGCTGCAGCTAGGGGGCATCTAGGAACCCATAACTACCGAGTTTGAAGTTCAGGGGACCTATGACTGCAAATGGGCACAGTGAGGCATGCAAATGGGCACAGTGATGCTGCAAATGGGCATTGTTGACCCTCTTTTCCACTTACAGTAGCTGTGCATTTCTCACCCTCGTCTTATACTCGGGTCAATAAGTTTTTCCCATTTTTTTTTTGTGGTAAATTAGGGCCTCGACTTATACTCGGAACGACTTATACTCGGAACGACTTATACTCGAGTATATACGGTATATATATTTATATTATATTCTGTATAAATTTGTTCCCATCTGCAGTTACTATGGGAGAAGGCGCAGCAGGAGCCGATGTTCCACACCCTGGGGTCCCCGTCCTCCTACGTCTTTACCTGCATCAACCAGACGGCGGAGCAGCAAGAGCTGGAGGATGAACAGAGGCGCCTTTGCGACATTCAGCCTTTCTTACCGGTCCTGAGGCTCGTGGCCAGGGAGGGTGACCGGGCCGAGAAGCTTCTGAACTCCCAAATCAGCCTACTCATTAACAAAGGTGGGCATGGAAGGGGAGGGGACTTTAAAGCGGTAATAAACTCAACAACTTTATTTTATTATTTTTTTTAAATCTGCCCACAGGAGGTTTATGCCATAATGTGCTAGTATGCACCACAGATTAGCAAATTATAGCAGATGTACCTGTCAAACCAGCGCTGCACTGTCACTGCTCCATCTGGTTCAGGGCTCTTCTACGTTTGCCCGGGCTTCTTTCCAGGTTCGCTCGCTTTGTCCCCTAGAATGACTGGGCTGCGATGATGTCGCTGCTGCGCATGCACACAGGAGTCACTTCAACACAGCATAGAACGGGTGCTGTAAAAGGGGGTTTGCGCTGCGCATGTGCGGCTCAGATTACCTTACCTCTGACAGGCTGGGTGAGGCATTTCTTAGACCACTAGGTTCTAAAAAATTGTGCCGCTCAAGAGTTTTTGACTTTATTACTGCTTTAATGGATGTAATGTATGAATGTGCCTGAAATGAGAACTGTCTGTGTAGATGTAGCCAAACTTTTCCTATTTCCTTGAGTGGCGAGCTGATCAATGGTGATCATTCTTTCACCTACTTTCACACAGGAACCTCTCTTGCTGGTTTCTGTGCTTTCATTGTATAAGTTATCCTCAAACACAAGCCAATGCTAGCTTGACCTCATGATGGCTGTCCTCATTGGAGAGATTCTACTTCACGTCCTGTCTGTGACACCACAGGAAGTGAGAGGGAAGCTCCCCTGTGGGGCCCAGATAATGATAAAAGCCTAGTTGTGGAGTTCCACTTAAGAATTTTGCAATATCTGCACCTTGATACAGACGAATCTGTCGGCTATAGATCACAGGTCTCCTAACTTTCTAAACAAAGGGCCATTTTACTGCACTTCAGGGGGGCCGGATTATGGCCATTGGCAGTAGAAAATGTCCCGACATCAGCGGGAGTAAACGGTGCCCCATCTTTGGCGTCAATGAGTGGAATTGTGCCCCATTGGTGGCATTTGGTAGGAAGAATCTTGTCCTATCATGTTGCCACTGGGAGGAGCTGTGCCCTATTATTGGTGTCGGTGGGAGGAGCTGTGCCCTATTATTGGTGTCGGTGGGAGGAGCTGTGCCCTATTATTGGTGTCGGTGGGAGGAGCTGTGCCCCAGCATTTGATAAAAACAATCAAAGGGCCGCATTGGGCCCCCGGGCCTAAGTTCGTGGATCACTTCTATAGATACTGTCACTAGGGCTGAAACAACTAATTGATTGATTGTGAAAATAGTAATCGATTAATTTCATAATCGATTAATCGGCCAGTAACTTTATGGGGTTGAAAAAAAAAAAAACTAAAAATGAGCCCTTAATAGTAAAAAAGCAAACAATCGCTACTGTAAATATTACTTTCACAGTTCTACAGTAAAAAAAATTAACCTCTTACAGTAGTGATCTTTTTTTTTTTTTTTATTATTTTTTTTTTTTTTTTTTTTTTTTACTATAAAGGGCTAATTTTAGTTTTATTAACCCCATTGTGTTACTAAACGTCTTACACCTGGTTCACATCTATGTGTTTTTTGGTGCATTTTGCAGAAACGCACTACAGTTCATTTATATGGTTTCCTATGGGACACGTTCACATCTATGCTTTTTTTCAGCCTCTGCGTATTTGAAAAGGGTCAGGATTTTTTTTTTTTTTTTTTTCAACGCAAAACGGTGCATTTTTGGTTCAATATACTTCAATGGAGAAGCTGCAGAAAAGCATGTAATGCGTTTTTGCAGCAATTTTGTTTTTTAATCTGCCCAACAACAAATTGGCCCAAAAAAAAGCAAAAAAAGCGCAAATTGCGGCAAAATCACGTACGCAAAAAATCAAAACACATCAAAAAGCACTGCTGAAACAAATCAAAAGCAAACTGCATAGGATCCACCTGAGCGGTGAAACACTCTCCCTGCTAAAACTGCATAGGTGTGAACCAAGCCTTATGCTAGCCTCATGGATCAATTTTCAGACGAGAATATTCAGAAGAAAAATCTTTGTACATTCGCTGAATGAAAGAATGTTTGAAATATTCACTTGTTTAACATTCCGTTTTTAAAATGAATGTCATTTCTGAACGAAAACCACATAGACTGTCTGAAAATTCCTTTCACCAAGAAGTTTTCTATCATTTGCAAATTTTCCCGTCACTGTGGTTGAAAATGAACGTCGATTTGACCCCAATGATTAGAAGATCGAATGAACGTTCTAAAAACAACTTCTTTTTTTTTTTTTTTTTTTTTTTTGAAGAAGGACATTGTTTGTTGTTTTTTTTAAATAAAAAATTTGATCTCGGAGTCTGATATTTACCAGATTCACCCTTTATTAGTATATACAGTATATCTCCTCTGATAGTATACACAGTGTATATCTCCTCTGATAGTATACACAGTGTATATATATATATATATAAAAAATTTATTCTCTCCTCTAATGGTATATACAGTTTACTCTGTTGTTCTCAGAGTGGATCACAGATTTTGCTCCCTAACCATATAGTTGGTTATTTATATTTACCACTGCATAGAGAGATTTAAGAGTAAATTGCCGTTTTTTTAAAACTGTACATATTAACTAAATTATACACCACAATTTTATTTAAGGTTATTAACCGGTTAATCGAAACAATAATCGGCCAACTAATCGATTATGAAAATAATTGTTAGTTGCAGCCCTAACTGTCACATACTTGTGTCCATTGAACAGTTACGACTGCAGTGCTCATCTCTTCTGCACTCCTGTTCCCTTTTTAATCTTTCAGGTCTCCACGATTTCGACTCCTTAAATGACGCAGAGGTTAACGATTTCCGCACTAAAATGCGCCTGTTCTGTGAGCAGATAGCATCGCAGCGCCAGCACATGAACTGGGAGATATGGATGGAATCCAATTTCCCTCTGCAGCTGGAGCCGTCCACCACCCTGTTCAGCAAGCCTTTCTCCAGCAAGACCATCATGATCAACGTTAAATTTGACAATAGTGAGGTAAGACGTGCATTCCGGTACAGCGGTACGGTTCTGCTTATGATTGCCATCTTTTACTAGGGGGAGGGCATTAAATTTGTTAAAATATGACTTGGCCAAAAAGAATTGGGCAATACCTAATTCCTACCATAGTTCTATCAGTTCATTTTAGTATTCTTCCTGTGTCATGGGAGTGTTTTACAGATCTTGGACTCATTGGGGCCAACGAGCCATAAACAGCGGTCTGCAAGATATAATGTGGCTCCATGTTTTAGGACAGGTGTGGGCGGTCATTTTAAAAGACTCCATAACCCTATCAGGCTTATACCCTCCTTCCACCCCATTCCAAACCTTGTGTGGCACCCTCCTAGTTAGGTTGTTAGGATGTTAGAGAAATTTAGTTCTCTTTGGCTCCTCTGTAATCAGTGGAGCAGTTGGTGATTTTCTTCTGGCTGGGTTTCACAGGCTGCAGGTTTGGTTGCTCTCCCCTGCCTTCTGGAGATTTCTAGAAGATGGGGAGTGCAACAAGACAAATGGGTAGCATGAATATTTCTGGTGCTGCAGCCAATCCCTGGGCAGATGGGTCCAGAGGGTGGCTGATGGAGGAGCTAATAAATGGCCTGAACTTTGGAACAGCGGGGTCTTCCTGTCCAAGGGATTCCACCGGTCAGGGTGGGATTGCTTTTAGCTGTTCTGGGTTTCACAGGCTGCAAGTTTGATTGCTTTTCCCTGACTTCTGGAGATCTATAACATAGGGAGTGGAGCAAGTCAAATGGGCAGCATGAATATTTATGGCGCTGCAGCCAATGCCTGGGGAGGTGGGGGGCCTAGAACAGCGTTGGCGAACCTTGGTACTCAAGATGTTTTGGAACTATATTTCCCATGATGGCTAATGCACTCTGCAATGTATTTGGGCATCATGGGAAATGTAGTTCCAAAACAGCTGGGGTGCCAAGGTTCGCCATCACTGGCGTAGAAGGTGGCTAATGAGCACATAAATAGTCCAAGCTTTAGAACAGCAGGGTCTTCCTGTCCAAGGAATTCCACCTGTCAGGGTGGGGGTGACTAAACCTGACAGGTGGAATTCCTTGGACAGGAAGACCCTACTGTTCTAAAGCTTGGGCTATTTGTGCTTCTCAGCCAACCCCCCCCCCCCCCCCCCAACCTGTTTTTCTGATTTAAGCAGTTGTTCATCGTGGTCCTGGCTGTGGATGTGGACCTACACCTGAATGTTTCTCTGATACCCTGAGTTTGACCAGTTTGAATTGCCCAGGCTTGCCACTCTTATTTTAATTAAACTCCACCCCTTAACACTACAAACAACCACCCAAGCCACCATTGCGAAGGTTCGCTGTATCGGTATGCTTCCTGAAATGGTTAGTATCCTTTTCAAAGTTACAAAATCTTGCCTCTCATACTCCTTCTTCTTTTTTTTTTTTTTTTTTTTTTTTTTTTTTTTGTTTGCAGGAAAGTTTCACCCTACAAGTCTCTCCCCGCGACCTCCCCATCTCCGTCATCCAAATGGCATTACGGAAAAAGTCCAAAGTATCTGGTCAGCACTGTCCAGGGGGCCCTGAAGAGTACACGCTTCAGATAAACGGCTTGTTGGCATACATCTACGGCAACTATCCTCTCTGCCAGTTCAAAGTAAGTGT